>CAVLGL010000137.1:56436481-56947072 GCA_963668995.1 Parnassius mnemosyne
TTGTATGGCCTACAAATAATTGTTCCGGGTCTGGATGTTTGTCCTTGTGCAATTTATGTTTGTAAACTGCCTCTACGATACAGGAGAAAATCCTAGCGTAGTTAACGTTTTTTTACAATTGAAATTTAAAGATTGAACCCTTATACTTCTTGTTGATTTTTGTATTACCTTTATTAAAGTTACCCTTATGTATAAATAAATATAATTACGTATGTAGAAATAAAATTGATTTTCATCATCATCAATCATTGGGGTGAGGATAATGTCTGCCAGCATAAATAATAAGCAGGGTAAGTTACAAGGTGCTCAGTTAAAAAATTAGTAGGTAGGTATATTACTTTTCAATACGTGACACGTAAAAATTAACAATAACCAAAAACACATCTACGAAACATCCTATTTATTTATTTATTCTTTATTGCACCAAATATTTGTACAAAAGGCGAGCTATCTATTTATTTACCTATAGTGAATAGGTATCTTTTAAACTCACAATTTTCAATGCTTCATTTTTAATATATAATTAATTATAAAATTTCATAATTAGATAATATATGAAAATACATAATTCTAATATAATGCAACTAATATACCGAATAAAAAATTTAAAATACATTTATCGTTGTACGCTGTGTTTATTTCCATAAATTAGTTCATTGATGTTGGAAAAATAATACTACGTTCGTACCTACAATAGGTGGTGGCGTCGTACATATTTCAAATAAGCAATATATTGAAACGAGCGGCGTGCCGCCGGCAAAATGCTCAAGGTCGTTCGCATGGAGTAGCCCCTTAAAGTCTAGATGTGCAACAGTAACTTTAAATCCGAGAATATAAATAGGGAGTCCTGGCTTCGGATCTTAAGTTGGGTCAAAATTAGTTACTAGGTATTTCTATTGAGAAATTATCAATAGCAGCCAAGAGTTAGGAAGGTTTTTGTGTTGTTCCCCTTGTCACTGGAATCGCTTAAAGCTGTTGGGCGTGCACCTGATCTCTCTCCGGTTGTGTGCGATTACCATCGAATTATCAGAGTGAGGGAATAGAGACAATACACACAATCATGTACTATAATTCTGCACAATGAGACTTCCGTAGCTGTCGACATTAACGAAGTTGTTAGTTGAATTTGCAAAACTTGGTATAGGACGTTCTCGATACATACGGAAATCATCGTAAACCAATCTAAGCTCCGGAGGAATGACATATTTCAAGGACATGTTCGATGGTACATAGTAAAGCGACGGTCTAGCTATATTATTTATTTTTATTTATTTATTTATACACTTTATTGTACTAAAGGTACAAACGGCGGACTTAATGCCATATGGCATTTTCTACCAGTCAACCGAAAAGTTAGTGGGAGATGTGTGTACTGCAGTGGGCTAGGATGAAAACCTAAAATTGATATAAATTTTACACAAACACATACACATACACGCACGCACACACACCACACACACACACACACACACACACACACACACACACACACACACACACACACACAAACACACACACACACAAACACACACACACACACACACACACACACACACACACACACACACACATACACACACACACGCGTAGATCAAACTTAAATATATATAAGGATATAATCTATAGATTATATGTTATAGGTTATTATTTATTTGTGTGTCAGATGAACCCAAGTAATGTTCTTTCACCTTTGTTTTAAAAATCCACTTGTTAGGTGATTTTCTTATTGCTAAGGGAAGCGTATTCCAGAGTCGTACAGCTGTAACAGCGAAAGAGTTTGAGAGGAAACCAGTACGGTGAGAGGGAATTTGGAGTACGAGATTGTTACGAGAGCGAAGATTGCAATCATGGGAAGAACCCAGGTATTGAAACTTACATTTCAAATACTCCGGGGCCAATGGATCGTTAAGAATAGTGAAAAGAGTGCTAAGAATTCTAAGGTTCCTGCGTTGTGGAATATTTAACCATTTAAGTTGAGAGCGATAGAAAGAGACGTGGTCATACTTTGGAAGACCGTAAATGAAACGGATACAGTTGTTGAGAAGTCGATCCAATTTATTGACCAAGTATTTGTCTGCATCTAAGTAACACACATCGGCATAATCAAACATAGGAAGAATAAGCGATTCAATTAGAAGTTTTTTCGTACAAGGCGGTAAGATATTTTTAAATCTATACAATTGTCTCAAAGTAGTACAAACTTTACGGCTAACTTCCTCAACATGACTGCGCCAAGTAAGAGAACAATCCAAGCTTAATCCCAAGTCCCTAACATGAGAGCTGTACGGAATTACCACGCCATTATAAATCAGTGGATCTAATGATGTATGATTAAGTTTACCTAAGTGACGTGCGCTGCCTAAGACTATAGCTTGGCATTTGCTTGGATTAACAGTGACCCCGTATCTTCTTGACCAATTCAGAATCCAGTTAAGATCGGAGTTAATCACTGTTATAGCATTATTCATGGTAGTAGCATCGGCATGAGCATACAGTTGCAAGTCATCGGCATACATATGGTAAGAAGCACGAAAGTTGCAAGTAAACATGTTAATAAATATAGAGAAAAGTAATGGAGATAGAATTCCACCTTGAGGAACACCAGTGGTTAATTCACACCAATCGGATACCATACCGTCCACACGGACCGCCTGCTGGCGACCACGAAGATAGGAGGAAACCCAATTCCGTGCTGATAAGGAAAAACCTATGTAAGACAAGATGGCGATGAGAATATCATGGTCAACGGTATTAAAGGCGTTAGAAAAATCTATTAAAACTAACACCGTCAACCTTCCAAATTCCATGCCATCACGCACATCCTCTGTTATTTTTAAAAGCGCCGTTGTGGTGCTATGTCCGGGTCGAAATCCTGATTGGTGTTGATTTAATAAGTTGCTTTTAGTTAAGTAAGTTTGTATCTGTTTGAGGGCTATAGCTTCTAAAACTTTTGACAAAAACGGCAAAATCGAGATAGGCCGGAAGTGGTTGAGAGCACTGGGCATAGAGATTTTTGGAAGAGGGAGAACAAAGGCCTTCTGCCAGCATGACGGAAAATTCCCAGTAAGCAATGAGCGGTTTATAATGGAGGCTAAAATTGGTACAATATGTTCTGAAACATACGATATCATGGTTCTTCCTATGTTGTCATGGCCTACTGCCTTTGACTTAAGTTTCTGTAATACTTTTAAAATATCCTTCTCAGTGACAGTAGAAAAAGAGAACGAATCTTTATGCGGGGATGACATGGAAGTAATATCCGAAATAGTTTTCAATTTAACGTGAGATGGGAGACAAGCTGATGAAGAAAAGTGCACATTGAGATCGTTTAATGGGAAAATATCTGAGATTACTTGTTTTTTAGTTTTACTGAGACCATGAGAGTGAATAAACTTCCATGTCTCCGATTGCGATGAATTATTTAGGAAATCATGAAAATATCGGCGTTTAGCGGACCTCACGACCTGATTGCAGCGATTCCTAGCCTTTTTGAAAGCCTCCCAGTTCTGTACAGTACGGCAAGATTTATAAGTGACAAAAGCTCTGTTGCGCCTGTTCATTGCCAGGCGTACGTCGCTAGTGATCCACGGAACTGAAGGACGTTTAATTTTAACCTCGCGTTCTGGCGCATGTGTATTGTAAATATTCAATAATTTAGAATTAAACTCCATAACCATATCATTAATTGAATCGGTATTTAACACTGAAGACCAATCAATGGCAGACACTTCATTAATTAAGCTATCTCTATTTAATCGAGCATAGCTGCGTAACTTTATTGTGTGAGGGATATGTTTAGGTGGTTTCAATTTATATGAGAGAAATATTAAGTCGTGGTTCGAAAAACCAGGAGCTGGGAACTGACCATAACTCGCAACTTTATTAGAAGATGTAATAATTAAATCGATCCATGAATCCGCAGTATATTAATGTTGTAACAATAGGTCAGCTCGGGGTGGGACCACGCTCTTACATAATACTAGCGTAAAATAACAGCGTAACGTTGCTGTTTCGTATCCCAGTCCTCAACACACACACACACACACACACACACACACACACACACACACACACACACACACACACACACACACACGCACGCACGCACGCACGCACGCACGCACGCACGCATTCACGCACGCACGCAGGCACGCACGCACGCTCGCACGCACGTAAGCACGCCAGCACGCAAGTACGCACGCACGCACGCACGCACGCACGCAAGCACGCAAGCACGCACGCACGCACGCAAGCACGCAAGCACGCACGCACGCACGCACTCACGCATGCACGCACGCACGCACGCACGCACTCACGCATGCACGCACGCATGCACTCACGCACGCACGCACGCACGCACGCACACGCACGCACACGCACATTATTTATTTTCTGTTTAACATTACATGTAAAATCATTTGAACAACGTTACATCAACAGTAGGTTTAGATAATGTTCTGTGTAGAGTTAACGAGTGGGTCTGCGATAGCGTTATTAAATCTGCAAACGTGACGATAACTCTGCGGCTGTAGATAGGACTCGCCGACTGGAGGCTGGGAGTATTTCATATCTAATGGTGCGTATTAAATTCGTCCGTGAGATTAAAACTTTTGTTGAAACTTTCATTTGTGTTTTTGTTTTAAGTAAGTCAGCCTTGTTGTGTGGTGCCGGCGTAATAGCATTATTGATTTCATTAAATAAAACTAATTTTACGGATTTTATAATAAGTTAATATACGCGATAAAATCCGTAAAATTAGTTTTATTTAAATGTGTAGTGTTCGCGTAAATATAAGAAATCATTATGATTTCATTAATTCAATAATGCGTATATAATTCATAATTTCAATCAATTATTTTACAAAAAGAGTTGACAATGAGAAAGGGTAGAAACATTTTAGGGCATCTGAAAGATGTAGCAAGCGTGGAAACTACCGCAAACTACAAGCAATCTAGGGGGCAGGCTTGTGTTCAGCAATGGACATTTGACAGGAAGATGATGATTTTATTCTTTGCTTTCCATACAACATTTTTACTTGTACGCAGTATTGTAAACATTTTTACTTTTACGCAGTCTGCACTCTAAAATACTTCCGCTCTAGGCAAATGCCACCAATTTCCATCGCAACTTTCACTTTTTCTACATCTTACTTTTATTAGAAAACCGAACATCACAATATCATTTGTTTTTGAGGGATTGAGTATTTCAAGCCAAAAATATTGACAGTATATAAAAAGAGTTGGTATTTCCAGTTATTTTCATATTTTAAATGTAATTTATTAGTTTTACTCTATTGGTAACTATATCAATTTACTTCCTAAGACACACAGGTTTCATGAATCAGAAGCTAAATGAAATTGGAATAGCAAAAGTTCCGCCGTAATGAAAATGTCGCTGAGTAATAAATAAATATAAAAGGGAAGTAACGCGCGCTTGTAATATAGCATACTCGGAGGAAATTATTCATTATGAGACTTCAGTAAATATGTGGTTAATTAACAATACATTTAATATTTGGTAAATGTCACCCAGTAAGCAATGGAGAGGGCTATAATTTGAATTCACCGAGATAAAATTTGTAACAAAGATACCACAATAGAACCAAAGAATCAGACAGCTCAATGAATTTTTATGTGGTAGAAGTACTGGTGCTGGCTATACATATTTAGCTGCAGCGTGAATGGGTCAGCTTGACCAGGGGAGGACCACACTTTCAGAGAATACGAGCGTAAATTTAGCAGCTTGCTAATTTACGCTGATACTCTTTTTACTGTTAACGACGCATACCGTCTTAGTCCTTATGAGGGATAATGCAATTCTGCTCTTTTCTTAATCAATGATGGATGTAGATGTCTGTTGAACTATGTGCTCGTTTGTCACCCTTAAAATAGTTAACTTGGTTTAAAATATGTGTACTTTAAGTATTTCTTTCGTAACAACTCTATCTTTTGATGTCTATAGTATAACTATATATCCAGCCACGATAACCATCATTTGTTTATATTTTATTTATATGTATCTTCAGTTTAAGGCAATGGGCTAGCTACATACCTCGAAGAACTAACTGCCATTAAGAAAAAGGTTTCCAAGCATCAGCCTCGCACCTAAAGACAAAAAATCGCTGCCTCAATTTAAATAGCTCAGAAGAAAACCGTTGCCCATTAGTGGAAAATTTTATTATAATGATAACAATGATGATGAAATTTATTTAATTTTTTTCAGTGCTAATTAATTAGAAATATTGTAATTTGCAAAAGATTACCTTATATTTTTGGGACCGTGCCAGACAAGCTATAGAAATAAATGCTTTATGCAAATTCAATAAACGAATTATATACGAATATGAACTACGTTAGTGAATAGATGCGTAAGAGGATTACATGTTATTGTATTTATTTTATTTATGTTCACATCACAACACAGAAAAAAAATACAGCGAGTTCGTACTAATTCCATATTATATTTAAATATCTTCCAACAATACAGTATGTTCACACTATTGCGAGCCTTCGACGGTTAATTCAACGGTGAGAAAGGTTGGCCCCGGTTTGCTCATGTGGCGGTTACCAAACATCATAATGACCCGAAAATTCAAATATACTAACCTTCTTTCTATGGCGAAGCGATGTGATCTCGAGCCACCTGCGGCTGGAGATTATCTACTTTTATCCTCGTAATCATCTTCAGAATGGTGATATGTTTGAATGTACACAATACTATCGGATGTTTTGTGGACGCGCCAGAAACGTGGGTTCTTCGATAATGATTTGTGGACTGTATTGGTACATACAAAAAGCAGAGCAAGGAAAGAGGATGAGATTGGAATGCACGCACTAACCTTGTGAGAGACTGCCTCGCTTTCCTCCTGGAGTATCAGTTAACACAGCAGGTCCACCACGTGGATCGGCGCACGCACTCTTAAATCAGATCTAGGATATCACACACTCCTTAACTCTCGACTTATTGTAATCGCGGAAAGCGCGTCACATTCGCGATATTACTAGGACTCAATGTCCGGTTATTATTGATATTAAAGAGGAGATCGAAGGACGCAATCTCCTTCGTGCGGTGTGCAGTCGCGGTATTAATTGATTGCAACAAATTGTCGTTGCGTGGCGCTTGCGTCGCTTTCAACGGCTATACGTGCATATAAGAAGCCTTAGGGAAGGGAGGGGTAAAAGTATGTACCAAGTATTCTATTAGATTTATAAATTAGATTGTTAACTGGCGTTACTATTTTCTCCCGCCCTTAAAGTGTCACCTTTAAAAGACAACCGTCCAGACTCTCCAGTAGAAAATGTCTGTGTAACAGACTGTTAGATTTGACTTCAGCCGCTGGTAATGACAATAAAGGCGCGGTATTCAAAAAATGACTCGGTGTAAGGGCCGAAGTCTCCGGAGGATCAGAACTTAATACTCAGTCAAGGGTCGCGAGTTCAGCAGGCATTCAATTTGCGAAAGAATAGTATTAAGTTCTTCGTATGGAAAGTAACTGATGTCCGATAACTCTAAACAGATGTGCTTTCACGACCTTGACCATACTCTTCCATGCGCCTCCAAAATGAGGGGATTTGAGACAGATGAACTTCCATATAATGCGACTTTCAGCGCACTCCTGCTCTAACTTTGGGCGATATTCGACGTTTAAAAATGTACAGAGATCGCGAAGGTACGAAGCGACACCTTTAAAATTCGTTCCGTTATCCGAATACAAAAACTGAATCGGCCCTCGTCTAGAGAGGAAAAGTTTCAGCGCGGCTAGGAAACTGGAAGTACTAAGATCAGTAGCGATATCTATATGCACAGCTCGAGTTGTGAGGCATGTGAAAATACATAAATACGCCTTCTCGCTGCGAATACCACGACGACGTACAGGAGTGTATCTAAATTACTCTTTGATGCACATATTGAGAATATGATTAAAAAAGCCAATAGAGCACTTGGATTCCTTTTGAGATTTTCCACCGATTTTCATAATATTAAAACACATTACACTCTTGTTCGCAACCATTTTAAATACGCCTCTCAAGTGTGGAACCCAAATTATAACATTTATATAGATAGGATTGAGCAAGTACAAAAGAGTTTTCTACGTTTTCTGCAATTTAAAACGCAATTTTACACTGATAACTACATTTGACGATGTAAAAAATTCATATTTTGCCTCTGCACGAACGTAGGCGCATAGCAGATATGATTTATCTTTTTAAATTGGCAAATGGTAATGTAGACTGTCCGGAGCTACTGAGTAAGCTAGGATTTACAACAAGAGGTACCCTCTTAAGAAAGCCTCGTCTACTGCACGTGCCACATACCCGGAATAAATATATCAAAATTCCTTTATGATACGTGCATGCAGAACTTTTAACGACATTTCCAATAGCGTTGATTTGGATCTGTTTAATACCAGTGTTTCTCAATTAAAAAATATTTTAGCGCAAAAATTCTTTTGTTGAGTGTTCTTCTGTTTAATTTTGTTAATTTACTGTAATTGTCTTAATCGATATTTATCTTTTACCGACGAGAATTATTGTTTTTAAGTTCGAATTGCTTATAGGAGAAAACTTTTAAAAGGCCTTCTAGTTGTTATTCATTTATTTATTGTTAATGTTAGCTGTAAGTTTTCCAAAAAGAATAAAATAAAATAATATAAAATAGGACCGGCATAATCGCAGCCCGTGTGAATAAATGCCTTAATAAAAGCTTTTACAATATGGAAATAATGGATTTCCGCAAAGTAACGCCTGATTCTATTAATTATAAATGCCTTAATAACCTGTCGCGTACGACTTTGGGGAAGATAAGCCATCAAAGGGTAAGTTGGATGGGGTCTAAGCCAGAAACATATATTACACTTGTGGACTCTATGTCTCACAGTGCGGCGTGCGGAAAGAACCCAAAAGTTCTGACGGAGTAATGAAAATAGCAACTCAGGCCCGGCGTGTAAATTTTCAATATGGTAATAATCAATGATCATGTTCACCACATGATCACTGCGCGGAAGTATAATTGGATATTTTTGAGTATAATCTAGTGCGGAGTTAGAAAGCCAACCCCTACCGATCAAACCGTTGTCAATGAATTGCTACCTTTAATATTTAAATTTTCCACTGCAAAGTGTTGCTTTTGCAGGGCGCGGAGCGTTATAACCTCAGAGAAACTGAGATCATCGGCAGTCACTACAGTAGTCCTGCGGCGGGTTTTATTAATTTTTTTTTTATAGGAGAGGGGGCAAACGAACATGCGGCTCACCTGATGGTAAGTGACTACCGCCGCCCATGAACAACTGCAACACCAGGGGAATCGCAGATGCGTTGCCGGCCTTTAAAAAAGGAGTACGCTCTTTTCTTGAAGGTCCCTAAGTCGTATCGGTCCGGAAAAATCGCTGATGGTAATCGATTCCACAAGGAGGTCGTGCGAGGAAGAAAACATCTTCTAAATCGCACAGTGGTGGACCGCCAATCATCCAGATGGTGTGGATGGTATCGGGAGTTCTGCCGCGATGTGCGTTCGTGAAATTTGGCGGCTGGGATTCATCCGAACAATTCTTTAGAGCACTCCCCATGGTAGATGCGAAAGAAAATGCAAAGGGATGCAACATCTCTTCGCAGTGCCAATGAATCGAGCCGATCGGAAAGGGCTAGGTCGTCGACAATTCGAGCCGCTCTGCGTTGGATGCGGTCAAGTGGAAGGAGCTGGCACTGGGGAGCCCCTGCCCAGAGATGGGAACAGTATTCCATGTGAGGCCGAACCTGCGCCTTGTAAAGTTGCAGGCGGTGTGCCGGCATGAAATACTGTCCCGCTCTGCTGTGCACGCCAAGCTTTTTAGAGGCCAATTTGGCCTTCCCTTCCAAGTGACCACGAAACTGCACGTCACTCGATATGTCGACTCCGAGGATACCGATACTGGCTGAGGCAAGAAGGGGAGTGCCTTGAAACTGAGGAGATACGACAAAGGGGTTCTTTAAAGCGGTAAACGCGCAAACTTGTGTCTTCTGAGGATTAAACTGGACTAGATTTAGTCGCCCCCAATCCGAGACTTTGTTCAGCAAAGACTCGACTTCAGACACAAGTTTGTTCTGGTACTCAGCGACGTTTTCCCGAGAAATATTGGCACGGCCGGTGTATAGAGCATCACCAGTGCTGTCATTCGCATAGCAATGAATGTTACCAGTTAGCAACATATCATTGATATGCAGAAGAAACAGCGTTGGTGATAGCACACAGCCTTGTGGAACACCAGCGTTAATAGGCTTGTAGTCAGAGCAAGCACCGTCTACAACGACCTTGATGCTCCGATCTGCAAGGAAGCTGGTGATCCAATTGCACAATTTCTCGGGAAGCCCATAGGAAGGGAGCTTCGAAAGAAGCGCTTTGTGCCAAACCCGATCGAAGCCCTTCGCAATGTCCAGACTAACGGCCAACGCCTCCCCCTTGGACTCTACTGCCTCCGCCCATCTATGGGTCAGGTAGGCCAGAAGATCACCAGCTGATCGACCCCGACGAAAACCGTATTGGCGGTCACTAATCAGCAGGTGATCCTCAAGGTACCGGATGAGCAGGCAGTTAATAATGGATTCCATTATTTTGGAGAACAAGGAGGTGATCGCGATAGGCCTATAGTTGGATGGGTCTGAGCGGTCGCCTTTTTTAGGGATCGGGTGGACAAAAGCTGTCTTCCATGAATTCGGGACTACGCCTTGGGAGTAGGAGTACCGGAAAAGACGCGTTAGGACCGGTGCCAACTCCGGAGCACACGTCCTCAGCACAGTTGGGGGGATTTCGTCAAGCCCACTCGACTTCTGGATGTCCAGGGAGAGCATTGCTTTGCGAACCGAGCGCTGTGAGAACAGCACATCCGGCATGGAGCACTCACACCGCGGGATGGTCGGCGGTGTTTTCCCCTCGTCATCAAGAGTCGAGTTGGACGCAAAAAGGGAGCCTAAAAGGTCGGCTTTGTCTTTTGCGTCATGGGCCAGTGAGTCATCCTCCCTGTGCAGAGATGGTAGTGATGGCTTACAGAAATTCCCTTGGACAGCCTTGGCGAGAGACCAGAATGCACGGGTTCCCGAAGGAAGACGAACTAGTTTCTCGCCATTTCTGCCTATGTGCTCTGAATTTGCCTTGGCAATAACTCTTTTGAAGGACCTGGAGGCGAATTTAGCAAACTTACACACATTCGCAATTATACGTACAAGTTTACTCCAAGAACAGATGCGGAGCGTAAGCTCATAAATTACAGAATTACAGACGGATGTGCACACAGTGTGCGACAAAATCCTTTTCTCAGGCATGTCTGTAATATCCTGACTGTCTAAAGTATGAAGAGGCCACTGAGATGGATCTAGTGAGGTCCACTGAGGCCCACGGAGCCACAAAGAATTTGAAAATAATTTATTTGGCGTAACGCCACGTGAAAGTATGTCAGCGGGATTCTCAGTACCTGCGACATGATAAAAGTTGTCAGCAGTATTGTCGGTGATCTGAACAACGAGGTTTGCAACAAATGTCTGCCACTTGTGTGGCGAACTCTTTATCCAGTACAGAGCTAACTTTGAATTTGCAAAGACATAGACCGATATTGCGAGGCCAAGAGAGTAATTTTCGAGGACTCTACACAACAATTTTGAGAGTAAAACCGCTCCACAGAGCTCGAGGCGTGCAATAGTTAGTGGCTTTGTTGGTGCGACTTTAGTCTTTGCGCAAACCAATTGGACGGTGTTACCGTTAACACTACTTACATGTATGTACTTCGGAACCGTATGTGTGCTCGCTGGCATCGGAAAAACCCAGAAGTGTGGCAGTACAGTTTTTGGATACACCAACATGTCGCGGGATACGTAAATCATTAAGAGCTGGAAATTCAGCACAGAATTGCTTCCACATCTTAACAATGGGCAGTGGCGGTATCTCGTCCCAATCAAAATTAAGTTGCCAAAGCTGTTTATTAACAATTTAGCATACGCGACTGTGGGGGCAACGAAACCCATTATGACACACAGGCGGGCGATAGTAGATAAGATGGAGCACTTAGTGTACGTCACATCAGCGGGAATAGTTATCTTAAAATAAAAGGCGTCACTATCAGTAGAAAAATACAAGCCCAATATCTTATGTTGCGTTGATTTATCCAACTCTACTTTTCCTGTAATCTTATGAGAAGCAGGGTGGTTATTTAGAACAGGTCGACTGTTGCTTTTCCATTTTATTAGGTCCCATTGTACGCCCTTGAATATGCCTATCAGCTGCTGATAGGCGTCACTTGCTTCAGATTCGCTGAGCAAAGAGAACGCGATATCGTCCATATATAGCGAAGTAGACACGATACGCCTCGCAAGTGGATACTTTGCGCCGTCGTCATCGATAAGCTGTCTTACCGTACGCAATGCATGGTATGAACTCGAAGTTAAACCGAAGCATACGCGAATGAAGTGGTACAATACAAGTGGGTCATGTGGACGAAAGCGAAATAGGAAGCATTGGTAACAAAGATCAGAATTGCGAACAATTATCTGCAGGAATTGCTGGCGACAATTGGCTATCATAGCGACTGGATGTAGGCGGAAATTTAGAATTATATTGAACAAATCGCCTTGCAAATTTGGCCCTGAATGTTGGATATCATTTAATGCTCGACCAGTGCTAGTCTGACTGCTGGCATCCAGGACTATACGTAAACGTGTCGACTTCTTGCCATCGCGGAAGACTCCATGATGCGGGATTACATAAATTGGAGAGGGGTCATGAGAGTCGGACGATGGTGCGGGAGAGATATAATTTTTGGCTAAATATTCCTTTATGAATTCGTTATATGCCAACCTTAGTATAGTCGTCGAGCAGTCTCAAAAGAATCTCCGAGAGAATAAACATTATCTTTAAATGGTAGGCCAACAATGTATCTACTACTACCAGGATCGCGGGACGTCGTCGACTTATAAAACTCTTCACATTCAATGTCTGAAAGACACTGAATGGGCGATGCGGAGGGAGGCTGTTCAAGTTCCCAAAATGATTGCATTAATTTATCAATAGCTGGAGACTCTAGGATTGTACAACACGTCAATGACTGATTAGCTTAAAGTGTCGATACTGAACCCAAAATAACGTAACCAAACACCGTGTTCAAAGCTGAGGGCGCAGATAAGTCGTTAGAGGAGTGAATTACGTCATGACACAATAAGTGCGAGAAAAGGGATGCGCATATCAATATATCTATTTTATTAGGCACACCGTAACATTCATCAGCGAGCCTTATGTCATTAAATTGTGGTAAAACTGATTTTTCTACCACAGCGGTGGGCATACGATCGGCGATTTCATCAACAATGAGCGGTGATATATTGAAGTTAATATTAGAGTCGAAACGTGAGAAAATTTTAATACTGATCGATTTTGATTTAACGATTTTTTCTACTCCACCGAATGCCTTTACTACAGTACAGTACATTCGGTATCGTGTTGTTGGACGCTTAATCGATGACAGCATTGCTTAGTTATAAAATGGCTTTGAGACGTGGAGTCTAATAATATACGAATTAATTGTTTCTCTCCCTTGGCGTCGTATGCAAAGACTTGTGCGGTTGATAATAAAACAGTCTTCTGCGAACGACTTGCGCGTGCGGGGGGCGGTGAATTTTGGGAAACATTCGTAAACGAAGTACACAGAGCGACGTCCGAACGCGCACCCGAGATGAGAGGTGGCGAGTATGCGCTGTGGGCACGGGAGCTGCAGACTTAAGCACAGCTTGCTGAAGCTAAGTCTGAGGCTGAGGCAGCGCAGTGGAAGAATTATCGCTTCTACGCTGGAAGTGCAACAACGTATGATGCTTAAATTTACAAACTCGACAACTAAAGATCGAAGAGCAATTAGATACTCGATGGCTTAAGCTGAGACAATTCATACATGCATTGTTACTCTTCACGCATTCAAACCGTTCGAGCGGTGTCATTTTATTAAAGTCTGCACACATAAATAAGTGCTGTTGCACAAAATTATCACATAGGCACTTCTTTGAACGACTAGTCGTCGTACTGACGTTCGCCTGATACTTAGGCGACGAAATATTATTACAGCGATGATTATTATCATTACCTCGTCGACTGTTTGATGGACTACCATAGTTTGTACTAGAATCGGTGCGTTGCAGAACTTTAGAATGGGTTTTAATAAAATTTACTAAATCATCAAAGTTTAATTAAAATTATCTATTATATATATATATATTAAAATTATCGAAATATGATTGTATTCGAAAAATCGAATGGTATCCGAGTCGAACTTCTTTAGCGCGATACGCAGAACAATGGCTGGCCGGCGGGAGAGCCTAGAGTCGCCCGTCAGAGGGCGTGGCTGAGCGCCCCCGCCCGTGGGGGTCAAGGGCCTGGCAGAGCCCCGAGAGGAGACGCCGTTCGCACCCAGGCACAAAACTGCATGGTGATTGCCCTGGCAATGCAGACAGGGCCGCCGATGCGGACAGTCTCGCTGGAGGTGCCCTTCCAAACATGAGCAGCACCAGCGGCGCTCCTTAGCGATAGTTCGCCTCGCCGGAACCGGCTTGCCTAATAATTTCGGGCACGACGTTGCCCGGTGATCAGATGCTCGACAATAGGAGCAGGGGGGTTTGACGACGACTGTCCTGGTGGATTCAGCCTCTCACTGGGCACGGCTCGTAAGTCGTCAACGGTGCCCGCCGCGTTCTCGATCTGCCGGCACTGCTCCTTCAAAAACCGCAGCAGGTCATAGAAGGGCGGAATATAAGAGACCTCGACCCCGCCGTACCTCTCCTCAAAATGTATTCGAAGGTCGAGAGGTAGACGGGACAGCACGATGCGGAGCAACAAAAAAGCCCATTCGCCCACTTGTAAATCCAGCCGCCTCGACGTATTACAGGCCACCAAGACTGGATCCAACAGGTCCGGACGTAGTCTGGCCCGGTCACTAAGCAGCGGGAGGCTTAGAAGCTGCTTAACATGTTCGTCCGCAATTCGCCGCACGTTGCCGTTTCTTCTGGCTAGGAGGTCCCGAGCAGTCTGGTAGGCGTCGTCTGACAATCTCAAGTGGTCGACAACGCCCAGGGCCTCCCCCTTCAGTGAGGCCAGGAGGTACGCCATCTTTTGGCTCGGGGTCAAGTCACTCCGGGCGTCCACTAGGCTGTCGAAAAGACCAACGAAGGTCAGCCATTCGGAAAGGACCCCGGAGAACCTTGGCAGGTCCTCCGGTTGAGTTGGGAGTCGTCCCAACAGCTCTGGCTGAGGGTGCTTCCGAGAGGACTCGGGCAAGCTACTTATCCGAGTTTCACGCGCCTCCTCGGCATACCTGCCTTCAGCCTCGATCAACTCGTCCGTGAGCGAAAAGAACTGCTCATAGTCCACGAAGCAGGAGTCCAGGACTCCCTTCTTCACATCCGAATCCTCAAGCTCAGCGTAAGCCTCCTCCACTGCAGCCCTTCGAGCATCCACCTGCTCGAACTGTTTCATCAAGTTATGGACCCTATCCGGTCGACCTATCAAAGCATGGGCGCTTGTGGCCCAACGTAACTCCGTCCGCAGGCAACGGATTTGTAGCTTGGGCGATGATATCACTACTAAATACAAATTACGACGCGGCTTGAGCACAAATTACAAAGATAACAAATAAAAAATACAACAAAAAATTAACAGTTAATAAATGCAGTTCCTATCAAATCGCGTTGAATAGAAATTACACAAATACGAATTACTACGTATCAACCAAATACAAGTTAGTACAAAAGAAAAGACACAAATCAAATTAACAAATAACAAATACAAGTGCGATCAAATCAAGTTAAATTCAAATGGCGCAAATACAAATTACAATACAAACGTAGATACACATCACGGTCGATCAACAAAAAATGCCTAGCTCGGAAATCGACCCTTCGATAAGTAATCCACTACAACTATCCGACAACGATAATTAACCGATTACGTAAAAATAAACATCTACCTACATGGCGTATATCTCTAGAAAACTCCCGCTTGCGCAACCTGGGGCGCGGCTTTTCAAATCTACACACTAACCAAAAAAAAACAAGCAACAAAGCAATAAAGGAAAATAATTTTATTATTACGTACAAAAAAATATTTTTACGTATTACGGACGGGCGTGATTGTAGATACAAATTAAACCTATCAAACCAACGCTCCCTGCCTCCAGAATTGTTTAATTTTTATCAAACACTATGGTCGGGATCGACCGGGGAATCGAACACAAAAAAAAACACGGAGTGTCCGGATCAAAGGTCACTACCGTTTCGCGTAGCAACAGTTATTTCTAGAATATCAAAGGCCGCACTAGCTAATATTGACGAGTGCACTTATGCAGATTCTGAGTCATACACAATGAGTCCCGGGGAAGCTCTACAGCAAGGAATACGCGTCACAAATCCTAGACAGTACATTTACGATCCGCACCTAATTATTCCGAGTTCCCTAACAAAATTGACAGTGTGCTAACGTTAGCACCGCTGACAGACAACTGGCTTGCACCTTTACGCATTCTCAACACCCACTGTCTACGACATTTTACTAACTACTTTAATACTATTATAAATCGGCAACATTTTGGTACAATGTTGCTTTATAAGTTGGCAACACTGCGGCCAACGCCCTTCTCACAAGACTTCAATGTAACGGCTAGTATTGTTCTCTGTATAAAAATATTAAATAAATAAAAGAAACTGTGAATCAATGTTCAAACTTTTGTTTTAATCAAACAAAAATGGTGCCGAAACCCGGGAACCTTTAGATATTCAGTGAAAAACAAAAACAGTGAAATAGTGAAAGAAAGTGAAATTTACAAATAAAAAACTCGAACCTTCCAACGAACAAAAAATAATAAACTACCAAATAACTATTATAACAAAACAAAAACGTCTTTCACCGCATTAATAACTAAAATAATCTAAAGTTCAATCCAAAAAAAAAAAAAAGTGAATACCTACAAGACATCCTGTGTAAAACATTCGCAGAAAAACCGAAGCCATTTTTTCGCGAGCACGCCGAGCAAGCGAGAAAAATTCCAGAGAGAGAGAGAGGCAAGATCTCGGAACATCAGCGCGTCAACTGTCAAGTCACTAGTGTTATTACTGTCAAAACAAAACACGAAAGCAATATTGTTTTGCAAGTTTAAAAACAATAATTCAAACTAATTGATGTCAAAACAACACGAGCTCAGAATGGGTGGCGCACAGAAAGATGACTTAGAAGAACAAAAGAAAAAAGTCAAAGCGAGACTAGCACAATGCAAAGGATCACTAACAAAAGCAGAAAATTTTTACGATCAACAAAAAGATGCAACTGATAGGAACACACTAGCTATCTCAACAAGGATACAACAAGTGGAGAAAACATTAGAAACCGCAACCGATCTAGAGCTGCAGTTGTACATGCTGGAGGAGACCTCGGACGAAAAGGAATTACAGAGTGACGGGCTGGAAGAAAGATGTCTGTCAATCTTAACAAACCTAAAAACTTTGCTTCATCTAGCGCCACAACGGGTCGATACCGCCACAGGTACCAAGATGAAACTGCCAGATATTGAGATACCAGTGTTCGACGGAAAGGAATTAACTAAATATCAAGTGTTCATTGAACTTTTCATTGCTGTCATAGAAAATAGCAACAAATTAGACAATGTGCATAAGCTATTCTATTTACTTAAGTACACAAAAGGTGAGGCGCACTCCTTGATACAAGGATTGCCACTGATTGGTGATTCTTATCAAGAGGCGCTTAAATTATTAAAAGAACGTTATGACAATAAGTTTTTGATAATTTCAAATCATGTGCAATCTTTATTAGATCTACATCTTGTTAATGGTACTGCCAGCAATTTGCATAGTTTTGTAGCTCAGGCTCGCCTTCATATGGGAGCTCTGAAAACATTGGGACAGCCAACAGAGCACTGGGACATTGTAATACTAACCATCTTGTTGCGAAAAATTAATAAGTTTTCTTGTAGAGCATTTCACAGCGAAAGGGACAATACAAAGCTACCAACGATAGCTGACTTCTTCTTATTCTTGGAGAAACGAGCTAGCAGCTTCGAAGAAAGCCAACAAAGCGAAGGTAAGGACACAAATAATTATAAAAATTATAAAGTTGCCAATATTGCAAGCAAAGTAACATTGTCTTGCAGATTCTGTGACTCAAAAGAACATAAGTTATTTAAATGTAAAAACTTCGAGTCGTGCTCTCCTCAAGAGAGGCTTGAATTCATAAAGAAAAATAACTTATGTCAAATATGTTTTAATGCACATTCTAAAAAGTGTCATTTTCATTTTAAGTGTTCTCACTGTAGCAGCAAAGAGCACAATTCTCTATTGCATATAGAAACAAGTGAACCAAAAGCTTCATTACACAGCAAATTCAGTGATAGTACAGTTCTACTGCCAACAATCAAAGCTAAGATTCTCAGCCAAAATGGTAATTTACAAATCATTGCTCGAGGTTTAATAGATAGTGGTAGTCAAGTTTCATTTATTAAATCTGATCTTGCCAAGGCGTTAAATTTGAAGCAGTTCACAAATAACTTAACTATTTCTGCATTAGGCCAGCAAAATAAAACAACTTCAAGGGCTGCTAATGTAAAGTTCATTTCACTTCAAAACGGTTTTGATTGCCAAGTGACTTGTTACATAGTAGATATTATAACCACCAACTTGCCTCAGCACAAAATTGATTTAAAGAATGTCACAATCCCGGATTCTGTAGTACTTGCAGACAATGATTTCAACACTCCGGCTGATATTTCATTCCTACTGTCAGCTGAAGTATTTTTTAAAATAATGCTACCAAATAAAATCAAACTCAAAAATAGTGATCTTTATTTAATAGACACAGAGTTTGGGTCAGTTATATCTGGCGAAATAAAGAAAGATAACTACTCTAAAAATAGTAACTTAGTGACTATGCATGCTGTTGTTTCTAGTAATGATGAAAGGGTTGATAACCTCCTAACCAAGTTTTGGGAAACTGAAATTGTTCCTGAAGCAAATATGGAGGTTACAGCAAAGCAAGATCTTTGTGAAGCCGATTTCAAAAAATCGGTACAGTTAAATAACAATAAATTCACAGTATCCTTGCCATTGACCATGCCTATTGATCAACTTAATTTAGGTAATACTTACCCCATTGCTGCAAAGACCTTAACCAGCACAGAAAAACGCCTAGCTAGAGATAACCAATTAAACAAGCAATATAAAGCATTTCTACAGGAGTATATAGATTTGGGGCATGCTAAGATATTACCAGTAAACTATCTGCAAATTAAAAATAAGTACTTCATGCAACACTTGCCGGTCATCAGAAATGACAGAAAAACTAATAAGGTACGAGTAGTTTTCAATGGAAACACGAGAGCTTCCTCTAAGCACAAAAGTTTAAATGAGGTGCTTATGAATGGGCCAAAGACCCAAAAGGATCTCTTTGATATATTGATTTTGTTTAGATCACATGAATATGTTCTTTTAGCAGACATCAGACACATGTATCGAGCTATTCAAATAGACCCATCTTGTAAGCATTTACAAAACATCTTATGGAAAGATGACAGAAATAAAACCATAATTCTTGAATTACAGACAGTCACATATGGATTAAAAAGCTCCAGCTTCCTGGCAACAAGATGTCTTCAAGAGCTAGCTAACAGGTATGAAGAGGAATTTCCTCTAGCTGCTGACGTCATTCGAACATCAATGTACGTAGATGACGCACTATTTGGGGCGCAATCTGTAGACGCTGCATTAGAGGTAAGAAATCAATTTAATTCTCTGCTTCAGCAAGCCAGTATGCAACTGCACAAATGGGCGGCAAATGACAAGCGTTTACTTGCCGACATCCCAGTTGATAAGCAACATTTTGATGACCATGACCTCTGCCAGGAGGACTTGTCAATGAAGGCACTTGGTTTATCTTACAATGTCAATTCTGACCGGTTTACTGTAGGCTGTCCTAGCAGAAATATAGAGTCATGGAACAAACGTTCCATATTAAGCTTTATTGGTTCATTCTATGATCCTCTGGGGCTGGCTGGGCCAATAGTAGTAAGAGCTAAACATTTCATACAAAAGTTATGGAAAGAAAATTTAAAATGGGACACACCCATACCTGAACAACTATTACAAGAATGGAAATTATTCTATTCACAATTGGTAAACATGTTACCAGTAAAAGTAAACAGGAATATAAAAACATGCAAAGCTCATAGAATAGAGTTATTAGGCTATTGTGATGCCTCTAATATAGCATATGGATGTTGCATCTATATAAAAGTAATTCACAAAGATAAAGTTACCATAACATTATTGTGTGCAAAATCTAGAATTGCTCCTATTAAAAATAAACTAACAATACCTAAATTAGAATTAAATGCAGCTCTAATCTTAAGTAAGTTGTATAACAGGGTAAACTCTATTTACACTAAAGTGAATATTGATGCTAGATACTTATTTTCTGATTCGCAAGTGGTTCTATGTTGGTTAAAGTCAAATAAAACCTTACCTGTTTATATTAGAAACAGAGTTCAAAACATAAACTCACTTACCAAAGAATGTAATTGGTCTCATGTAGAGGGTACAATCAATCCAGCTGACTGCTTATCCAGGGGCTGTAATCCCTTAGAGTTATCAAGTAATAAGCTTTGGTGGAATG
Source organism: Parnassius mnemosyne (assembly GCA_963668995.1). NCBI lineage: Eukaryota > Metazoa > Arthropoda > Insecta > Lepidoptera > Papilionidae > Parnassius > Parnassius mnemosyne. The sequence continues at coordinate 56,457,155 of CAVLGL010000137.1, forward strand.
GTCCTTCTGATCATGCTAAGCCCTATTTCATGCCCCAAACGTCCATTTCTTTTAATCATCCATTATGTTTAGAAAATATTGAACCTGCTGTGCAGGATGTTTGTTTGAAGGTAACCGTGGATATACCAGATATTTTTAAAAAGTTTTCCTCTTGGAACAGAACTGTAAGAGTGGTAGCATGGATAACAAGATTTTCATACAATAGTAAAAACAAAAATAATAAGCTAAAAGGGTATTTGTCAACTTCAGAATTAAATAATTCTAGAAACAAAATAATTTCACAAGTTCAAAATTTGTACTTTGCAACTGAAATTAATTGTATTAAAAAGAACAAGTCTATTAAAACTCATTTAAAATCATTGGCTCCATTTGTAGATAGTAATAACGTTCTTCGAGTGTCTGGTAGATTGCAAAATTCTCCCATTCCATACTCTCAAAAGCACCCAATTATATTACCCAAAAAATGTCATATCACTAATTTAATTATAAGAAATGAACACTTAGCATTAATGCATGCAGGATTAAAATTAACAATGTCAAACCTGGCCCTAAGATATTGGATTATTGGTTGTAGCAGGGAGGTTAAAAATATTATAAACAAATGTGTAACCTGTTACCGTTTTAGAGCCAAAGTGGCATCTCAACTAATGGGATCCTTACCTGCAGATAGAATTACTGAAGCAAATACCTTCAGCATCGTAGGTATTGACTACTGTGGTCCTTTCAATATTAAACAATCAACTATTCGTAGAAGCGTCGTTTCCAAGGGTTATGTCGCTGTATTTGTTTGTTTTGTAACAAAATGTATTCACTTAGAACTAGTGTCTGACATGACCACAGAATGTTTTCTAGCAGCCTTAAAAAGGTTTATAGCCAGGCGCGGCCTGCCAAACACAATCCATTGTGATAATGCAAAAACATTTAAAGGAGCAAACAATGCTTTAAATAATTTATATAAACTTAATGCTTCTGATGTCCATCGCGACAGCATTATTAGCTTCTCTGGTTCAAGGGGTATAAAATTCGAGTATATTCCTAGTTACTCGCCGAACTTCGGCGGCCTCTGGGAGGCAGGAGTAAAAAGCGCAAAATTTCACATAAAAAGAATAATAGGAAATCAAGTACTTACCTATGAGGAGTACAACACAATATTAGTTGGCATAGAGGGAATATTAAATTCCAGGCCACTAACTTCAATGTCGAGAGATCCTTCTGATCTTACATTCTTGACTCCGGGTCACTTTTTAATAGGAAGGCCCATAACGGCAATCCCTGAGCCTGATATTACTCACATTCCAGAGAATAGACTGCGCTTTTGGCGTCGAAGCACTCAAATGCAGCAACACTTTTGGAATGCGTGGCATAAACAATATTTGTCCCAGTTGAACAGCAGACCCAAGTGGCATCTAAACCAGCCAAACATAGAGGAAGGTAGTTTAGTGCTTTTAAAGGATGAAAGATCTAGTCCTCTCCAATGGCCTGTGGCCAGAATTGTAAAATTATACTATGGTTCAGATCGTAAGGCCAGGGTCGCTGAAATAAAAACAGCTTCAGGAATATACCGTAGAGCAATAAGCAAACTATGTATTTTGCCTAACTGTAATTAAGGGATGTAACTATTGTAACTTACTGTAATTAACTAGTATAACTAATGTTATCTTACTGTACTTAAGTAGCATAACTATTGTAACTTAATTGTAATTGACTAGCTAATGAAACAACATTCCCCCGGGAATATGTCTACGACATTTTACTAACTACTTTAATACTATTATAAATCGGCAACATTTTGGTACAATGTTGCTTTATAAGTTGGCAACACTGCGGCCAACGCCCTTCTCACAAGACTTCAATGTAACGGCTAGTATTGTTCTCTGTATAAAAATATTAAATAAATAAAAGAAACTGTGAATCAATGTTCAAACTTTTGTTTTAATCAAACACCCACCCCTCGACCGCGTCAAACCGGTATGGCACCGAGCCGCACGCCCTCTAACGTCGATTCCGAAACCAGCGTTTGGCGCGAACAATGGTAATGAAACCAGTTGTCTACTTTTTTTCAAAGCAAATTTTACAATAATGGTTGTACAAACTATATAAGTACAAAATTTATTTTAGAAACAGCTTGGAAGTGATCACCACATTCCCAGGGGTTATTATCAACCATGTATTCATTTATACCATAGTAACCCTTCTTATACAGTTTCAACTTATGAAAACATTTCAACTTGCTAATAGGGAGAGCCTGTACACTTTTCGGTACCTTGTTGTAATAGCGTATACATTGCCCCAAGAATGAATTACTGACTCTGTGGAGTCGAAAAACTGGTATCACTAGCTTGTGTTTGTTCCTAGTGTTTACAGAATACACATCACCTTTTTTACTAAAACTACCTTTGTTTTTGTGAACATACATTAAATTTTCGTAAATATACTGAGAGGTAAAAGTTAATATATTTATTTCTTTAAATTTATCTCTAAGACATTCTCTCGGTTTTAGGTAGTAAATAGCTCTAATGGCCCTCTTCTCTAAAACAAAAATAGTTTCTGAATCAGCCGCATTTCCCCATAGCAAAATCCCATAAGACATTATGCTATGGAAATAACTGAAATAAACTGATCTGGCTGTCTCGACACTAGTGAGACCTCTAATCTTTTTTAAAATTATTTTACTGCTCTATAAAAGCAAGTGTCAAGGTATTAGTAAGTAAGGTGGGTTAAGATATAAATAATAAGATCGCATATTAGCTACGAGTCTTAATCAAATGGAGAATGCCAGATCGTGCCCCACCTTGTACAAAAAATGTAAAAATATGAAAAATAATCTTATGAATTTTAAAGTTTTTTGTGATAAATCGTTATTTTGTACAACTTGCGGTAAAATATTACTAAAAAAGTAAGGAATTCAATGATCAATATTTACATATCCAGTCTTTTCTAGTAACATCTGCGTTTCTTTGTACGAATAAGTACATACGTACGCATAAAGTATCAAACAATACATATTTCTTTTAAAATATATTATAAGTCTTTGTCATATAAAAATGTTAGTTATCAATTTTTATTTTCAATTATTATTAGAAGTCGATAATAATCATGAATTGCAATAGAAAATTACTGAATAACACATTTTCGTGCATTTTGTGAAATAATACATACGCATCATTGTGTCAATATCGTAAGTACGTATGTCAAATAAATGTCAAATAGTTTCACACATTGACTAATTTGTGCTTGTGAAATATATTGATTATGATTATATTACATTTTTGCTTGTGCTGATTCCCACTTTCTTTACCCTTGCACTTTTTCCTGTTTTTGCTGGCGACTTATGCTTTTATTAATATACAGACTAGATCACGCCTACTTATTGACTTACAGCTAATTACTACGGAGATTCTGGTAAATGCATCCACGATGTTGAGGTGCACTAATTGTCACCTTTGCGTCGATTTGTGTCCTCGTTTCAGTTTACACGGCACTGCACGGGCATTTTGTGTCCTCGTTTCGATTTACTATCTTAACTCTTCTTTCAACATGGAGATCTTTGCAACAGATGTATTTAATTTCAAAGCTTTTTAATAAAGTTGATAATTTATGGTCTGCAGTTGTCGCAATATTAGTTACAAATCTGTAAATATTTAAACGTTCTTCAGACTCATGTCATAATAATATGTATCTTGAAAAATAATTTTGTAAATAATATAACTCGCTTACATGACTAGGACTTAGATTTTATGAAAAACAGGAGGTGCTAGTCTTATATTGTGTAAGAAACTTTTAAATCCTATACAAGAGAACCCTTTTTCCAATGCTGTCCTAAAACATAAGGTAAATGTAATTATTAAAGTCCAGTTAAAAAAAATCGCAAGTTCTAGATACTTCAAATTATATAATTTGGTTGAAGTAATAAAGTAGAGAAAAAAATGTTCCATGCGACATTCGTGTACACCACACTTTTGGGTGGAGCAAACTTCCATAGAGAATCTGGCATTCTCCTTTTTAAAATTCTTACAATTAAACGTCATGTTTAAATTGTTATTACAAGTCAAATTATGCATTATTAAATTTTAAATTATATCTTAGATTTTGTTCCTGTGGCCACCCCTCTATGTAAGGTAATCTAAACAAGATAATTTCATGCACATTGAAGTTATTAAGGTGTTCAATATATTTTAATAATTGATTCTTGTATATATTGCCTCTTCTCCAAACAAAAAAAATATACTATCAGAGATAAATCTACTAGTTAAAATTTTATTAATAATATCACTGAATGACGCTCCATGCATGTAGTAATTGTTTATCTGTTGCCTTTTTAAACGGTTATTTAATGCTTTTCGAAAGGTTTTGCCTATGTTATCACTATAGACAATAACATTATTTTTTCATTTTATGAATTACTTTTTAAATTTATCTGCTTTGTTATGCTACTATCATAGAGTTTAGGTAAAGAAAATGAAGTATTACTGCTTGTCATATTATTAACACGCACTGTTCCTAAAGAACCCCTACAAAGAGTATAATAAGTATATACAGGAAAAGAGAGCGCTCTGACGATATTTTATTGCAGACAAAATTGAACTACTAGCGTCTCCTACAAATTGAATCCGAACTAATTCGCTATATATAGCTATATTATGTACATCATATTAATGTAACTATTATGTTCTTTAATTCGCATACTTACTGAAACAATTTTTACTTTTTTTTGTAAAATAATTTATACTTTTAATATTAAAAGTAGGTAAATAGTTTCAATAAGTACACTTGTATTTGTGAGATAATAATATATAAAAAGGGTATTTGCGATGTTACAGGAATGACAATTTAATATGACAATTATTTCATTTTTTATTTTTATTTTTTATTATAAAATGCTGGTTGCCAGTATCATAATTGTCATATTTATCGATTGATTCGATAATTATTACGTGTTTTTATGTTAAAATTATAATTTTTTATCAATAAAATCACCAATAATTTTTTGGTGCACTTATTTTTATTTTGTAAGTAAATTTCATTTTATTTTTCCAAAGTAGCGACATCTGTGAAGCCACAAGACCAACTATAAACAAATTATTTTTGGAAACAAGTTATGGATGGCGCCACCATCCATTAAATTTTTGTGGTTCAAGGCAACTGTCCTACGCCTGAACCCCTATGAGGCAATGTATGAGGAAGGTCTATGTTCAGCAGAGGACTTTAATATATTGTAAAGGCTACATAACGTGGATCATACAAATCCCACACTAACATGCGACAAATTCACGAAACACTTCGTACTAAAAATTATGAAATCCACCTCATTAAAATCTCATACGGCATCAAATCTATACATATAAATAAAATTGAAGGGTCTGCCTGTAATGTCGAAATAACTGCCTCTTATCGAACTAATATTATTTTCATGCCATTTGGATATGAAAACAATATTTTTAGAATTTATGTCTATCTGTCTGTCTGTCGAGGTGATCTGTGATGAAACTTTACAAATATAGAGAGCTATGCCAGGAGGTATCTAGGCTATATTTTATGGCAAAAAAAATTATAAAATAAAAAGTATTTGATTATTATAAATTTACATAACGCCACATTAATAGATTCTATCCAAGCGATGCCTATATATATCCATGAACATGAACAAGAATTCGTTTGAGTGAAGACAAGAGACCTATTTATTAGCGTACCGAGACGCTCCGTGGTTTAATTAAGCTACAAGCAAGAAGATGCACTCACTCACCCACGTCAATATTGTTTCCGCCTACAGCACTCTGTTGTTAATATTCTTATAGGTAAACATATAAGCAGAAATTACTACATCCTATACAACAATGTACCTATGTTACCTCAGAGGCTTAAAGATTATTAAATTGTTTCTTACAATTTTATATGCCTTATACCACTTACCAAACGTTAAGGCAACCTACTCGTATATACCTAAGAAATCAAATATTTTGAGGACATGTTAGTCTGCTAATACACATTGGAATAGTGCGACCGTACACGCTTTAACTTTATGTTGTTGAATAAGTTGTCTATGTTTATTGGAATTATGTGCTACATTTAATTCAAAATAACATTTAAAATATTTAATGTGACAAACAAACTTACAGTGTATCTAATGCCAAACAGGCTACTGAAGCCCATAGACATATTTATACGTGGTAAAACCACGCTTCAGCTATGTTATGGTTAGCGCATGAATAGCTCGGCTCGACCGGGGATAGAACCACGTGACTACGAGATACGACCAGTACCTTAAAAACGGCAAGGCCCCAGGTGAGGATGGAATTACAGCCGAGCTTCTGAAAGCGACTGGCAAAACGAAAATTGAAGTCAGTCAGAAGTTCTCTAATTCCCTCCATGGTGGCACTACACCAGAGGGGTGGAGCAGAAATGCGGTGGTCTTGTTCTTCAAGAAAGACGACAACGCTCCCTTGAAGAACTAAAGACCGACTTCCCTACTGAGCAGCATCTACGTGCGGTTTTCGAGAGTCATTACTAATCGTCTCGCGCGAAGACTCAACGAATTCCAGCCTCTCGAACAAGCCGGTTTCCGAAAAGGCTTTAGCACCATAGATTACATACAAAACCTTCGGCAAATTGTACAGAAGTCCAAGAAGTACAATTTTCCGCTACGTATTACGTATATGGACTATGACAAAGGCTTTGATTCTGCCAAAATTTGGGAGTACACTTCAGCGGTGCCAAGTTGACTGTTGGTATATCGAAGTGCTGAACTGTTTGTACAGTAATAGGGTAACGATGGATATCCGAGTACAGAACCAGAGTACAAAGCTTACCCTCTTGTGTCTGTAGTATAAAGTTGGTGCGATTCTGGCATATGTGGCGGCAGATGTGTTGTAGCATATTTGGCGGTGGATATGTGGAGAATCATTGGTGCGATTCTGGCATATGTGACGGCAGATATGTAAAGAATCGTTGGTGCGATTCTGGCATATGTGACGGCAGATATGTAAAGAATCGTTGGTGCGATTCTGGTCTGTGTTGGTGCATAGATTTCAATGAAAGTTTCACGAGTTGAATATGCATTGCTTATGAATTGTAAAGAGTACACAATTGTTAAAATTACTGTGTTGGAACTTGTTGATCGGACCTTTCACGATAAATCATGTTGTGCAGGAAGCACTGTGTATGAAGCCTTAATGACAAGGCATTGTGAATTATGACAATTGACTATTGTACTTAGACTTAGGAGAAGTAAAGTACCATTTGGAATCGATCTTGTTTCGATTGGCAGGATAGCCGAGCTAGATTAATCTCTAAGCATATTTTTGTCTACAGTCATTGCAACCGAGGATGGATGCTAGTCAGGGATGGTCATGTCGTGGATTGATGGCACCATAGTGCAACAAGCAGCGCCATCTAACAATTCGTTTTGCGAACTAATATTGTTTTCCTGCTCATGTCAGGGCAGACGAGCGGACGAATTGGTGACTAAATAGTGTTTGTTACAGGAATGCATGAAAATACACGCCCGAGGACGATCGTACGTCAGGACGGCCGTGTCGGAGAGTCTATAAAATACCCGGTTGGGTCGAGGTAGAATGGAGGGTATATCGAGGACCCCTTCTTGTGTCTGTAGTATAAAGTTCACTGTAGGTGCTGTGCGTGAGAGATTCCGCTTCAGTCATTCAACGAGTGTGGTCATTCTACTAAAGTAGTGTTGCTGTTGGTTCACATATTTTGGTGTTATCATGTAATTACGTACCTCACGTTACACTGGTGTGTGATTGTGGCAGAGACGTTTTACGGTGTGGTCGAACTTTAATTTCTCTTTACTTAATGTATAGGGCGTTACGTTCTCTTATTACTGATAATGATTAATTGCGTAAGCAAATGAGCAAGTTGAACTCCCGCTCGCACACTTTTATTATTTTTAACAGTCAACGCTATCCTGATGTATTTCCGAGATCAAAATTGGGATCTCCTGTTGTATTCTCCGACAAATATATAAAATAATGAGCCCATGGAGATGCGAAAAATTTGTATTTGTCTCTAATATAAGAAAAATATGTCCGTCATACCTGTCATTTATGTAAGTGGGAGATGTAGACATCTCAATTAAAAATCAAAATGCAGACCCTGACGATGAAGATGGAATACCTCGTTACCAGTAAAAAAGTCTCCTCTTATGTCTCGGTACTTACATCATACAAAACACAGCAGCATTATGCTGATATTAAAACTAAGTGATAAACGAACTTCCACTCCACCTCATTAGGTGGAGTGGAAGTTCGTTAGTTAGTACGAGTGAGTGGCTTTTGTAGCCTGCAACACCTGCAACCAACTTGAAACAAAAATGGTTACAAGTTTATTGTCACTTCTGAGGACTAAGATGGAATGCCTCTCGGCCTGTAATTTCATTGGCTATCTATACAATTCTAAACGGAACAGAACAGTGCACGCACTACTGCTTAGCAGCAGAAATAAGTAACAAGGTTATACCTACCAAGAGTCATTCTAAGGCAGGAAAGGAAAACATCAAAGACTTAAACTATGAATGTATGGAATACTATGCGTACGAACGAAATTTCTGCCGTTTTATGTATGGTACATCCTTGTGTGTTTATATACTTTTGCACATGTGAGTACCAAGCATTAGCATTTTGTATACCAATTCCATCTTTCCTTTTAAATAAACACATAAAATAACATTTTCCTTCTCTGCATTGCATCGCAATACTCATTGTCTTTTACAACGTCGGAATAAACTGATTGTGTGCGTAGGCCTGGCTTCAATTGAAGGGGAATTGCGTTTGTCAAACAAAGCCTTTATAATTCGAGCAAGAGCTGTTTGTAGAATCTAGACTACACTAATTGTAACATGAAATTGATTATTGTATCACGGAAGGAGTTTTAAAACGAGTTGTTCGAAAAGGCAAATACGTGATTTGTTGGCGGTAGTTCCTTGAATTACTCTTTCACAATTTATATTTTTCCTCCTACTTCCCCTTTGTCAGCATCAATCTACAATCACCATGCTTGTGAAATAGATTTAAAGTTATTTTTTTAGGAATTTAAGTGCGGATCTTTTTTTTATAAAATAAGGGTATCTAACGAGTACACAATCCACCTGATGAAAAGAGGATGCTGTGATCCATAGACATCTACATCTATCCTCAATTAAGAATCAAAATGAACATGTGTTGTTACCTCAGAGGATGAGATAGAACGCCCCATTTCCAGTAAAAGGGGTCTCCTGTTCCATACATTCACCATATGGAACAGAGCAGCATTAGGGTGCCATTTTACGCTGGTGTTCTGTAACAGCGTGGCCCTACCCCGGTCGAGCCGACCCATTCATGCTACAAATATAATAATATTGCTGCAGCGTGGCTCTTCCACGTTCATAGATAAATTAATTTTGTTATTTGTCGGAAGCAAGACAGAACGACCCACTTAACTTTATCTGTCGCCAAATAGCATTGATTGCACTGCTTTGTAACTACTCTATCAAGGTAGAGGACGCCCTACACTTCATCTAACGGTACGAGGCTACCACTCGAGAACCTTTTTTTCCTATCGGTTGATAGCTTTAAGACAATCAAATACTTTTTATTTTATCATTTTTTTGCATAAATTATGGCCTAGATCCCTCCTGGCATTGCTCTCTATATTTGTAAGGTTTCATCACAGATTACCTATACAGACAGACAGATAGACATACATTCTAAAAATGTTGAACTCATATCCAAAAGGCATGAAAATAATTTCAGTTTAATAAGAGGCACTTATTTCGACATTACAGACATAACTTTTTATTTATATGTATAGGGTTGATGCCGTATGAGAATTTAATGAGGCGGAGTTTTTAAATTTTAGTATGAAGTATTTCGTGAATTTGTCGCACGTTTGTGTGGGATTTAAAGGATCCATGTTTGTGTGGCCTTTACATCCTATTAAAGACCACTAGTGAACATAGGCCTCCCTAATAGATTGCCTCATAGGATATTAGTGAGCTTAATTTCCCATGATAGTAATAAAGATGTGATGCTAGTGTTTATTTGCTAGAGCAGAGAAACGATTTATAAACCTATTTACATCGGATACAGGCGCAAAACGTTGCCAAACTGCCGGTGTTGCTTATTGAGTGTGCGGGGAATGGTACAAAAATTTATGTATTAGACGCAATTTAAGCACTCATAATATAAACGCAGTTTAAAATCTTTGTAAAGAAAAAAATTGCTAATATTTTTTCATTCAAGATAAACAGATCAATAATTGCATTATACACAATCGAAGCTTCAATGGAACCCCCATATATCAAAACTAGCAAGGAGACTTAGTTCTGCAGCATATGCTGTAAAAAATATTAGAAGTCTTACCAGTGTTGAAACAGCTCGACTAGTTTACTTTAGCTATTTCCATAGCATAATGTCGTATGGTATTTTGCTATGGCGACACGCAGGTGACACTGAAATTATATTTGTTTTACAGAAGAGGGCCATAAGAGCAATTTATGATTTAAAGCCTAAAGAGTCGCTGCGACAAAAATTTAAGGAAATTAATATATTAACTTTGGCCTCTCAATACATTTATAAAAATATAATGTACATACACAAAAATAAAAGTAGTTATACAACAATTTAAAATTAAAAATTTTGTACAGCCGACTTCAATACGAGTTATTAAGAATAACTCTAAAACTATTGGTTTGACCTTGATAAAATTCATATGATACCACATGAGAAGTACCAGCTTTAAAAAAAAAGAATCATTCAAATCGGTTCACCCAGTAAAAGGTTATGAGTTAACACACATAAAAAAGCATACAGTCGAATGGAGTACCGTCTCATTTTTGGAAGTCAGCAGAAAATACGTGATATTTAATATATAAATATTAGGAACAGACACAAGATAGTAGTACTAATCACTCGACTCCACCTAGTCAGTAATTCATTATTGGGGCGATGTATACGCTTTTACAACACAATTCCAGAAAATATACAAAATTTGACCTGCTCAAAGTTCAAAAACTTTATTAAACTAAGTTTGTATAAAAAGGGTTATTATAATATTTAAGAATTTATAGATGATAATAACCCCTGGAAATGAGGTGATCGTTACCAAGCTATTTCTAATTTGTTGTGTTGTTAATTTGTGTAACATACATGATTGTAATCTGATATTAAAAAAAAGTCCCGCAGGGTCTCCTGCTGGTACTACCCAGGACAGAGGTTTTTTTTCGAACCAGTGGTAACTAAACAAAAGCGTGACTTTCAATAAATATTATTTATAATCTATATTGCATAAAAAAGTTTCTGTTTCTGATTCGACGGATTAGTAAGCTGTAGTAATGGGCCAGCCACATAGCTCAAAGAACTGACAACCAATGGGGAATAAAAGGTAGACAAAGTGTAGGGTGGTCCCTCATTAAATGGGGTAACGACCTGGTAATATATGTAAGAAATCGACGGTGACTAAGGACGGTGCTTTGTGGCATTCCTTGGTGGAGGTCTATGTTCAGCTGTGAAATTGTGAAGGGCTCTAATGATGACGATGATGATGACGATTATGATGATGATAATGATGATGACGATGATGAGACAACACAGTCAAAGTTAGTAGAGCCGTGGTAGTTTAGACACAAGACGTTAGCTGTAAATATCTTCATGACTCCAGGGGAATTTTTGATTACAATATTAAGAGCTGATATACGAGGAGTTCGACGTTGAAAGACAACATCGTGAGGAAAGCTGCATATTTAGGGCATTAAAATGTATCGAGGACATAATAAGTTTCCTTCATAATCCTCACAGAATTCGATCAGGCTTCCTCTAATTACTAAGAGGATTTATTGGCGGACTCAGTATGTTTGGTTAAAAAAAAAGGTGACAATCGAGCACAGAGATCAACTGATAGTAAGTGGATGCTTCGGCGATTAGACATCTATATTTATCAAAAATAAAGGATTAAAATGCAGATGCATTATCACCCTTGAGGACTGGAATACGAAATGCTGTTATTTTGCGCTAGTATTATGTAAGAGCGTGGTCCCACCCCGAGCTGGCATAAATATAGCTAGACCGTCGCTTTACCATGTACCCTCGAACATGTCCTTGAAATATGTCATTCCTCCTGAGCTTAGATTGGTTTACGATGTTTTCCGTAAGTATCGAGAACGTCCTATACCAAGTGTTGCAAATTCAACTAACAACTTCGTTAATGTCAGCAGCTACGGAAGTCTCGTTGTGCAGAATTATAGTACATGATTGTGCGTATTGTCTCTATTCCCTCACTTTGATAATTCGATGGTAATCGCACACAACCAGAGAGAAATCAGGTGCACGCCCAACAGCTTTAAGCGATTCCAGTGACAAGGGGAACAACACAAAAACCTTTCTAACTGTTGGCTGCTATTGATAATTTCTCAATAGAAATACATAGTAACTAATTTTGACCCAACTTAAGATCCGAAGCCAGGCCTCCCTATTTATATTCTCGGATTCAAAGTTACTGTTGTTAATCTAGACTTTAATCGAAAGGCTGTGCATTTGCGGTCCTGCGAGGATATTGTGTTGACCGCGTAACCCGAAAATTTAATACTGTTATCACCCCTTTTCAGATAAATTTGCACTTGAGCTGACATTTTGAATCGAAATGAAACTTCTCGATTTGTGGTTCATTCTAAAGACAAGTGAAATAGTTTAAATAGTCACATTTGATCGATTGCTATCAAAATTCTATGAAAGTAAAAGCAAACTCTAACGTACTAACAAAATTTTAAAACAAATCACATGCTGAAGTCGGTGTTAAGACATAATGTTTTTTGAAGAAATAAAGGCCCGTCTTACTCAAACGCATTACTCATATAGAACATTTAAGCAGGCCCGTTTAGTTATTATTGTGAGCGGGAACAACTCCACGACCACCATAATATATTTCTTAGTACTGCCCTCCCTGAACATTACTTAACTAAAGTCCATTTTGCAATATTACATTTGTTCTTATTAAGGCGCATTAATATCATACAACGTACTAAAATAACTCTAAAACTAGCGACGTTATTTTGCTATTATGTTACTAATGGTGACAGAGTCACGTTTACTGTTTACGTTACCGTTTACGATACCCACGGGATGATATGGGGTTGTGGATATTCTTACACTGGCGGTATTAGTAGTTACTACACGGAAGTACGTACTGTTTATTGTAGTAAACCACCTTTGCAAGATAACAGTTTGTTACGAATATTTTTAGAACTTGAAATAAACGCCCTGTCTTTTTTGGATGATATAATTAAGGTTTTTTTTTGTAAATTATCGTTCTGGGTGGAAATGAAACCACATTGGAGCATCAATAATAAAAATTACTGTCAATTAATACATTAACACATTGTAATTGTACTTCCAAACGCCAAATTACTACAAAATCACTCCGATAATAAAAACATAACTATTCGTTTACAAATATAATAATGACCTCCAGACCAAAATTCCGGTCACTGCGTTCGGTCTCAACGGCGACTAGTCATCTGCGCATGACAGAATTATGTTGCCCGAGTGTATGCGCTTACACAGATGCACTCTATTTTTCCTCACTCTCATAGTTCGATGGGATGGTAATCCTAAATGACCGGAGAGAGATCAGACGCGGGACAAACGGCTTTACGTGTTTTCCAAAGCATGGGGGTAAAACATCGCCAACTTCGTGACTCTGGACTGAGACTTTCTCGCCAGTAAAACCCAGTAACTGATTTTGGGCCATCTCGGAATTTTAACCCGCATTTATCGACGTTCAACCTCGCACACGCCACGCACCCGCCCAGCTACGCCTTACGCCCGCGCTTTATACACAATTTCAGATTTAGTGATTTTTCATAAGACTCAAGTTATATGCAACTTCAAAGCGAGTTACATGCGGCTGCTGACGCGCGTGGCTTGAGCGTAGCGGATGCGTGTTTTCGGAACGCGGCCTTAATGTCCTAATAGCTCGATTCTACAATTTTTAAAATAATGTAAATGTCTCTGTGTCCTTCCCAAGCAGCACACAAGCGTCAACAACGTCAATATTACCAGCTAACATAGAACTTAGAGTCCTTTTAAAGCGTAAAAGAGTGTTGAAAAGAGGTCGTATTCATATAAGAGTGGTTTATGAGTTATTATACAGCTCAAGCTGTATAAAGTCTGTATTATAAGTCCTAGGTAAGCTTAGTATTCTTAATTAGAATATGAAATCTCTAGTATACAACATTAAGCACTTTGGAACATTCCAATCTGATTTTATCATTAAAGTTGTATAGAAGCTGTTTTTTTTTTGCATGCTGTCCCTTGCCTCTACAGCTCTAAATGTTATCATAGTATCACTAAAATCTTATTTCTGAACAATGGTGTTTGCAAAGTATCTTCTAAATCTTATTCTTATGGTATCATTGTTCACATTAGTTTAGGACTTCTGTCTATGAGTGATATAAAACTAAAAAAATAAATAACAGCCATAGTACAGCTTTTATCTATATAATCGCCATTTTGAATGTGAAGGGCGTTTATACGAGTATTTTGCTAGTGAACAAAATAAATTTGCTATCAATATGTGGAAAAGGAAAAAGATTTGGTGCAATAAAAAGATTATGTTAAATCTGAATTAATTTATGCGTATCTCTAAAGAGAATATTGATATTGAAAAAACTGCTGTACAGCGTAAATAATAAAAATATCCTATTATAGAACTGATTAAAAACTTATGGCTGCATGATATAATCCTTAACATACTAAGTACAGCTACTAATACTATAAGACCCTCGAAATACCGTTAAGGCTGTTTAGAAAATTGTCGCCATTTTAAGACTCATAAGAGCAAAATTTTAAACATAATTTGGGAATATTAGACATTATAAGACAGAAATACTATGAATTTCAGAGTGTCTAATGATAACTATGCCTCAAAGTGCCTCAATAATTTTTTGTTTATTCTTACCTATACAACCGATATTTATTTACCATATTTAGTATTTTGTCCCAATAATATTTTGTTATTTTGCTGGCGCGGCAATTTTTTGATAGAAAACATATACAAGTTTACCGCTACTGTGTATCGTACGGTGAATACAGAGAACCGAAGACCCTTTTTACTGGAAACGAGGCATTCCATCTTGGTCCTCAAAGGTGATAACGCGTCTGTATTTTGATTCTTAATCGAGGATAAGTGTAGATATCTATGGGCCACGGTACCCAATTAACATCAGGTGGACTGTGTGTTCGTTTGTCTCCTTTATTCTTTAAACAAAAACAAGTGAAGTTCGACACGCACCGAAGCAACTGCTCTATAACCCTCTTAAAAATGAGAGTAAGTGTGTGTCCAGCAGTGTCACGTATAGTCTGCATGACTTTATGTTACGAATCTATACTTCCAACTATAAAACATTCTATCAAACGGACTCCATTTCCAAACCTTTTACATTAGGTAAACGTATCACGTTCGTGCTATTGACTGCACATACAGTATCCGCTTTTACGTTGCTATGCTTACGCGACGTGACGCTTGATTGAGATATAGTTCCAACGCTTTGATCCTTTATCTAGACTAACTTCAATGTGGCCAATTTAGAAACTGTCTCGATTAAACTAATAAAGGGTGAACGTTGCGGGATATTGTAAACATAATTTGAACATTGGAAGCTTTGATGTAACAACAAAGAATGTTTTAGAAATCGAAATATAAAATTACTCCTGTGTCGTGGAGGCACGTTACATACATTAACTCCATTAGGACAAACATCCAGATTCGCAACAATTATTTGTAGACCATACAAATATAGTACAGGACAAGTAGCGGGATTCCAACTCGCTTCCTTCAACGTTGCATCTCATTGTTAAGCATTGTTTAAAATTCATCCGTTTTTTATGTAACTATTTAGACGAAGTTTCAATTGTTACATTGTTTAATTGACGATTGCATTACTAGATAACTCGTGAACCTTACCACTGGCATTAGGTTAAAATAAAATATTCATTTGTATTACAATCAACAGTGTAGTGGCGGTGTAAGAATATCCACTACTCCATATCGTCCCGTGGGTATTGTAAGAGGCGACAGTGGAAAACTGAAACAGGACAGGACAGAAGCATCTTCCTGACAACTATTCAAAATATTAAAAAAACTGCGGTTGTCAGTACTTCATATGAGTCAATCTATGGGAAGGCCTATGTTCAGCAGTGGAGTTCTTACTAATTGTAAGTAATAGTTTCTTTGAGCAAGTAAACTCGGCTGAAGGTCTAAAAAAAGTAAAAATATTTGATATGTTCTCTGTTAGTTCAAATTTAGTGAAAGGTTTGATAATCAAAAACGCGGCGATTGAGAACACACGTGAGTTGAAAATGTTTACATCGACGCAATATCTCAAAGCAGCAGAAACAAAATGGATCATAGAATTATTCGTAAAAAGATAAAAGTGCAAGCTTTCTCGATTCTTCTAAAAATTTTGTTGTCAATGTCGACAATAGATCGTAAAATAAGGCAGATTATGTTGTGCTCATGATATCCCTACCCAATCTAGCTATTTCATGAAAAACTAAGGTCAATCCAATCATCAGATATAACGTTGTTAATTTTATACATCAAGGGTGAAAAGCAGGCACACAGTTCACTTGATGATAAATGAATATTGTGGCCCATAGACAACTTAATCTATCCTGAAATAAGAATCAAAATGGAGATATGTTGTAACGCCTGAAGGCTAAGGTGGAAACAGGGCATTTTCCAGTAAAAAGGGTCTCCGGTTTTTTACACTTACATTATCTTTTCACAAGCTGGTATTCTGTGTGAGTGTGGTCTTTCCCCGAACAAACCGACTCATTCGTGCTACAACTATAAGAAAACGTGTCTCTACCACGTATGAAGGTAATATATTTAAAGATACAGTAGAAATTTATAACCATTAAAAAAGTTTTAATTTTTTCGATACATCTATAATAATAAGCTACTCAATACTCAATATAATGTGTACCATGTAGGGGCAGTGTAAGAATATCCACTATCTTATATCGTCCTAGGAGTTTCATAAGAAGTGACAGAGGGAAACTGAGAGAGGAAATAGACAGCAGCATCATTTTTCAAATGAATAAAAACTACGGTTGCCAAACCGCCTGCCAAGCATGGCAACTATGGCATTCCTTTAATTGCATCAAATTTCAAGAGAGTTGTTTATAATCTTAATAATTAACAAATAATGAATAAAAGAAAATGTAAAAGTATTTTTAAATTTTCAATTTATTTTCCATGACTATGAAAAATACAGTGAATCGTCTATTACAAAGCGATAATACAGTAAACCGTCTCTCTATGGTATTCATTTATTTTATAGAATAAGGGTGAAAAATGAGCACACAGTCCAGCTGATGGTAAGTGGTTGCTGTGGCCCATAGACATCTACATCTATCTTCGATTACGGATCAAAATTCAGATGCGTTGTCACCCATGAGGACTAAAATGGAATGCCTAGTTTCCAGTAAAAAGGTGTCTCCCGTTCTCTACACTCACCAGACGAAACACAGCAGCCTTAATCTGCTATTTTACGCTGGTATTCTCTGAGAGCGTGGTCCCTCCCAGGTCGAGCCGATCCATTCGTGCTACAACTATACCAGTAATATAGCTGAAGCATGGCTCTACCACGTACAAAATTATTAATTCATAATTCTCTTTTAATTTATTAGCTTGGATTACATTGCAGTGCTTTATGGGATTACCTGGTGTTTGTTCACTTATTCAAATGAAGTCCCCTGCACCAACCATGCATCACGGCAGTGTTTAATTTGTATCCGTTGTACCTTTGGGACGCTGCCAGACAACGTTGAGAAACAAAAGCTTCGGACACAAACAGAATTGGTTACTTTACACGTATATTATGATTTAGCGGCGATTTATAATGTTTTAGTTTATTCAACGTAATATAAAAAACTTATATTCGTTTATAAGTAACATTAATTACGTTACTAGTGTAGACGTGACTATGAGTATGATTAAGTGTGGATTTAACTAGGCTTTAGCACC
Source organism: Parnassius mnemosyne (assembly GCA_963668995.1). Taxonomy (NCBI): domain Eukaryota; kingdom Metazoa; phylum Arthropoda; class Insecta; order Lepidoptera; family Papilionidae; genus Parnassius; species Parnassius mnemosyne. The sequence goes on from CAVLGL010000137.1 coordinate 56,475,170, forward strand.
CTTTTTTAGCTCGTTAGTTACATTAGCTCCATAGGTAGCACGATAAAGTTTTACTAGATATTTCTGTAATATTTTATGGTCGTACAATAACGCTGCCGCTATATTGTGTTTCAGATCAGAGAAAGGACCAGGCTCTAACGAAGCACGATCGTTTAATAATAGCATCATTCAAAGGTTTGTGAGTTAAGGGAGCCGTAATTTTTACTAGGTGAAAACACATCTGTATTTTGATTCTTAAACGAGGATAGATGTATGTGGGCACAGTATCCACTTACCATCAGGTGGACTGTGTGTTCGTTTGTCAACATAATTCTATATAAAAGCAGTACTGTTTTTATACCATGTTTTTTTAACTTTTAGGAAAATCATTTATTTTTAAAAATTAAAGTCATATATCTCAACATCCCAACAAGAAAATAACGTCGCTTTCAAGCAGATATTAATTCACTCCCCAGAGAGGCGCAACGACGTTGGCAAATAACGATATCCCTAGTAACCATTAATCCTGATTGGTTTCTTTTTTCGAGCTATGCTCTTGATTTAGGCTTAATTCAAGCATAAAATAAATTACGCTTTAAATTTGTGCTTTTATTTTTTTTTATATTAAACTAGCAATCCACCCCGACTTCACACGGCTGATTTCTGAATGTTGACAATGCCACCTATCCTATTGTAAATCTAAAGCAATCAGGGACCCACACAAACACATACAAAAACTTATCAATATCTGTCCAGCCGTTTATAAGGAGTTCAGTGACAAACGCGTACAGAAGAATTATATACATAAAATATCGAATTGAAAAAAAAAAAAAAACTCACAGTCCACCTGAACATAGGTAGCTATTGCAGTCTATGGACACCCCCAACTTACATCAAACAAAGAATGCAGACACGTTATCATTTCTGAGGATTAAGTTGGAATGCCTCACGGTCTGTCATGATACTACTGACTCTCTATACAATTCAGACCGGAATGACACGCGCTGCTGCTTGACAGCATAAATATTTGAGAGGGTGGTATTACACCAGACAGATTAGAGAGTAGGCAGAAAGGTAAGAAAGTAGTAGAGAGTATATAATTATTATATAAGCAGCTATGTATGGTAGTATGAATGGTGTCGGCTCGAACACGCTCTCACAGTTTACCGGCGTAAAATAGCAGATTAAATCTGGTATGTTCCGAATTGTGAATGTAGAGAACCGGAGAACCTTTTTATTGGAAAAGAGGCATTCCATCTTAGGCCTCAGGGGTAACAACGCATCTACATTAAATTCTTAATTCAAATTCGATTCGAGGGTAGATGTAGATATCTATATGCCACAGCATAAACTTACAGTCCACCTGATGTGTGGACTGTATGCTCGTTTGTCACTCTTCTTCCTTTAAAAAAAAAGGGAAGTAATTGAGTGAAGGATTCAAAACCACGACTTTGAAGTGCGCAGTCCACGCCCTGCCATTAGGCTACTGTCGCTTTATTAATTCGGTGCTGTTATCTATACGGTTGAAATACATTTATCCAAATGCTAAACGTATTGCGACGTTGCACTTGAAGCTACGTGGCGCGCAACATGCGACGATATGCACATTCATAAATCTAAATTGTTTCTGTAGAGCAATACATTCGTCTCTCGTAGTAGAAGACGCAACGGAGCGATACAACCGCAGGGTTGGCATCTTTTCGTGAAGTGAGGAAAAAATAAAAAAAATTACCTATATCGTTACAGTTAATATTTTTTTTATTTCCACTGCTGAATGCGCGCCTCCCCCAGGAATTGCTACATAGAGGAGATAATTCTCATAGTTGCCACGATTTAAAATTGCGTTGACAACTGCAGGTTTTTTTATTAGAAACGTTCTGCTACACATCTCCTGATTAATTTCCCTCTGTCGTCCCTTATGACACACAAGGTATGATAATATGAAGTAGTAGATATTCGTACATCGCCACTTCACGTTATAATAAAATTTAATACCTATGAAATCAAATTCAAATCCAAGTTGTTTATTGCGAATATAGGTTGACACAGTGGGTGTTTACGTAGTTTATCACTTATAGAACAACCATTTAGTACAGCTATATTCCGCCATTTAGCATGCAATATCACATTTTATTACTTTTGTATTAAATTACTTGTTTTCGAGAGTCATTATGAATCGTCTCGCGCGCAGACTTGACGACTTCCAGCCTCCCGAACAAGCCGTTTTCCGAAAGGGCTTTAGCACCATAGACCACATACATACCCTTCGGCAAATTGTAAAGAAGTCCGAGGAATACAATTTGCCACTATGTCTGGCGTATGTGGACTATGAGAAAGCCTTTGATTCTGTCGAAATTTGGACGGTGCTGCAGTCCCTTCAGCGGTGCCAAGTTGGCTGTCGGTATATCGAAGTGCTGAAGTATTTGTACAGTAGGGATACGATAACTAACTGCAGAGAGATGTAAGATAGGGTGAGATAGGTTATATCCCTGAAACTCTTCACCGCTGCATTGGAAGATGTTTTCGAGCTACTGGACTGGAAAGGATACGGTATTAACATCAATGGCGAGTACATCACTCACCTCCGATTTGCCGACGATATAGTCCTTATGGCAGAATCGCCGGAGGACCTAAGCACCATGCTCAATGACCTCAATTGTTTCTCCCAACGAATAGGTCTTAGGATGAACATGGACAAAACAAAGATCATGTTTAATGTCCATGTCACACCTATGCCTGTAGTTGTTGGGAGCACTAAGCTTAAAGTTGTTGACGAGTATGTTTACCTGGGACAAATAGTCCGACTAGGTAAATCAAACTTCGACCGTGAGGTCAATCGACGGATTCAACTCGGCTGGGCAGCGTTCGGGAAGCTACGACGCATCTTCTCGTCAGACATACCTCAAAACCTTAAAACGAAATTGTACAACCATTGTGTATTGCCACTGATGACTTACGGATCTGAGACGTGGTCCTTTACTGCTGGCCTACTGAGGAAGCCCAAGGTCGCTCAGCGAGATATGGAGAGGGCTATGCTCGGGGATTCTCTGCGTGATAAACTTAGAAATGAGTATATCCGCAGTAGAACCAGAGTAACCGACATAGCCCAACGGATTAGTAACCTGAAGTGGCAGTGGGCCGGCCATATAGCTCGAAGAACCGACAACCGATTGGGAAGAAAGGTTCTTGAGTGTCAGCCTCGTACCGGTGTAGGGCGACCTCCCACGAGATGGAGTGACGACCTGGTAAGACATGCAGGAAGTCGATGGATGGCTCAGGATCGTGCTTTGTGGCATTCCTTGGGGGAGGCCTATGTTCAGCAGTGGACTTGTGAAGGGCTGTAATGATGATGATTAAAAAGTTAAAATTATCGGATGATATGGGCTCTTAGTATTTTTAATTATCTTATTGAATGTTATTACTAATATATTTGGCTTTAAATTACCCTTTACTTTTGATAAACAATAAAATTCAATAGATTGAAAATTTCCTTGTCGTTAATACTTATGGATGTTTACTCGTATTTCTACCTATATCTGTTTACAATAATGAGGGTCTCTGACAAGAGATAATTATTAAATATTTATTAATTATTAATTTACAGATTTTCAACTGACTCTACTAAGACTGTGACTAAACAGCATAAAACTTGTGAATAGACATCCGAAGTAAATTGAATAAGACGTCAGTGATTTGTGGTATGGTATTCTTTAATGTAATTTAAAGTAGGTAAAATTCTAATTGTACATATAGATATTGTTGAAATAGAGGTAATATTTTGGAAGCTTATTGATTTTTTCTACTACGATGACTAAATTTAATGTTTAATAATAATTCTTTACAAAATTATATATATTTTTTGTAGTTACCTACTCCATTCTATCCCACTCATTGGATTTTTTAAAACCTCTTGAATGAACCAGCATACCGAAACCCGGTGAAAACCCGGGAAAAAATCATTTCTATAGTTACTAAGGAAAACGTAAAGACTAGTGCAGTGTCGATTTTGTTTTATATGATGTATAAAGTATGCATCTAAGACATTAGTATTAATTGATACATTTGTTAATTGTTTATATTAAATGATACATAAATAGAATGGACGTTACTGATAGGCCTGGGTATAGAATTTTTATCGATATATTTTTTCACACTGTCCTATATCTTATTAGTTCCTTGGACGCTCAGTTCTGATATCAGCGCCAAAATGGCGAAAATCTGATCGCCTCATTATGTCACGGTGTACAGCCTTGCGTAATTGTATGATAGAGGTCAGTAAGTGAATACCATTTAATAAAGTCTACAAAATTGTGAAAGTAACACTGCCAAATATTTATAAGTGAATGCCATATTATAAAGATTTTATTTATTTTTAAATGATAGAATAAGGATAACAAACGAGCACATAGTCTACTGTTTTACTGATGGTAAGTGAATGCTGTGGCCCATCTACATCTATCATCACTTAAAAATCAAAATTCAGATTTTTATCGTTGTTCGTTCGAAAGCGTTGTCACCCCTGAGGACTAAGATGGAATGTTTTCCAGTAATAACGTAAGGTTCTCTACACTCACCATACGAAACACAAAAGCATTAAGCTGATATAACACGCTGGTATCCTGTAAGAACGTGGTCATTCCCAAGTTATTGAACAATAATATAGCTGCAGTGTGGCTCTACCACGTATACTTATAGTAACAGAGAATTTATTTTGATATAACATTTCTAGTTCATTAATAACCATTTCACGTGACTTCGTACAATCGTTTTGAACGTTATGAGGCTATAGACGTTGCTATAAATCAACTGGACATTGTACGTGTGTATTACATTCCAAGCACGTTGAGCCCGGCGCAATAACACGAGTGCTGAAACTGGAATGAGTTACGAAGTTTTCATTATATATAATACGATTTTGTCAATATATTTCTATGTACACTTTTTTATTTGAATTTTTTCATTGCTGTTTTTCATTGTATGATTAAAAAATTATGAATATTTCGTTTATACTAATAAATATTTATTCTTTTAGTCCAAACTTACTTATAACTTTTATAAAATTTTATTATATTTGTAATTTTGTTATAAGTTTAGATGTTCAGCTTACAAATATTTGGCAGCATTACTTTCACAATTATTTTGTAGCTTTTTAAATTGTATTCACATATAAAAGTTATATGAAATTTTTGTAGCATTTTAAATAGTTTTAACGGCAGTACTGTTGATACTTTGTACAAACAAATAAAGAGCGCGACCTAATGTTAAATAAAAATAATAACAGCCTGTATAGGTTCCACAGCAAGATACAGGCAATACCATTTTCGACAAGGCTTTGAGGCAATGAAAAGTCCGCCTTATAAGCCTTTAAACATCCACATTTTTCTAAAACTTTGTTACATCAAGGATCCAGGTGGAATGCCTTGTTTCCATTAAAAAGGGTCTCCGGTTCTCTACACTCACCATACGAATCACATTCACATTAAGCTGCTATTTTACACCGGTATTCTGTGAGAGCTTAGTCCTACTCCGGTCGAGCCGACTCATTCGTGTTACAACCACAATACAGCAGCAGCTTGGCTCTTCCACGTGGAACGTAGCTCTATCGCGTGGAATTACGTGTTCACGGTTTTACTGTTCAAATGTCCTTGATTTTTTTTTGTTGTTATCAGCTATCCAAGTTTATTGATTATTCTTACCTTTACTGCCTATAAAAAAATTAGAAACGAAAAAATTATTAGTACATACAAATACTTGTATATAACGGGAATGTAATTTACTGACAACAACTCCACGGATTAAATATTAATGAAGTAATTCAGTAGTATTAAACTACTTTGATGATTTCGGTTAATAGTTGATACAACAAACCAGTATATTCTAAAATAGCTCATCATGTTCAAATCCTATCGATCTGATTGCAACTGACCGCGATTAATAGGAAAATATTTAGAGCACAGGCGAACGCGAACAAGCTTAAGATATTAGAAGCTGATTTTATAAGAAACTAGCTTTTTCCTCCAGCTTCATTACAAAAGGTAGAGTCCATAATGATTTTTTATATTTACACGAATACTTGACATTGAATAAAGTTTATTTTACGAACTTTATCGCATTTATCTGCTATTTGGATCCTATAATTAATAAAATAAAATCCAAACCCAGCCATACTACTGCAAGACTTCAAGATATGTACTGTGAGCTCGTTCTGCGTAGGTCAGACCGAAAATTTGTATTCAAAAGCTGAAGTAGCTTGGGCTATTACATCAATGATCGAAACGTCAGATATTAAAAGCAAGTAAAATAGTTTTTTCATTCAATTTCAGTCCTTGTTCACCTTTAATATTCGTATACTGGGTATAATTCCCATGAGGAAATTTTAAACTGCTACGTGGACGAAGTTTTTTTTATATGATAAGGGTGACAAGCGAGCACACACTTCACCTGATGGTAAATGGTTACTGTGGCCCATAAACATCTACATCTATCTTCGTTTGCGGATTTTCTCCTTGATTAAGAATAAAATGCAGATGCATTGTTATCCCTAAGGACTAAGATGGAATGCCTCGCATCTAGTAAAAAAGGCCTCCGGCACTATTTACTAGAATTACTGCACACACCATACAGCATCTTTAGGCTGGTATTTTGTGTGTATTTGTAGCATTATTTGTTTTAAGTTGATTGGATGTGTCCATGTGCCGTAGGAATTTACCATCAGTGTGATGTGAGTACATTTGTAACTATATTTTTAAATGAATGGAAGTTACATAATACTCGTATATCATTGTACCTTACAAAATTGTTTCCGTTCTCGCCTCATCAATTCTCTTATAGTCCAAGATCCCAGGGCTACCAGACGTCACTTATTTTCTGAGGAACGAAATGTGTAAGATGGAGTAGTGTTAGTATGTACTATGATCGCATGCCTTTTTTTACATGTGGAAATGCCTACGCATACCCGCCTCGCGGGGGCAAGGATGGTTTATGTCGGACTCGCACCAACTGATTTCGATCGCGGTGACCGTTCTCAACGGAAACTAGCCACCTGCGCAGGACAGGGTTGTAGTGCCCGAGTGTGTGTGCAAGAACAGGTGCAGGACAAACAGTTTTAGGTGTTTTGCGAGGCACGGAAGTGAAACACCCCCAACTTCCTGAATCCGAGCAGCTACTGAGAATTCTTAGAGAAAAATGCAATAGCTGATTTTTTCGAAGCGCGACTGCTATCATTTGATCCCGGGTTCGAATCCCGGGTCAGGTCAGAGTGAGTTCTTGCGGTTTTTTGTCAATATATTTCACAGTTCTTTAGCATCTCGGAGTCTAGAAGTTGGCGTCGTTCTACCCCAGTACCTCGGAAACCATGTTAAGCCGTTGGTATTGTCGCTAACCGGTCATGTCTGATTGCCACCCCATTGGACTATGAGAGTGTGGGACTATAGAAAGCACTTGTGATTACGCGGATACTAGTGCAATATATTTCCGCCTTACATAGATGTCTAGTATCCTGTAAGACTGGTCGCCATGATGGTAACTCAGTGTGTAGGATATTATTATTACTTTATATATCTCGAATGAGCCGATGAATATTTTAAGTATTCAAAAGAAATACGTACACTTTATCTCTTCTTTCACACTGCCACGATACAAAAGTAGTGTAACTTAGATACCTAATAATTAATTGCGTATATACTACTAATCATTACGTAATTTCAAGTTCTTCCTTTTATTCGCTGTACCATTTTATTATATACTCTCATTCATAACTTAGTAATAATGGAGTCTTTTCGAAGAAAATGTGTGCCTAGCTCTTACAGTATCAATTTACTAATCAAGCCCGATAAGCCGTCAGATCTAGTTTCCACTCACGTGCTTGGTTCATTTACCGAGTGTTTGCTCTTCAAGGGTCCAGTTAAAGTTGTTCAGTGTGCATATTAAATAACTTTACAAGTAACTTATCGCTCCGTTCTTGTTTACAACTGTCGAAAATTTATAATACGCATTACGTTTGAAGTTCTGGATGGTATAAACTGGTGCACAGCATTTTGGTATCTAACCACTAATGTTGGATTACTATGTTTAAAAACCCTTTGTTTTCTTTTACGGACCGATTTGCAGTATCTACATTATGTGCATATAAAACCCTTTTTAAAACAAAATATCTAATCAACTGTATATAAACAGTTAAAGTTTTTTTTTTCATTTTAAGTTGCCGAATTAATAAAAATGTCCTCCAGACCGAATTTCGGTCACGGCGGCCATTCTCTGCGGAGGATAGACATCTGCGCAGAACATAATGATACTGCCCGAGTGAATGCGCAAGCACAGTTGCACTCTTTATTCTCTTTAATAAATAAATGAATATTATAAATAATATAAAAGTTTTGATGTTTGTGACTTAGTGTGTATGCTAAATAATATATTATTACTAATTTCGATACAGCATTTTTGACATCGTCATAATTAATTGATTGCCATTCGAGTTTAAAAATTAAAGAGGTATCGTCAGCAAATAATCCTATATCGTGATTGTCCCCTAGAAGATAAGGTAAGTCATTATTAAAGATTAAGAACAGGAATGGGCCAAGAATCGAGCCTTGAGAAACGCCCATTGATACTACCGATCCGGAGGAGCCTTTACCATTAATCAAGACTTTTTCAGTTCTGTTATTTAAATATGAAGTAATAAGTCTAAGCGCCAATTTCTTTACACCGTAATTTTGTAGTTTCCTGATTAATGTCTCATGATGAAAACAATCGAAAGCCTTGGAAAGATCTCAAAAAATACCTAAGGCATCTTGTGAATTCTCCCAGGCATTAAAAATATATTTCATAAGCTCAACACAGGCGTCAGACGTCAAGCGACCCCTTGTAAATCCGAATTGGTTTTATGCGGTAATTTATTTCTATTAAAAAATTAACAATTGATCCAAAACATTTTTTTCAAAAATTTTACTGAGAGTTGGTAGTACAGAATTAGCTCTAAAATTAGCGGGGTCCAATGTACTACCAGATTTAAATAAAGGTGTTATTACTTTACTATACTGCATTAAATCAGGAAACACACAAGTTACTTAATTGCATCACACCAGGTGCAATTAAGTAACTGCATTGTTAGACCACGTTCGTTCCAAAACCACTAAAATACAATTCACAATGAAGTTAGAGGCAAACAATAATTTTTTAGCTTTCCTAGATGTTTTAGTCATCCGAAATCCTGATAACACTATTGGTCACACTGTGTAGGAAAATAACCATACCAAACGATATTTATATGGTGAATCGCACCACCATACATCACAGTTATCTACCGTGGGAAAATCTTTGTTTCAGAGAGCACGAGGGATCTGTAATAGAAAATATCTGGTCGCCGAGCTTCAGCACGTCGAGGAAGTGTTGCAATACAACAAGCTTCGAGTCCCGCGCCTACGTCACAATGACCGAGTGAAGCCCGCCACAGTCGAGCGTGTGCCTGCTGTACTACCCTATGTCAGAGGAGTCACAGACAAGGTTGGCTACATCTTGAAGCGAGGTTCCATTAAAACATAGCTCAAGCTACCGAAGAAGAGTAATTTTTACCATCCGTCAAGTGTCATATCCCTCTACAAGATGCAGGAGTGTACAAGGTTGATTTCGAATGTGGTCTCCTACCTTAGGGCAAACAAAAAGATCCATTAAAATCCACGTGAAAGAACAAATAGCTGACGTTAGGTACCGATGCTCTGGGAAGTCTGCAGTATGTGAACATGTTCTAGATCGTCCCCGCCATTACATTAGATTTAATAGACCACAAATCGACTCGCAAAAGAACACCGATTCCTACCAAGGATAATTCAGGAGGCTATTGAAATTAAAAAAACATACTAATTTCAATAGAGTAGATGGATGGGTGCTGCCATCTGATTGGGATCCTATAATTAATAAAATCAAAATCAAATCCAACCATACTACTGCAAGACTTCAGGATGCTGTAAGCTCATTCTGGGTAGATCGAAACAAAAATTAATATTCAAAAACTGAATGTAGCCGGGCTAACTATGGCATCGGGACGTCAAACACCTCAGTTCCCCCCCCCCCCCGTGACCATGGGTGCTGTAAAGCACCCAAAACGTCGGTATTTAAAAGATAAATTAAACGCGATAAAATCCGTAAAATTAGTTTCATTTAAAATCATTAAAAGTTTTAATTAAGAAAAACTGTACAAAAAGGGTTATTATAATATCAAGGAATACATGAATGAAAATAGCCCATGGGAATAAGCTGAATAAGGAGAAAATTCGTTTAAAAATTGCATAAACAAAATTGTTGTTAAGTGAAATATGTTTAAAAACAGTCCCGCTGGGTTTGGTGCTAGTTCTTCCCATGACAAAGGTATTTGATTTTAATATCCGACTTCAGCTTTTAAATACAAATTTTCGGTCCGACCTACGCAGAACAAGCTTACAGTACATATCTTTAAGTCTTGCAGTAGTATGTTTGGGATTCGATTCAATTTTATTAAATATAAGATCCTAAGAAGTTGAATGCAATAAAGTTCGTGAAATTAATTATATTTACCGTCAAGTATTCGTGTAAATATAAAAAATTATGGACTCTACTTTTTGTAATGAAGCCGGAGGTAAAAGCTAGTTTCTTATTAAATCAGCTTGTAACATCTTAAGCTTGTTTGCGTTCGCCTGTGCTCTAAATATTTGCTTATTAATCGCGATCAGTTGCAATTAGACCGATAAGATTTGAACATGCTAGGTTGGTTGTGTCAGCTATTCATTACTACGGCGATTCATTAATAGATGGAGTGATGACATGGAAAGAAATCGATTGATGATGATCGTGATTTGGGTTATTTCTTGAGCAAGACCTATGTCCAGCTGTTGGCTGGTGATCGGATGAATAATATTGAAATGTATCAATAACTCATTAATAAAACTATATATTATATATATATATATATATATATATATATATATATATATATATATATATATATATCCTTTTGTTAATGAGTTCTTGATAAATAAGCAACATGTGTATTTTTGTCCCAAGTCAGTCAGAAACTTCTTAAATTAATGAAACTTAATGTTGGATTGTGTTAAAGGAAATATTTTTCGATCACCAAGCGGAAGAAGTCCGCGGGGAAAAGATAGTTGACATATTATGTTAAGCAACTTTAACAAGTATTATAATCGTTGTACTTAAAATTATTTATAATATAATAATTATTATTTTTATTTTTCCTTGCAGATTGACTAATTAAGGAATTAGTAGACGGTGCATACTCCTATTATAAGCCTATTAATGCTGGTGTTCCACAGCGATATGTGCTATCACCTGCGCTGTTTCTTCTGCATATCAATGATATGTTGCAACCCAGTAGCATTCTTTGCTATGCGGACGACAGCACTGGGGGTGATTTTTACACCGGCCGTACCAATATTTTTCTGGAGCACGGCACCGTGTACCGGAAAAAAGCTTGTGTCTGAAGTCAAGTAGTTGTTAAACAAAGTCTAGGATTTCGAACGACTAAATCGGGTTCAGTTTAACCCTCAATAGACACAGGTTTTCGCTTTTGCAGCTAAAAAGAACCCTTTTATCGTAAATCTTCAATTTCAGGGCCCTACTTTTGCTGCCTCAGAATGCTTGGCGGTACACGACTGTGCATTTCACTAGGAGTTTTCTTCCACGCACAACCCCTTTGTGGAATCGTTTACCTTCGTGGATTTTTCCGGACCGATATGACTTAGGAACCTTCAAAAATAGAGATTACTCTTTTCTAACGACGCACTTGCAATTCCCCTGGTGTTGCACTTGTTTATGGACAGCGGTAGTCACTTACCATCAGGTGAGCCGCATGCTCCTTTGCCTCCTCTTCTTAAAAAAAAAAAGATATTTTTTCTGTTTAGAAATATAAGAGCTTTTTCATCGTGGTTGTATGATGGTTTATATAGAAACTGTTTGCAAAATAAATTATTTATTACGGTATTATTTAGTTTTATATAATTTTAGCTACTAGAAATGCAGAAGTATTTATAAGTTATGAAAGCTAATGAACCAATCACAGCAAATGAAAACTCATCGACACGATAAAGCATCCTAGATGGACTGCCTGATTGCTACTAACCGCAAGGCTTTGTTATGTAATCATCAGTGAATGATCAACTAACTAAGTCAGGATGCTATATAATTTTATCAAAATATATTTTATTTTATCATATTGGAAAACCTACAGCTAAAATCACCAAATCCATAAAAAAATTAGAATAAGTAGACCGATTCCCAGTTTCCACAAATAAAATATTATAAATAAGATTATATTTAGACCATATAACAAGACCACACGCATATTATTTTAAATACGAGTAGTAAAAGAAATTGAGAAAGCATAGTTCATCATCATTATTACGCCATAGTATTAAAACTGTTGCATGCTTTGTGTATAGGGACGTGCAGAAGATTAGGTTTTCTTATCGGTACCGATGGTATGTGCAGCCCTATTTAATAAAGCAATATTTTATAACTTATTTTATATAAATATCTTCTGCAATAGCTCAGGAGCTTAGCTTTTATAGTACACGAGCAATTTAGTCCCTGTCGGCAACATTGAATTTATAAGTTGCAATTTTAAGTGCTAGTTTACAAAGTTATTTGTACAGAATAAAATTCGCCAACGAACACATAATTAACAATATGGTGGATGCTGTGGCTCAAAGATCTGTCTACTGTCTTCGATTATGAATCATAATGAAATCATAACTCTCATGACGAAGATAGAGTGCCTCGTTTCCATTAAAAAGGGACTCCGATTCTCTACGAAACACAGCAGCAGCGTCTTTCTAATAGCGACTAAAAATAAGAAGCAGGTATAGTAAATATAACGGTTCTGTGTAAGCGCGATCCTTCTCTGATCAAACCGAACCAAGTGCTCAGAGGTGAAACTAAAATATCATGAGGAAACCAGCATGACAGGAATATAAAATTGTTTCGAGGAGATGTGAAGTCTGCCAACAGTGGGGTATCGTGGCGGACTATTTGCTTCATAACCCTTTCAAAATGAAAGAAGTTCTATGAGAATCCAGCCCATAAGGGACGTATAAAGGCTGTAACTTCACTGCACTAATTAAACGACTTCAAAAAGGAGTAGATCCTCAATTCTTCGGTATGTGTGTTGAAGTGAAACTTATTTAACAACTTAGTTGACAAATTAGTAAAACGTAAAGTTACAGCCTATATACGTCCTACTGCTGGGCACAGGCTTCTTCTCATTTCTGAAATGGTTTTAGGGCAAACAAATGTCCGCCGTTGCCCAATGCATGTTGGAGAACTTCACAAATGTCGTCGAAATATTTTTTTCTTATTTCTCAGACATGCAGGTTTCCTCACGTTGTTTTAATTCACCGTTCATCACGCGGTAAATCAGCACTTAAAATTTCAGATAACAATTACATTGGTGCCGGCATGGATCGAATCGGTGTTGCTCGCGTACTGCGAAATTTACAGCGACCGTCTAACCCCTGAGCTGCCACGTCTCTAAGATAAATTAGTACGGTATTAAAAAACAAAAACGTCACGTTTTATTGTAACGTTTCACCACCTGGGCTGCATGAGTATACTATTATTTAACTTACATACTAAAAATATAAATAAAAGAACAGTGATGTATCAATTTTTTTTATAAATGATTTGGTATTACTACTTTGCCTATGAACCGATTTTAATTACTAGTTTTTTTTTTATTAAATTGGTTATAATAGAATCTTTAACTTGGTCCACTCAAAAACGTAACAAAAATTGTATAGATTGTATATTTTATATATTACAGTGGTACAGCCACGCGGCAGCTCTTGCTGTCGCACGGATGGGCCGGCTCGAACCGGGGTGGTACCACGACCTCACAGAAAACCAGCGTGAAGTAGCAGTTTACCTCTGCGTTTCGCTTGGTGAGTGCAGGTGGCCGGAGGCCCTTTTTACTGGAAATGAGGCATTCCATCTTAGTCCTCACTGGTGACAATGCCTTTACATTTTGATTTGTAATAGAGGATAGATGTAGATGTCTATAGGCCGCAGCAACCACTTACCATCAGGTGGACTGTGTGCTCGTTTGTCACCCTTATCCTATAAAAAAATACTATTGTACGTTGGGCTACGACGGCTATTCGAGTACAGAATCAGACTACGAAACCTATCCAACTGCAAAGAGGTGTAAGATAGGGTGACGTTATATCCCCGAAACTCTTCACCGCTGCATTGGAAGACGTTTTCAAGATTCTGGACTGGAAAGGATACGGTATTAACATCAATGGCGAGTTCATCGCTCAACTTCGATTTGCCGACGATATAGTCTTTATGGCAGAATCGCAGGAGGATCTACTGGATCGCTGGACTATGCTCAATGACCTCAATAGTGTCTCCCAACGGATAGGTCTTAAGATGAACATGGACGAAACAAAAATCATGTTTAACGTCCATGTCACACTAATGCCGGTAGTTGTTGGGAGCACTAAGCTCGAAGTTTTTGACGAGTATGTTTACCTGGGACAAATAGTCCGACTAGGTAAGTCCAACTTCGACCGAGAGGTCAATCGACGGATTCAACTCGGCTGAGCAGCGTTCGGGAAGCTACGACACATCTTTTCGTTAGACATACCTCAAAAGCTTAAAACGAAATTTTACAACCAGTGCGTGTTGCCAGTGATGACTTACGGATCTGAGACGTGGTTCTTCACTGTTGGTCGTATGAGGAAGCTCAAAGTCGCTCAGCGAGCTATGGAGAGGGCTATGCTCGGGGTTTCTCTGCGTGATAAACTTAGAAATGAGGATGTCTGCAGTAGAACCAGAGTAACCGACATAGCCCAACGGATTAGTAAGCTGAAGTGGCAGTGGGCCGGCCATATAGCTCGAGGAACCGACAACCGATGGGAAAGAAAGTTTCTTGAGTGGCAGCCTCGTACCGGTAGGCGAAGTGTAGGGCGACCCCCCACGAGATGGAGTGACGACCCGGTAAGACATGCAGGAAGACGATGGATGCAGGTGGCTCAGGACCGTGCTTTGTGGCATTCCTTAGGGGAGGCCTATGTTCAGCAGTGGACTTGTGAAAGGCTGTAATGATGATGATGATGACTGTACGTATTATATTTATTTAAAATGCTTAGCATTATTATTAAAAAATATTTGTACAGGAAAATTGAACGTTGCAAATGTAAAAACTGACTTTGAAATAAACTTTTATTTTTGTGTCTTTACACCACCGACATAAGAAGCTATTCTGTTTAGGTTTTAAAAACGATTTTAACTATTTTAAAGTTTAATTTTTACTGTACAAATAAGTTTTATAACAAAACGCTAAGCAATTTAAACAAGTAAAGTACGTTCAGTAGTACATAGTTGAAATTTGTGAAGTATAAAACTTTTAGTACTTTCAAGGAAAAATATCACGAAGAGTTATGGATTAATACAAGTAAACCCAATCCGCTTGGTAAATCAAGTAGCTGAATGAACGTGTAATAAATACTTCATGAGACATTCAGACATATTGTGTCTATTCAGTGGACCTTCTGATTTATTCACCGGGACAAAAAACGGAGAAATATTTCACTTACTCCAAACACTTTCAGTCAAAAACATAAAATGAACGTGTCTTTTTTACTTATCTATCCAACTGAATATATATGTCAATTTCAACGCTTTAATTTTGACATACTATTATAAAAATAACGAATTACTAATTTAATCTATCATATTATTTTATTACGTCTTAGAGTCACGCTGCGTTGATATCAGCTGTAGTACGAATGGGTCGGCTAGACCCAAGAAGACTGCTGTGTTTCGTATGGTGAATGTAGAGATCCGAAGACTATTTACACTGGAAACTAAGCATTCCATTTTATTCCTCAGTGGTGACAATACATCTGCATTTGATTCTTAATCGAGTATAAATGTCTATGGGCCACAGCATTCACTTTGCATCACGTAGACTATACGCTCGTTTTTCACCCTTATTCTGAAAAAAAATCATGCATAAGACGTAAAAGCTCATCTCGTGCGTGACTACAATTAAGCCAAATTAACTTTAAGAACTGCCGTGTTCTTCAATAATATTGCGATCATAGCTTTAGTTCAGTCGCAATTAATTCAAATTCTTTGTAAGTTGATTGGCCCATATCCAGCCCAACATTATCATCATTATCATTACAACTCTTCACAAGTCCACTGCTAAACATAGGCCTCCGACAAGGAATGCCACAAATCACAGTCCTGAATGCAGACGCCCCTTGAGTATCTTTTTCTCCCATTCGATTGTTGATTCTTTAAGCTATATAGCCGGACCAAGCGTGGCGACTATGGTCATATACCTCCTATGAAAAAAAGTGTCCAGCCCAATCCTTGTCGGAAGGTGGAATAGCCTGATAAGAGTAAGCTAAAGTCAAAACTGACTGCACAATAACTTATTTATAAATATAAGTAACAGATATTTACAGAACAATGCTATTGCGTCAAAAATGTTTAGAACAGTATTAAAGGACCTAAAACTTTGGAGTGGATCCAAGAATCTTAAACTTACAATGAAATTGCTCTAAGTGTGGCACTATTTTAATAAGATATAAGCATTTGGTTTCAATTCATATGGACGGTAGTAAAAGAGAACATTGAATGGATACCTGCATGTTTGAAAATTAAAATACACGTTAGAATAGCGAAAAATACTTTTGGTGGGTGAAGAACAGCAATAAGTGTTTATTTTTATTATCACTAACAATAAGTATTTTCTTAAATAAAAAAACAATTATTAAAATCTTGAACTCGGTTTTTCCGAAATTTTTATTTTGGTTAAACCAGCGTATCTCCACTTTGATTCCTAATCAAGGGTAAATGTAGATGCCTACGACAGGCCATAGTATTCACTTGCTATCATGTGGACTGTGTGCTCGATTGTCACCCTTATTCTATAAAAAATGTACATTGAAAAAAATTCTACAGATAGAGTAACATTTTATGAAAAGATAAATAAAAAGTAGTTTCTGCTTTTAATTCGCTTGCTTTGTTTTGATAGTTGGCGTTCAAATATGTATGTATATGAAATACGTGCTCAAGTTTGCATTGCACAAACACGGGAATAGAGACGTTTCCATGAAAATGTTTACTCGATAAAGTTATGTACTAAGGCATGTAATTTAATTGATCATTCCAATGTTATATTCTTATGTGATATCTTGAATTTTTTCGATTTTATATTTTGCTTTATTAGACTTAGGGTTAGGGAATTCTCCAACTCTCAACTATTTCTTTTATACCAACACACACTGAAATCCACTTATAGACGCGTTATATTTAAACCGCTTTATATGTTTCATAGGCTTTATTTCCAATCCATGCTTTGTTTCTCTACAATACTTTTGTGACAAGGTCACTTAAAAGTAAAATTTTAAATTTATGCATATAACTAAAATTGAAGTGTCAGTTTGTAACATCGAAGTAACTGATTTATATTAACCCTCTCGTTAGTTGTAAGTCTAGGTGAGAGGGTTATTTTCATGAAGGCTCCTGATAGGCTTTTTCTTTTCTGCTTATCTGTCTGTCTGTCCGGGAAGGAATATCTGAACCTATTGTAATGGAACTTCACCAACAAATAGAGAGCGTCAGCGTGTCAGGAGCAATTTAATCTTTTATCACAAAATCTTGAAGCTTTGAAAAAAGAAACGAATTTGAATAACTAAAAAGTGTAAAATAATTTGTGTGTGTTAGTGAACAGCATACAACAACATAATTTGAGTAAAGTAATTTTATATTCCACATATAAAAATTCCATTGTTCTTCACATATAAATTTAATATTTAATAAAAGCAAGAGCGAATAAGATTTTCTCAAGCTAAGGCCGTTCGCTTTACCATCTAAGGCTACATAACGGCTTATCATCATGTGAGATCGTGGCAAAGAGACATACATCTCATTCTTAATCCGTAGGCAAGGCACTGGTTTAAAATAGTTAAAATAATTGCAAAATTTTTATTTTCTTAGCATAAATTTCTTAGTAATAAGACTTAAAAAGCCACAGGTATTTCTATTCAGACTACATTGAACCGTTATGTGTCTACGGGCAGCGCATTCAGTGTAAGAACGTGCTTTGCGTTTGAAACTTTACCAGTTTCAACAATAGACATTTTATAAGTGAAATAAGTATGTACAGAATAATAAAACGTCCAGTACAAAATAATAACATTACAGCCTGTAGTGCCCTGTAGACTCCCCTTTACCTCCGACAATATACATTTATAAAATTAGTATTAAGTATAGAATAGAACACAGTATAATTAAAGTTCTTGTACAAGCAACACGTCTCCTTCATTCAGCACCTTCCGAGTTCCGACTTTACATGGCGACCCTGCCAGGCGGTGCGCTGCGACAATGCACGCGCACCGCCGCGGCCTATTATTTAAAAGGAAAAAAAATATTATACGAAATCTAAATTAAATTATGAAAAAAATATTAACGGCAATACCGGACGTGACGAAAAATAATAAGAATATAAGAAAAGGACTGATATTACTATTTTTTTAAAGAAAATTACAGAAAGTATTTAATAAACTAATGAAGATCAACTTAAAAAGATAAACTTTATGAAAATTTCAAAGGTAATATGAAGAATAAAATACTTAATATTGATAATTATGAGAAGTATAATGAAGAAAGGAACAGCAGTTGTACCCTAGGAAGCTTAGCCCAGAAGAATGTGAAATTTGAGTCAGAAAGTACAAAGAAGATATTAAGAGGTAACTTCCCACCTTTGTGATTTTATCTCCATCAAAAACTTTATTTATCAATTTGTGATTGTTTTATGTTCTTTTTGCTATTATATTTTATGAATTTAAGTATTAATATTCTATATTTAATACACCTATGTTTAAATTGAAAGTAATTATCAGATAATTTACGATTCAATTGATTTTTTAATATCTTATTACTGTATCTGAAAAAATAATTAAAAAGCAATAATTATAAATTAAGTTATGTATGCACTTCTGTGGCATGTTTTATTAAGGTACAAGACGATTTTATATTCACTTTTTTCAGTTATTGTCTTATATTATTTTATAACTGTGTCGTGCAAAAATTAATGAAATAATGTGATTTATTACATTTTTATGTCCTTAAATTTACTATAGTTCATCATAAATTAATTTTTTCATATTTTATAGTAAAATAACACTTTTTCTTTTAACGACCACAAACTAATCTAGATAAGTTAAATTCAATTTCAATTCAAAATTCAAATGTAACAATCTTTACACAGTGAATATAATAAGTATGCTAAACTTTTCTTATTAATGATATTTAATGCCATGCAGTAAAATGAAAAATAAATAATAGTTACCGAAGAATAAAGTAAATATATAAAGTTAATAAAAAAGTGAATTAAATAAAAGTATCTTGAAATGTAAAACAAAATATAAGAAAATATTTTTTAAAGTTTATAAAAAAAAATGCAATCATTAATTTTTTTTATTTTTTGGTCGGTGGGAGGTGTAGTGCCCTGTAGACTCCCCTTTACCTCCGACAATATACATTTATAAAATTAGTATTAAGTATAGAATAGAACACAGTATAATTAAAGTTCTTGTACAAGCAACACGTCTCCTTCATTCAGCACCTTCCGAGTTCCGACATTACAGCCCATTAAATGTCCACTGCTGACCGTAGGCCTCCTACGTAGATTTCCTCATTGGGTATATTTGCTACATTGAATGAAACTAACTTTACGAAATTCATTGCGTTTAAGTTTACTTTATACGTGGTAGAGCCATGCTGCAACTATATTAATAGTATAGTTGTAGCACGAATGGGTCGGCTCGACCGGGGAAGGACCACGCTATCAGAATACCAGAGTAAAATAGCTTAATGCTGCTGTGTTTCGTATGGTGAGTGTAGAGAACCGGGGACCCTTTTTACTGGAAAAGAGGCATTCCATCTTAGTCCTCACTGGTGACACCTCATCTGCATTTTGATTCGCAAACGAGGATAGATGTATCTATGGGCCATAGCAACTACTTGCCACCAGGTGGACTATGTGCTCGTTTGTCACCCTTGTTCTATTAAAAAATAAACCTTTTTTTAATTCCCAACGATGGTTATGGTGGAGACTGATTTGTTTGAGTACCCAACGTCATAGTTTTACTACCAGATGGACTGTTAATAATAACAATCGTTTCATCATCATCATCGTCATCATTACAGCCCTTCACAAGTCCACTGCTGAACATAGGCCTCCCAAGGAATGCCACAAAGCTCAATCCTGAGTCACCTGTATCCATCGACTTCCTGCATGTCTTACCAGGTTGTCACGAGGTACGAGGCTGCCACTCGAGCACCTTTTTTCCCCACCTGTTGTCGGTTCTTCGAGCTATATGGACGGCCCATTGCCACTTCGGTTTACCAATCCGTTAAAATATGTCGGTTACTCTAGTTCTACTGCGGATATCCTCATTTCTAAGTTTATCACGAAGATAAACCCCGAGTATAGCCCTATCCATAGCTCATTGAGCGACCTTGAGTGTCCTCATACGGCCAGCAGTGAAGAACCACATCTCAGATCCATAAGTCATCACTGGCAACACGCACTGGTTATTCAATCTCGTTTTCAGGTTTTGTGGTATGTCTGACGAGAAGATGTGTCGTTATTTCCCGAACGCTGCCCAGCCGAGTTGAATCCGTCGATTGATCTCTCGGTCAAAGTTGGACTTACCTAGTTCGACTATTTGTCCCAGGTAAACATACTCGTCAACAACTTTGAGCTTAGTGCTCCCAACAACTACCGGCATAGGTGTGACTTGGACATTAAACAAGATCCATATTCATCTTAAGAATTATCCATTGGTAGACACTATTGAGGTCATTGAGTATAGTGATTAGGTCCGCCAGCAATTATGCCATAAGGACTATATCATCGGCAAATCTAAGGTGAGTGATGTACTCGCCATTCATGATGATACCGTATCCTTTCCAATCCAGTATCTTGAAAACGTCTTCCAATGCAGCGGTGAAGAGTTTCAGGGATACAACCTATCTCACCCTATCTTACATCTCTCTGCAGTTCGATAGGTTTTGTACTATGATTTTGTACTAGGATAGCTATCGTATCCCTACTGTACAAACCCTTCAGCACTCCGATATACCGACAGTCAACTTGGCACCGCTGAAGGGACTGTAGCCCCCCCCAAATTTAGACGGAATCAAAGACTATCTCATAGTTAGTCTTTCCACATACGCAATTGCCGAAGGGTATGTATGTGGTCTATGGTACTAAAGTCTTTTTCGGAAACCGGCTTGTTCGGGAGGCTGGAAGACATCAAGTCTGCATGCGAGATGATTCGTAATGACTGTCGAAAACAGCACGTAGACGCGGCTCAGAAGGCGAATCGGTGTGTAATTCTTCAAGAGAGCGTTGTCGCCTTTCTTGAAGAACATAACCACCGCACTTTTGCCCCACGCCTCCGGAGTAGTCCCACCATGAAGGACGGAATTAGAAAGCATCTGAAGAACTTCAAGTACCTGGTGTCCCACCCACTTTCAGAAACTCCGCTGTAATTCCATTCTCGCCTGGGGGCCTTGCCATTTTTAAGGTGCTGGAGAGCCATTCGTTCAGACTGACTTCCGGGATATCATCGGATAATTGGAAATTATTGTTTAAAAGTTAAAATTAGTTAGGTACAGGCCTCCTCTCATTTCTGAGAGGGTTTTAGGACAAACAAGTGTCCGTCGCGCTGCCCCGATGCGTGTTGGCAAACTGCACATGTCTTCGAAATACGTCTCTTTCTTATTTCTCAGACATGCAGGTTTCCTCACGATGTTTTCCTTCACCGCCAAGCTCGTGATAAATCAGCACTTAAAATTATAATTAATAATTTCATTGGTGCCAGCGGGGATGGAACCTGGGTTTTGCTCGCGTACTGTGAAATTTACCGCGAGCGCCAACCATCTGAGCTACCACGGCTCTCAAATCACGGCTATCAAATTAATGTTTGGTAACATTTTTTTCATTCAATACAACCTATCAAAGTCCACTACGGAACATGGGCCTCCTCATAGATTGATTTTGATTGATTGATCATCAGTCATAATTAGTATCCCCTATATTTGCCATAGTTGTCACGCTGTGCACGTCGGTTGGCAACCACAGTTTTTATTTTCTACTTGTAATTATAAAAATGTTGCTACCCATCACCTGGTTTGTTTCCCTCTGTTGCCTCTTACGACACCTACGGGACAATATATCCTGAATTGTTCCGTGGGCGTATTCAGTGGATATCCTTACAAAGCCACTAAACGGGCAATAGTCGGCCATTTTATGATAAATATTTTTATTTTTTTTACCAATTTTTCAATTTAATCATCCTTCGAAACAGCAATCTTTTTGCAGTAACGATTCAAGTGACGCCCATACCTAACAACAAATAGTATCGTGGTCTGGCAGACTGATTGCATCGATCGCGCTCGCCGCAAATTTGATTGCTTCAATCTACCGCTTTTCTCGATACAAACGTTCTACATGTAAATAAGCAGACTTTACTTAGATTTTTTAAAATTTTGTAATCGCTAAGTAACATTTTCATTAGATTTAACAATAATTAGTTGAGATTTGGTGACCGTGACTTTTTGCGTAAAATTTTACAACTCCGAACATTGAACATAATGGCTTAGTTGTGCATGTTTAGTTATCATTTCGTTTATATTATTATTCTATTCCATTTAGTTATTTTATTAACAATATGTAGCAATCATCATAGAAAGCAACCTAGACTTAAAGTTTCTCCTGTATGGGCGACGTAAGGTAATCATACACCCCATTAAATCTTGTGGGTGTCGTACGAGGTGATTATCGTAGTTGGTGGGACAACCACCCAGTTAACGCCTAAAGCGTAAAGTAATTAATGAAATATGAATATTCATTAATGAAACTTAATACACTATTTAATTAAATTAAACTACTTTAACGGGTTTTATCGCGTTTATTTAACCTATTTTATATTCCCGACGTTTCGATTGTTTTCCAGCAACCATAGTCACAGGGGCCTGAGGCGATTGACGTCCCGATGTCATAGTTAACCCGGAGTACTCTCTCTGTAACAAATATTTGCCCACGGTAGCTGATTGTGAAGGATGATGGTGGGATTCACCGTTTAAATATAGGTTTGTAATATTTCTATATAGTCTTTTTTCTATATAGTCATATTGGTCTAGTAATATTGGTCTTTTTTCTATACACCTATGATGTTATTTGGATTTCGAATGACTAACACATCTAGAAAAGCTTAAGAATTATTTGCCTCTAGCTCCATAGTATTCAATTCCGTTTAACGCAAAACTTAGTTTCGCGGTGAACGGAAGTATTATATAAAAAGTACCAAAAATATATCCAAGTACTCCAAGTCTTGGGGTGATTGTAAGTACGTTTACGTAAAAATGCTCCGAAACTCTTGTGAGAATTTTCAAGTGCGCCGATACTCTCGTGATAGTAGGCTGTGGACTACATACCTCTTTCATCACTGTGAAAATAAACTCGGTACATAGATCTGTGGCTATCTTCTTAGGTATTCCATAGCGAAAAATGAAATTGTTTACAAAAACCTGAGCAATTTCTACAGAACTCTTAGAAACTAACGGGTACGCCTCTAAGTATTTAGACATGTCACATTGGAGTGTTAATGTATGTGAATAATTATAACTATCTCTATCTAGAGGTCCTACGATATTATCTCGTAAGGAGTTTAAGCTGTAGACGTTACAGTCATAGGCACCCTAACGGAAATACGATGCGTTTGTTTCTGGCATTTGCCGCACCGTCTCACAAATGCTGCTATGTATGTTTCAATACCTGGCCAAAATTATTTTTGTAATGTTTTTCAACATCCTCTTGATACCCGCGTGACCCCTTGTAGGGAGGAGATAAAAATCATTCCATATCACTCTTTGGTCGTCTTTGTCATATATTCTTTCAATTTCTTTTAAAACAATAATTCTTGGTCCGGACCAATATTTAAAACTCTTAATTTCATTTATTACTTGCGCTATAAATTTATTATTTTCTTTATATTTCATGAAGTATACTTCGTTAACATTTATTTCCTTACAAAAACAGCTTCCTCACGAATTTGCCTCGCAATAATTGTGATTGGATAGCTGGATTTATATAAATAGTAATTGTTTAAAAATATATATAAAAATTCGAGATTCACATGCGATTTCATTGTTATTTCGTAATATTTCTAAATCACTTTTATCGATAAAACTTATTTCTATCGATATCTTTGGTTCGACTCTTGGGTGATCAAGCCAATCATCAGAATTCACAATTTCATGCAAATAATCACAATTCTTTCCTATCATACTACACTTCTCTTCCATCCTTTTTTTGAGCTGTTGTCATTAGAATCACACTACACTCATTCATATCTTTCAAGTCTTTCGATGTAATATGAACGTATTCTAGACAAAGCATCTGCAGCGGCCTTTTTTACTTCCTCTTACATACTCTACTATATAGTCGTGTTCTTCTAATGTAAGTCTAAATTTCAATAATCTACTTGATGGATCTTTCGTGTTAAAGAGATACATAAGGGGTTTGTGGTCTGTGTAAATTTTGAAAGAACGGCCATATAAATAAGGTCTAAAGTACTTGAAGCCCAAACGACCACCAGTAATTCTTTTTCGATTGTTGGGTAATTTTTTTTCCGTTTTATTTAGGGTTCGGGTAGCATATGCTACAGGCTTTTCATTTTTTATTAGATGTAGTATCCAACTACAAATTGGTTATTTTCAGAAAAATCTGGGTACTTAAGTAATAATAATAATAATAATAATAACTTTGTTTTTATTAAAGTGATTGTAGTACATGGGTTTGACATTACATTGTTTGTACTATCTATAAAATATGTCCTTTATTACTGTATGCATGTAATTATTAGGTATATACATAATATAATTATACTATTAATTAAAATATAAATATGCTGTATATACATACAGTAATTATATCAATTTCTATTAATTCAATTTATAATTATAAAGTTGAGAAATGAATATGTGTGTATGTGTGTGCGTGTGTTTGTGTGTGTATGTGTGGGTGTGGGAGGGTGTGTGTGGTGTGTGTGTGGTGTATGTGTGTGTGTGTGTGTGTGTGTGTTGATTTTTTCAGGATCCGGTAAAACACCATCTCCAGATACAACATGACCCAAATACAATAATGATTTTTTTAAATGTACATTTTTGTATGTTTTGTACAATTTAACTTAAAATTTACTTGTTTTAATTGCTCTAATACTTCAGTCAAGTTTTTATGGTCGGCTAAATTTCTTCCAAAACTTCGACATCACGTCAAGATAAATAAAATATTTTCAAACGTTAAGCCCGCCATAGCCATATTCATCATCCTAGAGATAGAATTGGGACTGGTTTTTAGACCCATTGGCATTCTTGTCATCTGGGATTGCCTAGAACAGAATGCTGTGTACTTACGACAATTTGGTTCTAATGCCACATAATAGAAACCTTGATTTAAATCTCAATGTGTATAATATGCCGTGGTAGCTCAGATGGTTAGCGCTCGCCGTAACCTTCGCAGTACTCGAGCAACCCGGGTTCGATCCCCGCCGGCACCAATTAAATTGTTAATTGCAATTTTTAGTGCTGATTTACTACGTGCTCGGCAGTGAAGGAAAACATCGTGAGGAAACCTGCATATCTGAGAAATAAGAAAAAAATATTTCGAAGATATTATGTGAAGTTCATCAACACGCATTGGGGCAGGGAAGCGGACATTTCCTTGCCCTAAAACCCTCTCAGAAATGAGAGGAAACCTGTGCCCAGTAGTGGGACGTAAATAGGCTGCAACTTTACTGTATAATATATACCTATAACCTGACAGAGAGTCGATTATTTCTGTAATATTCGGCAGAGGAAACTTATCATCTATTATTGAAGTATTTAATTTACGTTAGTCTATTACTAATCTCCATTTCTTATCATTCGATTCCGATTTTTTAGGAACTAAGAGAATAGGGCTTGACCATTCTCTCTTACATGGCTCAATAATTCCTTGATTTAACATTTTATGCAATTGATTTTTACCTTCTACGTTTTGAGAATTTATTTATTTATTTTTAATTTATTTCTTAATTATAACATCATTACAGTTATATTAACCAATGCGATGCTATAACTAACCTAAATATATGAAAACTAATTACTAATAAATAATGACTATAAAATAATGAATAATGAATAATAATAATATTAACATGATTATAAAATAAAATACTATTTAAAAAAAATTACAATTTACAACGCATTTGTATGCTGCAATTGTGAACTTCGTCTGAATACATGTAAATATGTCAATATCCTGTGAGATGATATTAACATAGTGTATGGCACGTGTCAATGGTGCATTCTGGAGCAACTTCGTCCTAGCAGTGGGCACGAAGAGTAACGGAGTATTCTGTATGGTTTTACATAAATTGGGTTTATATTGGGTTTTAAACTGATTGTATGTTTATAGATATCAGTCTTAGTTAAGCTGTCTCCTGGTAAAAGAAGATAAAACCGTATTTTTCACATATGTTTTCGATTGAAACCTGTTCTTCCCCATTTAGATATTTCTGTTATTGCATAATAAAAATGATTTATTTACGCGTTCTGCATTTTTATTCGATTGTCCAAACATACATGTATAGTACCCACTCGTTATGTATTTATTATTTGAATAAGTGTTTTTCCTCTAACTGAACTCACTAACGTGCTGGCTACGTAAACACCTTCCGAAAACTCTTCCGAACATACCACACAATCATCTTTCATATCAGTATTTATGAAATGTATAGAATCCGTTCGCGATGGAATATGCAAAAAATCAATACTAGCATTAAACGTAGACAAATAAATTCGTTAATTATTGGAATTAATCAATGCAAAGTAATTGCTTTCATAATCTATTATCGCAGCAAATTTTTTGCGAAAGTAATCACCAATTATAGCAGTAGCTTAAGTTGGTAGAGAATCAAATACAAATAATTTATGTTTTAAAGATCCTTGGGGCAAATTGAATTCGAGAAACACATATCCAATTGCCTCAACACCACCTCCAATACCGATAAGCACATAATTATTTTTATGCAATGGAATGTTGTAAGTGTAAACAAGTTTAAGCTCTAGCACAGAAATTAATGCGCCGGTGTCAAATAAACAATGCAAAGTACAACAATCGTTAAATTTAAATTGAACAAAACGTGAAACATGAAAACATATGACCTTTAATTTCGAAAAAAATAGTTATTATTATTAATAGCCAAGGTAGGTTGGGATTGTAAATTGTTTTGATCAATGAAGTTTACATAACTTTAGCTGCTGATTCTTAATGGTTTATTACATTTACGCGAACCATACACATTAAATTAAAACTAATTTTAATCTATATGGATCCTTTTTCTAAACACAGTAGGGCTAAAGGTGTTATCAGGATTCCGAATTACTAACACATCTAGAATAGCTAAAGAATTTTTTGCCTCTAACTCAATTGTGAAATGAATTTTACAATTTATGGAGTTAAGATGGTCTAAAAGTGCAGTTACTTTATCTAAATGTAGAATTGTGAAAGTGTCGTCTCCGTACCGCTTGTAGAATCTTGGGTTTACGGGAGAAGTACGCAGGGCTTTCTCTTCAAAGTCTTCCATGAATATATCGGCGACAATGGGAGATACAGGTGAGCCCATCGCCACTCCATCTACTTGCTTGTAGAACTCTTCCTTCCACAAAAGGTAGCCAGATGTAAGGCAGTGTCTGAATAATACTGCATATTCTACGGGCATTTTGTTTTCCTCTAGCCTTCTAGTAACAATCGAGACGCAGTCTTCAACAGGTAAGCATGTGAACAAAGACTATAGATCAAAATTGACCATAGTTTCATTGTCTGCCAGATGTAGGTCCTTAATCTCGCTGACAAAATGGTTAAATATATAAAGTGAATAGTCAACAATCAACTTACTTTCACTAGCGCTCATATTACCACAGCTTTGTTCGAATTTAATGTTAAATATTGTCTATACAAAATATTTGCTTCACTTAACAACGTAAATAATTTTTTTTAAATTATTTTTAGCTCTTGACACAATACCTTTAAATTATCGGTCATAGCTCAAAAAAATATACTTATGATTAAAATTCATTATTACCAATTAATTTCAAGTTAAACAAATATATTATTAATAAATTAACACTAAATAGTTGTTACGTAAGCTCCGAGTACATATGGACTCAAGTACCTATCAAAGTCCATCTCTTTTTTTTTATAGAATTGGGGTGACAAACGAGCACACAGTCCACCTGATGGTAAGTGTTTGCTGTGGCCCATAGACATCTACATCTATCTTCGTTTGTGAATTAAATTGTAAATGCGTTGTCAGCCGTGAGGACTAAGATAGGATGCCTCTTTTCTAGCAAAATAGGTCTCCGGTTCTCTACAACCACCATTCGAAACACAGCAGCATTAAGCTGCTATTTGACGCTGGTATACTGTGAGAGCGTTGTACTTCCCTACATAGCTGTAGCATGTCTCTACAACGTAAAGTGACTCTTCATTGCGTTCCTTACAAAGGCATGTTTTGTATCCTGGAGTCAGGTTGCTCGGAATACATCATTTACGATATATTACTTTCTTAGAATATTAATAAATTTTTCGTACAATTAACTAAGTTCATTCTGCGTAGATCGGACCAAAATTAATAATTAAAAAAGCTCCGTAAATAGTACCTGAAGTGTCGGGAATAAATGAAATACAAGTTAATTAAATGCAATAGTTTCCGTAAAAGTAGTTTTAATTAATTTGTAAATGTTATCAAGGCAACTAAGGAAAATTTCGCGAATCAATTAAAATCTAAGTGAAACGAAGAGTACCTAATAAATAACTTAGGAGTAATCTAATAAACGATGCTACGACGCTTTCTAATTGTGTGTCCCCCGGCTTCATCGGCAACCTTAATTAAAAGCTTTAAAGGAAGGTATTGGTACAGCGGATGTCGTGCAAATTCTATTAACATGCTTTTATGCATATTAGCTTGAATTTTTCATACATTTTGTACGAGTACATGTTAGATCCAAGCTGCAGCTATAAAGTTGTAGCACCAATAAGTCGGTTTCAGTTTGCAGGGTGTATAGAGCTGGTATATTTTTAACTGTGAGGTATTATATCTTAGTTATTAGGGGTATCAACACATCTGTATGTAGCCTTCTTTATTTAAAATTGGCTGCCGGTGTTCATAGACTGAAGGTAGTATCAACTGGGATAGATGTTTGCGACAGACAGTGAACTATATTTTGAAACCAATGATGGAGTACAGACTAGCAATTATTAAGTTTTCTCTTGTACAAGTAAAAAGTTTCAATCCACTAGAATTTTAATTGTGTCGTGGCGGAATAAGGTTCACAACACCATGATGTTCCGTGGGTGTCGTAAAAGGCGACAGATGGTAACTGACACAGGAAATGGACAGCAGTTATCTTCCTGATAACGACTCTTAATTATAAAAAAAGTATTTTGAGGCAACTGGGAAAGGTCTATCTTCAGCATAGCTAGTGCACAATCAACTTCCGAATTTGGTGTAAAGTTTCTAGATTTGTTGTATTGACGCGGATTAGAATCGGATTCGGATCACAAGCAGAGCGTACACGTTCTTAATATTGTATCGTACTTAAAAAAAAAAACATTTAATTTGTAAATTTAATGATAGTAGGAGCAAGTAATTTTAAGTATAACTGATTTGCCACGTCATTGGTGAAGTGGTGAGTTAATAATTCTTTTAGAAATCTCTAATTACATTTTTAATTTTAAGACTTATGTATTCGTTGTCTTATTACAGCTTTATATTCTCATTTATACCATCAAAATCCGTCATGCCAACAAGAAATATCAAAGTTTTACAATTATATGAGATAACTTTGTACAACAGTGCCGCATATTAACTTCTATCCCTTTCCTAGTATGCGTAGAATGTTAAATAATACGAAGATCATAAATTATCATTAGATCTTCTTTTGAAAACAGTTATATATTTGAAATCATAATTCTCGGAGGAGCCTGATCCCTAGAGAATGCGTGCCCGGGTGACATATTTGGAAAAGCTCACTGGATGCTCCGTGAGGGGTGTCTAGATAGTTGGGGTGAAATAAAATAGCCCCCGCGGACCAACAGGCTCGAGATGGACACTCCAAAACAAACCACTGCAAAGAACTTCTTCGACATACTTGAAGATGAAGTCTATGCAGGTATACATTTAGCATCAGTCAAACACCTGCTCTCATTAATATGAAAAAAGTAGTATAAAGAAAGTGAAAACAAAAGTAGTAAAAAGCAACGTGAGTGAAACAAATGCGAAATATGCGAAAATTAAAGAAACTGCTAGGGCGTCCTCCGTGAGCGACGAATATAACAAAAACAAAAATTCGCATACACAACACACAAACACTCATGCCTGTCACCCAGAGGGGTAGGCAGAGACTACGGACTTCCATTTGGCGCGATCCTGACACACCTCTCACGCCTCCTTTCCATCAATATATCTACGCATACGCGCTCGTCGGTTAAGGGTACTCCTAATCTGGCCCATTTTCAATTTATCGTCGATTTGGTCGATAAACCTTCGTTTAGGGCGTCCCTTCCCGACCCTGCCGTTCACTTCTGCAACATAAATTTGCTTTATCACTCTTTTCTCGTTCATTCTTTCTACCTGACCAAACCATTGAAGCATTCCTTTCTTAATTCTGGTCACAACGTCATCTTGCAAACCACAATTTTCTCTTATCACAATATTTCTCAACCTATCATTCAAATTCACATATATTAATACAAACTAAAATAAGATTAGCCACGTGGAGTTTAGGCACACTAACAGGAAGGAGCTGGCGATAGTACAACAGGCATGAAAAATTAACCAAGTGGAAGGGGTCAAAGTCACGAGATCTGGAACTCGGATACCAGCTCTTGTACTGTGGCAATACTAGCATGCGTAACGGAGCTGCCATCGTCTTTCATGAAAACCTCAAACAATGTATTATTAATATAGATGAAGGAGCGATCAACATATGGCAGTGATATTGGCCATGGATAACACCCCCTTGAATGAACCACTGACCGGGCGTGGTGAAAAAAAGAGAAAGAAACTTTCTGGAATGAGTTTGATTATTTACTAATCTCAGTGGCACCCGAGGAAACTAAAATACTCGTATATTGGAGGAGACCTGAATGGCTAGTAACACGACGTACACGAAGGTACAAGGAAGGTTTGGTTATAGCGCATATAACGAAGACGGGGAACAAATATTGGAATTCTGCGTGAGACATGACTTGGCAATAGTTACTACCTTATTTAATAAAAACCATTATGGCAGGGTGCGGACCAGGAACTCGAAAGGTCGTGGGTTCGAATCCACTATTCGGCTACTGTCATGAACCACGTCTAACGCAAGAATTTTAAGCTTACCAGAAGTGGTTAAAGGGTATATTAATAATGTTTAATGGCATTATTAGTATTTTTCTAAAAAAAAAATTCAAATTTAATCTCATAGACTGCAAAGTGATACCGAGCGAATTTTTGAACTCAAAGCACAGAATTTTGTTCAGCTGTATATTACTAATCAAGCCCATAAATCACACCATGGTCAAAATCCCCTAAGTTAAGTGGCAGCTATTAACCATCAAATATAAATATGCTTTGAATATCCCACTGCAACTGGAAGTTAGAGAAGATATATGCCCAGCGGTGGTACGTTTATACATATAATGGAATTCATTACTATTTTAGTTTTTAAACAATAAAATCACTGTACTTAAATGCATTTAGAAATAAAAGAAGAAAGGAATCTTTTTAATGGAAAGTTACCCGCGCTGCCACTCGTAATTTAATTGTGAGCTATTCAGTTACCGCGCTGAGTACTCCTTATACTATCCCGTTGTGGTGTGTTTAAAATTAAGTGTTGCCTTCGTCCGTTAATGGACCAATCAGAGTAACATAGTCAATGTAGAAGCGTGGATTA
The DNA here is from genome assembly GCA_963668995.1 of Parnassius mnemosyne. Taxonomy (NCBI): domain Eukaryota; kingdom Metazoa; phylum Arthropoda; class Insecta; order Lepidoptera; family Papilionidae; genus Parnassius; species Parnassius mnemosyne. Next base: position 56,507,207 of record CAVLGL010000137.1, read on the forward strand.
TATGAAACGGTGATTTGTATTTGTTAGAACATTTTTCATTAGCACAATAATCTACTTTTCACTTTCGCAAATGGCTATTGAAATAAAAATGCTTTGTAAGGCTACAGATTAATTATATCTGTAACACTTCATTTTCACCATCTCAGTGTTGGACAATGGTATAATAATTTGTAATCATCATCATCATCATCATCATTCATCCTTCACAAGTCCACTGCTGAACATAGGCCTCCCCCAAGGTATGCCACAAATCACTCAAATCACATCTCAATCAATCACACAAATCTGAGCCACATGCATCCATCGAGTTCCTGCATGTCAGTCTTACCAGATCGTCACTCCATCGAGTGGGGGTCACACCATGGGTGACCAAGCCACGGCTACTAAACCGCGCCACGATAAGGGAGGAACCCTTTCGGGTTCGGGTTCGGGGGGGGGGGGGGGGGGGGATTTTGTATATTTTCTGGGATCTTGTTGTAAAAGCGTATATATCGCCCCAAGAATGAATTACTGACTCGGTGGACTCGAGTAACTGGTACTACTAGCTTGTGTCTGTTCCTAGTATTTACAGAATGTAAATCACTTCTTGCATGCCATAAGTACAAAGCGTTCTACTAACGTCTAAAAATCAAGATTCCAACGTTTTGCCGCATAAAATCATACCAGCGTAAAATAGCAGCTCAAAACTGCTGTGTTTAGTATGGTGAGAGTAGAGAACCGGAGACCCTTTTTACTGGAAAAGAGGTATTCGATCTTAGTCCTCACGGGTGACAACGCATCTGCGTTTTGATTCGCAAACGAAGATAGATGTAGATGTCTATGGGCCTTAGCAACCACTTAAATGAGCACACAGTCCACCATCAGGTGGACTGTGTGCTCGTTTGTCACCCTATCCTATAAAAAAATATTGAACATAGAAATGATATAAAAAACATATTGTCAGAAAGATAAATGATTGTTGAACTTATTAATCTTTTTCCTTAATCGATTTATTGCTATTTTTACGTAAAAAAGTGGTTTTAGTGGCTTATGGTGTAGATTTATCAAGTCCGCATGGAGTGGATAACTTTTGAAAAAATCAATTATTTAACTTAATCTATTTTTTAATCTATTCATCTATATGTGGAAAGCCAGGGAATGTAAATGGCAGTTTAATTTTGTTTTGTTAAAATTGGAAAATTCATAAGAATATTTTTCATATTTTTACCTTTTTTGTACAAGGTGGGGCACGATCTGCCATTCTCCTTTGCGGTGTTTTAGCAGTCTTGTATTAAATTTAATTTTACTAAATACACTGCTTCAGTCAGTCCGGCGTCAACCGCCGTCATGAGTGGATACTGTATTGGTTGTTTGCAGCGGCTCAAAAGATCGCTGTACAAATACAAAATATTCGAAAAACGAAATTTCATACATACTTGATTATAATACTAATAAGATTTTTTTTATTAAAATATTTTAAAAGCATAGCATAAATAATAGCAATACGTACTAAAAGTAAGTATGATGTATATATTTATACTTTAATACGCCTTAGACATAGATTTCTATGGTTTTGGATTTTATGGAGTGACTTGTATGATGATATGATGATCATATGAGCATTATGAGTCGTGCACTTTTTGATTTTCCAAACTTTTTTAAACTGAAGTTTGACAAAAAAACATATTTGGAAAATTGGAACTATAATAAGGTTATTAGTGAAAACTTGTGTGTATTTAAACTACTTTAAAAAAACCGTATAATCATGTTGTACGTAATTTTTTAAATGCGCTTAGGGCATACATGACGGCACCTGCACCGTTGTAGATGCGGTGGCGTCGGTCTAGCTAGACAGAATTCTTGTAAACGACACGTGTACCGCACACCTGCGGCATTGTACCTGCGTTGCCGCCCGTCCTGCTTGTATAAAACGGACTGAGCGGCCGCCGTTAAGGCAGTCTTGGCTCTGACGTGGAACGGTGCGCTTGTCGTATTCCGTTACTAGTTTATCCTCTACTCGTATAATTAATTCGTGTAAAGGAATTAATTATTATTCCTAACTACAAAATCAGTCTCTGTACTATACCCACTATACTTCCTACATCAGAAGTGGGATAAGGTCCCCATTTTTGCCCACATACAATCTTCGAATAGTATGAGGATTATTACATTTGTGAAAGACTATAATGCATTCTGCATTGATGATTCTATTTTTATGTTAAATACCGTAATGAAATTTGCTGTCCTACTTACGATATTGTCGTGTAGAGAAAAGATAAAGTGAAATTATTTAAGCCAAAAGATAAATCCTTTTGTTCGATTTGTATTAAAAGTACCCTCAAGTATTTTCATTATTTCTGACGTACCTAAATATGTTAACAAATGAAAGAAATGTCGGAGGCTTTCTAGACGAGTCATCGTTTGCATTGAATGAAAAGTTAACTTGTTCAAGTTTTGTTCAATTTGATAGTTCCTGCGAAACATGATTATCATCTGTTATATTTTGAAATTCAAAACGTTTAAGCGATGTACGAAAATAAAGGATTAACTTTAACATGCTAGGAATTGAAAATAATAAGTGACATTTTTGTGTTCTAATGTGTTGATCAGTGTTGCAGTTTGCTCCGAATACTGTGTGGTCGTCGAGTTTGGGGTTTGATGTCGAGAGATTCGTAGAAGTCTCTACAACAATGATCAACGAGGAAGATGTTGTGACGGCTAATCGAACATGGTCAGGTACGGCCGAGCGCTAGTAAGATTGAGCCTACACCGCTACAGTCTGTAACTTATCGGCAGATCTTACGGCAAGGCAATTCAAGCGGCCGCCGAACACATGGTCCTTTGGTGCTGTAAATGAACGTTTGAGGCTTGGTCGGCTTTCGTAGATTTTGCGCAGTTGCCTCCTTCCCTTTGAAATATATGATGGTATCCGTCTCTACACATAGTTACCGTTTTTTGCAATGTTTTCAAATGTCATACAGTCGCCGTTTCTTAAGAGAATATGTGATGAATTTTGGAAGCTCGGAATTCAACGGTTCGCAATACATTTATCTCGATTTCTTTTAATTTTGCAAAGCAGTACGACGATTTGCTAGCGCCAGTACGGTGCGACGGCTCGCTAGCGCGAATGTGGCACGAACGCAGCAGAACGAAAGTTGGAGTGCGTTTGCCTGGAGGTAGCCATATCGGCGCGTCCATGACTTAAAAGTCTGGGATGGTCGACCGTTGTAATATTTAACAAGAGTTAATATCTGTTAGCAGGTGATGATAACTGATAGACCGTATGCTGTTCACTGTCAACCGCACGAGGACGTGCGACAGTCAGAGGTAGCCGTGTCTGTGCATCTAGAAAATACTAGAGACGTTGCAACACTCTAGCGAAGTAATTATTCTAGTGCAGGAAAGGAACATGAAGTTGCAGGGAGGCTGGTCTGTGCTGCACTGGGATATGTGTCGAGTTGCTGTTGGTTTACATACTTAGGTGTTATCGTGTCACTACGTCCCTCACGATACACTTTTGTGTGATTGTGACGGGGACATGTTTGCGGTATGGTTGGTCTGTAACTGTTCTATACTGAATTGAAAAAAAGAGAGTAAGAAAAAAGAATGTGGTTCTTACTATCATTGCAGGGCGTTTGCCGGTCCAATGATATAGCTGCAGGGAATAGTGATTCCGGACTAGCATAAATAGTACTGAAAAAAAGATATAAAGAAAAAAGAATAGTTCTTACGATCATTGCAGGGCTTTGTGCCGGTCCAGTGATATAGCTATAGGGAATAGTGATTGCGGACTAGCGAAAACAGTACTTGAAGAAAAAAGAGAAAATAGAAAAAGCTACAGACTAATCATTTCGATCTAGCATAAAGGTGATAAAAGTTTTGTAGGGCTTACTGCCGGAACAAAACTGATTATCACCCGAGTCTGAAGGGTCAGTATAGACCGGACCAGACGCTGTTTTGTCAGGATAATCGAACGATGTTTTACAGATTACAGTTGTTACAGATAACTAAAATTGTGACGGAGCGCGTGCGAGGACGCACGCATGTCAGTATGGCCGTGACGGCACCTGCACCGTTGTAGATGCGGTGGCGTCGGTCTAGCTAGACAGAATTCTTGTAAACGACACGTGTACCGCACACCTGCGGCATTGCACCTGCGTTGCCGCCCGTCCTGCTTGTATAAAACGGACTGAGCGGCCGCCGTTAAGGCAGTCTTGGCTCTGACGTGGAACGGTGCGCTTGTCGTATTCCGTTACTAGTTTATCCTCTACTCGTTGTATAATTAATTCGTGTAAAGGAATTAATTATTATTCCTAACTACAAAATCAGTCTCTGTACTATACCCACTATACTTCCTACATACACAATTGGATTTACCTATAGTTTTTGTTTTTATTTTGTATAACTACTTTTATTTTTGTGTACGTACATCACATTTTCGTAAATGTGTTGAGAGCCCAAAGTTAATATTAATTTCCTTAATTTTTTGTCGGAGCGACTCTTTAGGTTTTAAATCATAGATTGCTCTTACGGCCCTGTCCTGTAAAAAAATATAATTTCAGTGTCAGACTCGGCAGTCCCCATAACAAAATACCATACAAAATTATGCTATGGAAATAGCTAAATAATACTTAATATTTTTATATACAATTATTTTGTACACCACAAATGTTTAACGTGTTGTACCATTTTTTAAAACAACTGTAAAACACACACATTATGCAAAATAAATAAATAGCTAAAGTAAACATGTCTAGCTGTTTCCACGCTGGTAAGATTTCTAATCTTTTTTACAACATATTCTGCAGAACTAAGCCTGCTTGCTAATTTTGATATATTGGGGCTAACGTTGTAGTAATTATTTCTTTAAATTTTTTCAGTAAGATGCTCTTTCGTACTTAGGTTATAAATTGTTTTACGTCCCTCTTTTACAAAACAAAGACAGCTTTAATTTCATTAGGATTACCAAGATTCCATACGATATTAAGCTATGGAAATAACTGAAATAAACTAATAAAGATGTTTCAACATATGAGTGAAATAAGTTTGCTAGCTAATTTAGACGTATGGGGGGCCACATTGAAGACTTTATCTCCGCCCGTTTAAAAGCGCACAGATATTCACCTGTCTGACAAGTTGTGGTGCAATTACATTTAATATAGGCGCATCAAATTATAAGGGAACCCCCCATATATCTGCGGTTATATAATAATATCAATATTTATAACAATATTTTTTAAATATTTTGTAATATCGCTGATAGTACTCGTATCTTATGAAATGCGAATTCTTTTGTAGAGACATTTACATTTTGCTCAATTATTTATAGACGCAATAACTTAACGGAAAATCCCCATATATCTGAAGTTCTTGATATTAATAGTTTTGAAATATTTTACAATATCTCCTGATAATATTTTATGAAATTTATATTATTTTGTACAGGAATTTACATTTTGTTTGGGTCGAAAACACGAAAACAGTAGGTAAGGAACTCCGTGACTTTGTAAAGAAGATTGGAATTTCGCTAAAATATTATTGATCAAAAGCCGTTGCAATATCTTGATCGGATTTTTTTTAATGATTAATAAAATTCAATTGAAAGTTGAAGCTGAAAAGTTTTATCTTGCCAGTTTCGCTATTAGTTATACTGCACGTCATTTAAATTTTATTAGAAGTCGTCTTTGTTACGTTTCTTAAATCTAAAGACTTTGGAGCACACACTTTTAAGCAGATTTGTTTTAATGCTAATCGTTGAATGACAACAAGACCTAAAGCTCAAGTAATGTTCCTTATGAGGGTTTTCGGATAGTATTGTTTTTATATAGAAGTAATGGAAGCATTTTCATTAAAATTAACTCTAAGTAATTAACTACTAACTAATTTACTCTACTTTCTCCAAGCGATGATAATTTATTTGACCAAACGCAGCTTTCTTATCTTTCTATTTTTTGTGTATAGGTAAAATACCAACTGTCCAAGGGGATCAGAATTTAAAATCTGAATAATTTATTTACATGCATGCGCTTAATCTCTTTAAAATGCTTTACAAGTTGCACAAGGCCCTGTAACATGAATTAGCTCAAAGATTACATGAACACAAACGAAATTTAATACTTGTATCACCTGAGATTGAGTACACAAAGGAAAGTAAAATCGATCTACTTTTAATGGATGTTAAATAAAAAGATACACATCAAGTTTTACTTTTAATTCCATGTTCTACGCAAGCTTATTTGTATTTTTAACTGTTATTAAAAATTAAAAACCGCAAAAAACTACAAAAAATAAAATAATTTTACATTCTGAAGATTTCTGCCAAGATTTTATATTGTATTGAAGAATCATAGCTTCGACTTTATAAATTATTTTGAATTATTTTTAGTTTCCAGAAGGGCTGTAATGATGGTGACGATGATGATTTCCAGTTGTTGGAAGTCAGTATTTCCTTTATATTAAAAACTGTGTCGCCTATTTTGCTCACTTATGACTGGAATTTTTTCTCCAAATTTAAGTGGGAATACATCTAAACAATCATCAAATCGGTTGGCAATTGACGAAGATGTCTCGAAACATATATACATAAACTCATGTCATTTCATGGACTCCTGCAGCCAACTTAAAAAAAAAAGACTACAGATGCGTTTTTACCTTTGAGCACTTAGACGGAATGCCTCACAGCCTGCAGTCATACTGGCTCTCTATACCCTTCAGAGACGAACACAGCAGTGCTAACACTGATCTTTAGTAGCAATAATTTTAATAAATTATTAAGAATAACTCAAAAACTATTGGCCCGACCTTGATCAATCGATCATTTATATGGGACCACATGTGAAGCACCAGCTTTGAAATAAAAAAGAATCATCGAAATCGGTTCACCTAGTAAAAATTTATGAGGTAACACACATAAAACACATACAGTCGAATTGAGTACCGTCTACTTTTTGAAGTCGGTAGAAAATAGGGAAGAGGATGATACCTACCTAGACGGACTCCTAGGCAGAAAATGTGTTCCACCTCCAGTACCAGTAATTAAAAAAGTATCTGACTTAGCATTATGCCGCAGTATATAACACTAACTACAGAGCTGATATTATGCCGGTGTTTTAATCCAAAATACAGGAGCAGTTGCCAAACATGTGATTATGATTGTTTCATCCATTCCATCCATAGAGCCAATGAAAGTCCACTGCTAAACATTGGCCTCCTTCATAGACTGAGGGCATTTTACCATATCTGTCACGCTTGTCTGGCGGGTTTGCCATCGAAGTTTTTTGAAGTCATACTTATTTGGGGTGTTTGGGAAAAATGATGAGAGTGAATTTTATACGATACGCGCGCCCACCGATATCTAAAAACGACACCATGAAGTTGTTACGATACGGGCGCACACTGCCACCTAAAAGCGACAACTTCAGTGAATAATTATCTCTCAAGTTTTCGTGGGAACTGATAACTATATTTCAGGTAGTTATTTATATATATATGAATGTACATCACGTATTTTATTTATATTATTATTATTGTAGAGTATGTAAGCCATATTGTAGGGTTATGAAAAAACTAACATCTGACTGTTGTGTTTTCCGTCAATAAAAAAGCGGTCAAGTGCGAGCGGACTCGCCCATGAAGGGTTCCGTAGCGGCAAGTTACATTATTTACTTAGGCACCTTTTAAAGATTAATTATTAGAAAATAATGGTTCACGGTTTATTCATAAGGTTTATGTTTATTAAATTGAATGTAAAACTACTTACTAGATCTCGTTCAAACCAATTTTCGGTGGAAGTTTACATATTTTTTTAAAATAAATACTAATAATCTTATAAAACATTACGAATATTCCCTTTAACCACTTCTGGTAAGCTTAAAATGTTTGTGTTAGAAGTGGTTTACGACAGTAGTCGAATGGCAGATTCGAACCCACGATCTTTCGAGTTCGCGGTCCGCGGCCTGCCATTAGGCTACTGACGCTTACATGGTAATGCGCATCATATATTTTTTTTTAGTTTTATCATTCTGTTATTTAAGAAGTTACAGGGGGAGGGGGCACTCATTTTACCACTTTGGAAGTGTCTCTCGCTCAAACTATTCTAAATATATATATATATATATATATATATATATATATATATATATATATATATATATATATATATATATATATATATATATATATATATATATATATATATATATGTAGGAAGTATAGTGGGTATAGTACAGAGACTGATTTTGTAGTTAGGAATAATAATTAATTCGTTTACACGAATTAATTATCCTACGAGTCGAGGATAAACTAGTAACGGAATACGACAAGCGCACCGTTCCACGTCAAAGCCAAGACTGTCTTAACGGCGGCCGCTCCGTCCGTTTTATACAAGCAGGACGGGCGGCAACGCAGGTGCAATGCCGCAGGTGTGCGGTACACTTGTCGTTTACAAGAATTCTGTTTAGCTAGACCGACGCCACCGCACCTACAACGGTGCAGGTGCCGTCATATATATATATATACATATAAATATCCCACACGTATGGGTTTGATGAAAAAAATAATATTTGAGTTTCAGTTCTAAGTATGGGGAGCCCCCAAAATTGATTGCTATTTTCTATTTTTGTGTGGAAATCTTAATGCGGTTGACAGAATACATCTACTTACCAAGTTTCAACAGCATAGCTTTTATAGTTTCGGAAAAAAGTGGCTGTGACATACGGACTGACAGACAGACAGACATGACGAATCCATAAGGGTTCCGTTTTTTGCCATTTGGCTACGGAACCTTACTAAAGGTATAAAGTTCATTTGTGTTTTAGTGGTGAAATTACCATAAGTACACAATATTTGGCGACGAGGACCTTATTCATGTATTATTGAGTGCAATAAATTTAAATAGTTATAAATAAATAATGTCAAATAAAGGAAATGCGTTGATTGGCAACAACCTCACATTTGATCGCCCCATGCAAGGGTAGGATATTTTTAAGAGTAGATTTGTCGACTTTTGTATGGCAAATGATTATCATGACGTCACTGAAAAAGCAGGAGTTATAGGAAGAGCTTTTTTGCTCATTTCGTTAGCAGAAGATACATAACGCCTAGTAGGAGATTTAGTTTTTCCGTTAAAACTAGAAGACTCAGCTTAAACAAGACTCTTATTGAAAAGATTGACAAACAGTTTTCCTCAAATTTCCTGTTTGCGGAAAGATAAGTTTTTTATAAATCGGAACAAAGACCAGGCGTAGACTTAACCGAATGGGCGGCCCGGGTTAGTCATCTCGCTCTCGAGACGACATTAAGAGACACTTTTGTGCTAGAATTGGCGAATGCTGAGAAAAAAGAAAAGTTTTTTGTGAAAACATCGATAGCTTGGCGATGTGTTCGAGTTGCAGTTCAACTATCATCAGCAGCAGCGCAACCCGTTTTCGCTTTACGAGCCCAAGAAAATTTTATTTGTCAAACTACAGAAAAAAACATAATATCTTGCATGGCTTATAAATATAAGAACCACACTAAAGATAAATGTTAATACGCGAATTATTTTTGTTAAAAGTGTAATAAAAAAGGGCGTTTAAAACTTGTTTGTAAGAGTATATAATATGAGAGCAACAATTATTTGGAGGTGGATGGACAATGATTTAGTAACAGGTATTTCATAAGATTATTTGATTTTGTCATATTATAATATAGGCTGTTTAAATGGTATACCGAGCGGTCGATGAAAGCAGTACGATAATTCAAATCAACTGACAATCCTCTGAAAGAAAGTGAAATATATAATGAAACCTGTAACCTATTCTATTGAAAATGGGTATTTCAAAATATATAGTTCATAAATTTTATATTATATCCATAATATCTTACTGCATACATTAAGAAATAACTGTTTAGAAGTTGAATTCTTCTTCTATATACAATTGTTAAACTATATTATATGTAAGATTGCCCTTGCATTACATTAGTTCTGTGAAATAAGTCCGTCTTTTCTATTTAATTTGTTTGAATTCCAGGTTGATCTTTATGTTCCACGTAGATCATCCACATATCAGTACAGAGATATTGGACATGCACCTAGCTTATCTGCTTATACTACATCAATTAGTGGCGTTGAAATGACACCAAGACAGAAAGAAAGATTAAAAACAATATCTAAATTAAAGAGAAGAATAATAGACAAACAAAAATGTTAAAAAATGGACATGCTCAAAAGAAAGTATAGGATCTAAAATAATTCAGCATATATATTATATTTATATAATAAAAACTCTCTGCAACTTCAAAGTAAATTAGCGTTAAGTTATTTTTATTTCATGTACATAAGAAAAAATTGTTTTGCATTATATTAAAGGTAGAGAGGAAGAGTTTTGTAAAACAAACTTAATTGTGGAGTTTGTATCGCAATTTTGCAATCTCAGCATAATGATCTAAAGTAGTTAATATATTTATTTTTATCATTATACAGATAAAAGAGGTTAAATTTACCCATAAAAAGACGTTATGGATGTATGTTTATTTTGTGAAACACTGTTAAGAGTAAATACAAAGTTTAAGAATCTTCATAAAAACAAATTACTTTTTTTTAAAGAACGTTACCTCCACACTACGATTTTCTTCTGTTTCGTGGCGGCAGTTTACATACATAGATTTCACAAGTATAAACATTCAGACCTAGAACAATTTTTTGTAGGCTATACAAATACTTGTTCCGTACGGGAATCGAATCTATGGGCCACAGCAACCACTTACCATCAGTTGGACTTTGTGCTCGTTTGTCACCCTATTTCTATAAAAAAAAAAACTTTGCGCTGCAACTGACTACCAAACCACATAAGTTTTAATTATTTTTGTTTTGTTACTCTAAAAAAGTATAAATTCCTACGTGCGTACATTAGTACACACACACTTTTTTAATTATTTTGAGTCATCAGGAAGATAATGCTGTCCATCTCCTGTTTAAATTTCCCTCTGTCGCCTCTTACGACACCCACGGGACGGTAAGGGGTAGTGGACATACTTACACCGCCACTACACGCTCACACTATTGTTCAAAATACCGCAGAAGTTAGTTATAATAACCTCTTCATTAGTATAAAAACACGATAATACATTTTTCTATGCTGTGTCTCCTATGCCACGGTCATATTGTTTTTTCTATCGACTTCAAAAAGGATACTCAATTCAGCTGCATGTTTTTATGTGTGTTATCTCATAAGTTTTTTTCGGGTGAACCGATTTCGATGGTTATTTTTTTATTTGAAAGCTGGTGCTTTTCATGTGGTTCCATATAAATTTAATCAAGATTTGATTAATAGTTTTTGAGTATATATATTATATTGAATAGTTTATATTTAAGTCGGTTGTACAAAATTTTGTTTCCTCCACCATTTTTCGATATTGGCTTGGCCCTATCAGAGCTAGCTGCCATCTGGCAGCCTGTCTTTTTTCATCCTAATATACCTTCTCTTAGTGACTGAACTAGCACAAAGCATTCTATTTAAAACCAGTGGATGAGCATCTTCTAGACTAACATCTTCTTACCTAACTCTGCATTCCATTAGGTAAGTTTAAAAGTACCATTAAACTTTGTCTTGTTCATAACTAAGTCAAAGTAGTAGGTAATAAATTCGGTAAATCATTGTTAATAAGCTGGTTATATAGATTCTTTTTTAATTCTGAATCTTCGTTTCAACTTTCCAGTGTAATGCAGCAACAACAAATTCCCCTTAAATTCTTAAGCTTATTTCAATTCTGTTATTTCAGCGAAACATGCCTCTATTGCTTTTGTCCGCCCTAAGCCTTCACAGACTATTAGCTGACAGAGCTATATTATTATTTTAATAAGGCGCTGAATTTTACGGCGGTAATGTTTTCCTTTTCAACCGACTTCAAAGAGGAGGGGGTATTCAATTCAACTGAATGTTTTTATGTGGTTTCATGATGGTGTTATTCCGATTTCGATGATCTCTTGTTTGATTGTAAGCTGGTGGTTCTCATGTAGTCCCATGTAAATTTGATTTAGGTTTGACTAATAGTTTTTGAATTATCCTTAATAATTTATACTGAAGTCGGTTGTACAAATTTTTTTATTATACCACTTGTAAATAAGGTACTTTATTATTAGCCTTAGCAAAATAACTATAAAATATTTATAATTAAAATAACAATACTTAGCTTTGATTATACGAAATCACTTTCTTGCAGAAGATACAAAAATATCTAAAAAAATGTTTAAGTAAAAGGTTTTAGCGCCTAATTGTGAAACAATGAGTATAAAATATTGAAACACAAAATACATAAAACTTCGTAAGATAAATTATAGGCAGTTATAAAAACTAATAAATTCGTATTTAGATACGACAATAATAAGTAAAATGATATTATGTGGTAATTTAAACTATCAATATAATAGATTTATTTTATTTTATTCACAATCATTATCATGACAAGCTAACCTGTGCACATCGGGCTACAATTTTAGGGCGACGGTGTCATTTACATTTTTTTATGGAAATCATAACTGTCAAGCGAATTCATTACAGTGTTTCGTGACTTTTTTTTTCTTTTTAATATTATTTTTTACTTTCCATACAAATAAGTAATAGCTGTCAAAATAATTTTTAATGTTGTGTATGAATTTATGTTACGCTGTGTCAGCTATGTGGTGGCGACAGTAAGAAAATCTTCAGTTGATTTCGCCCCGATGGTATCGTATGAGGACTATGTGATTCATATAAGATGGGGTCAATAAACATGCATCTTACGTGATGGTAAGTGTGTACCGCCGCCCATGTATAACTGCAGCATCAGGAGAATTGCGGAAGCGTAACCTGCCAGCCTTTTAAAAAAGAGAAGGTTCTTTTCTTAAAGGTCCCCAAGTCGTATCGAAATGCTAAAAAATTCTTATGGCCAGCCATATATGAGGTGTACCATCTCATTTACGCCGGAAAAAGAACACCAGATCGATGAAAGAAGCAGCATGGAATCCAAACATTTCGTTAACCCACTAAACTTAAATTGTTACTTCGAAGAAAAAAATATTTATTTTACTTCATTATATTTAAAAAGATCGACACGTTTTCTTTATAGAAAAGTGACAAACGAGCATACAGTTCACATGATGGTAAGTAGATGCAGTGGTCTATAGAGATCTACATATATCCGCGATGATGAATCAAAATATAGATGCACTGTCAACCCGAGGCATAAAGGAAATATCTCAAATTCAGTGAAAAGAGTCTCAACACATGATACACAGCAGTGCATTTATTCTAAGCTGGTATTCTGTAAGAGCGTTCCCCGACGCATTCATGCTACAACCATAATATAGCTGCAGAATAACTCTACTACTTATGAAACTGGCACTTAGATCGTCAATCCGAATTCCAAACGTGACAATTAAGAACATGACATTTAACAGTGGTAGAGCTACGCGGCAGCTTTTGCTGTCGCACGGATGGGCCGGCTCGAACCGGGGTAGTACCACGACCTCACAGAAAACCAGCGTGAAGTAGAGGTTTACCTCTGCGTTTCGCTTGGTGAGTGCAGGTGGCCGGAGGCCCTTTTTACTGGAAATGAGGCATTCCATCTTGGTCCTCACGGGTGACAACGCATCTACATTTTAATTTGTAACAGAGGATAGATGTAGATGTCTATGGGCTGCAGCAGCCACTTACCATCGGGTGGACTGTGTGCTCGTTTGTCACCCTTATCCTATAAAAAAAAATAAGATAAAGACTTCCAACAACCGGGATGCCCACCTTTAGCTTCTACAGGCTGATGAAAAAGAATGTGGTTTTTCTGCCTTTCTGTCTTGGCTAATCTTCAGAATGGCTAAATCGATTGTGATGAAACTTTACAAACAAAAAGCAATGTCACAAAGGCTCGAGGATATATTTTTTTTTAAATTATGACATAAATATTTTTTTTATTTTAAAGAAATATATATCGGAAATGACAACAGGAGGTCCCACTTCTGATGTCGGAGAAGTTCATCAGAGGATCGCAATTTAGATCTCGGAAATACATCAGGATAGCGTTAACTGTTAAAAATAATAAAAATGTGAGAGCGGATGTTCAACTTGCTCTCTTGCTTACGCAGTTTAATCATTATCAGTAATAAGACAACGTAACGCACTATGCATTCAGTATAGTGAAATTACAGTTCGACCACACCGTAACACGTCCCTGCCACAATCACACACCAGTGTAACGTGAGGTACGTAATTACATGATAACATCAAAATATGTAAACCAACAGCAACACTACTGATCTCAATGTAACACAGGGCAGCCTCTCAGCAACACGAATCCTCCTTGCCTGCACTAGAAGAATTACAACAACGAACAAAACCACAACACTATCTTAACACTAAGTAGAATGACCACACTCGTTGAATGACTTAGGCGGAATCTCTGTGAACTTTATACTGCATAAACAAGCGGGGGTTTCTCGATATACCCTCCATTGCACCTCGATTCAACCGGGTATTTTATAGACGCTCCGACATATAAAATAATTGGTCTTTGATTATTATTAACAGATCCTATCGGATCCCTAGCTAAAAAAATAAAAATGGATATTGCTTTGATAAACGAAGATTTCCATGTTACTAATCTTATTTATGCTGCTACTTTCATCGATATGGTATTTGTAAAAAGTGTGTAAACTATAAAAAAATGTCAATAAAGAATATAGAGTTCTGTCATCTGGTTGGTCTGTATATCAATAAATAATTATTGATATACAGCAAAACTATTATTATTGTTATTATTATTTATGTTTCTCGTTAGGTCATGAAATAGTTTTGTGTATTTACAGGAAAAACGGTTAGCCTTTTCAGACAATTTTATTTGTCACAAAGCTTAATTGTTTTATATTAAACCAGCTAGCTCGATAGAGTTGTTTAAGCCTTTCATGTAGTTGACGAGATAAGTTCACTCCAGACTTTTTACAGTGTAGATATAAAATTGATTGAGAAATGGCGCCAGCGGCATCGATCGATTTTTGTTGTTGTGTTTAATGTTTTGTCACTAAACAAACATAATATAATATTATTGTGAACAGTAGTCATTTTGGTAAATGTATGTCGGATTTTTCTGAAACGCTTACTAAAATGAAGACAGACGATCGTCCTAACGATGATGGGTCAAAAAAAAACCGATCCCGAGAAAAAAAACATCTTTTCACAACGTTATATTCGCTTTATTCACGCTCCATCATGTTAGTACAGCTAACTGAAATGATAATTTCATAAAAAAATCATAAAAATACTTAAATATCAGCAGTGTAATTTAAAATCAGCAGACTAATGCCAAAATTCGCGGGGATGCCGAACTCTTTTATCTAGCTCGGTACGAAACAATGCATTAGGTATTACTACTCACTCTAACCTTCCCTATCACACACGCGCTGCCGCCGCCCGGCTGACTCGTGTTGCCTCCCACTGTGCAATTAACACATGTCAGCTTTGCCAACATGTGGGGAATTCCCCAAATTGCGGAGAATGTAAAGTTGCTTGGGGATTTTTTGGGATTGGTATTATGCGGGGAAAATGCGTAGATAGAATAAAATTGAGGGGAAGTTCTGAGGAATCTGTTGAAATTTTGTCTTCAAATTGGGAAATTTGAATAGGATTTTTAGGGAATTTGACAAGTTTACCTAATAAGATATACCGACATAAGAATTAGAGGCGGTAATCACTATAAAACTTACAAAAATTTTTAATAGTTTTGACGTACCGCTATTTAAATTCAAAGTATAATAGATAGATTAATTAACTGTCGATCATAATTGCAATTGATTTTAACTATTAAATTATTCAGTACCATTTCATTTATATTTTCCTGTACGAAATCAAAGAAATAGTGTTTATAAATAAGTACTGAGTACCCAATTTGAAACTCTCTTGGCTTGAAGCCAAATATCGAGTTTCAAAATAAAGTAGAAGTTGCTTAGGTATTGAATGAAAAACACAAGCAATGTAATAGGTTTATTAATAAAATTTGAGGTTTCCAGTATTCAATGAAACGTTACTAAGCACGCAAAATCACAAGTGTGTAGGTCCAATAGCGTTAATTAACTCACGGTAACCATAACTCAATGGAGGGTTCAAAATGGTTCATATAATTTAATTTTGTTATAATCAATTCCTTTCGAGTATTTAATAACCCCATTATTGCAATAACTACACGGCACGGTGCACTTGTCTTGTTGTATTCCGCTACTAGCTCATCCTTGACACGTTGGATATTTAATCATTCTCACATATAAAATTAGTCTCAAATTAGTACAACTAATAGTTGATTAGCTCTGTCCATATCAATGTGATTTTCATAATTGGTTTGATCTGTGTATGTCATAATTGTATAAAGTGATATATTGTAAATTAACCTTACTAAGACCAAGGTCTTGCTGGGTTTCTTGCTAGTTCTTCCCAGGGGAAATGTTTTATCCGAACCAGTGGTGGTAGTACCGTATAAGACTAGTAGTGAATAAGAGTGATTACATTCTATTCTAAAGCCTTTTTCATTGTGATTCTACATTTTAATATCTTCCTACATACTTATTGAAAGTCAATTTTACTGGGAAGAACTAGCAAGAAACTGAGGGAGATTTTTTTCAAAGTTATATACAATCAAAGTTAAACACAACGGATGAGAAATTAATTTAAAATTTACTTCATAAACAGCTGGGAAGCAATCACCTAGTTTCCAGGGGTTATTATTAACAATGTAGAAAAAGAATAATGTTTGCATATTGACACATAACCTCATACACACAAATTGTAAAGTATACCCAACAATGGATTCAAAAAGTTGATATTTAGGAAGATTCGTCGCAAATGTATAATATGTCGAAGCTAACAGAAAACTTTTCAAACAGGACAATTTAGAGCACTGTTGATACTGCAAAGTAACAATTGAATAAGCTCTGTTGGAATATTGTTTGAGTTTAGCGACATTTGTATTGTTTTATAATCCATTAACTCACTTTTGTCTTGTATTTTTTAAAAATATAAAAAGAAATAAAAAATTTAATAATGAAAGTTTAGTTGTAAAAATTTAATAATCGTCTCACCAATTAGTTTATTATATTATTATAATCTATATCTATACATATAAATAAAATTTAAGTGTCTGGTCTGTAATATAAAAATAACTGGCTTCTTTTAATCTCAAGGGTTTATTTTTTTTTTATAGGAGAGGGGGCAAACGAGCATGCGGCTCACCTGATGGTAAGTGACTACCGCCGCCCATGAACAACTGCAACACCAGGGAGGGAATTGCAGATGCGTTGCCGGCCTTTTAAAAAGGAGTACGCTCTTTTCTTGAAGGTCCCAAAGTCGTATCAGTCCGGAAAAATCGCTGGTAATCGATTCCACAAGGAAGTCGTGCGAGGAAGGAAACATCTTCTAAATCGCACAGTGGTGGACCGCCAAACATCCAGATGGTGTGGATGGTATCGGGAGTTCTGCCGCGATGTGCGTTCGTGAAATTTGGCGGCTGGGATTAATCCGAACAATTCCTCAGAGCACTCCCCATGGTAGATGCGAAAGAAAATGCAAAGGGATGCAACATCTCTTCGCAGTGCCAATGAATCGAGCCGATCGGAAAGGGCTCGGTCGTCGACGATTCGAGCCGCTCTGCGCTGGATGCGGTCAAGTAGAAGGAGCTGACACTGGGGAGCCCCTGCCCAGAGATGGGAACAGTATTCCATGTGAGGCCGAACCTGCGCCTTGTAAAGTTGCAGGCGGTATGCCGGCATGAAATACTGTCCCACTCTGCTGAGCACGCCAAGCTTTTTAGAGGCCAATTTGGCCTTCTCTTCCAAGTGACCACGAAACTGCACGTCACTCGATATGTCGACTCCGAGGATACCGATACTGGCTGAGGCAAGAAGGGGAGTGCCTTGAAACTGAGGAGATACGACAAATAAGTTCTTTTTAGCGGTAAACGCGCAAACTTGTGTCTTCTGAGGATTAAACTGGACTAGATTTAGTCGCCCCCAATCCGAGACTTTGTTGAGCAAAGACTCGACTTCAGACACAAGTTTGTTCCGGTACTCGGCGACGTTTTCCCGAGAAATATAGGTACGGCCGGTGTATAGCGCATCACCAGTGCTGTCATCCGCATAGCAATGAATGTTACCAGTTAGCAACATATCATTGATATGCAGAAGAAACAGCGTTGGTGATAGCACACTGCCTTGTGGAACACCAGCGTTAATAGGCTTGTAGTCAGAACATGCACCGTCTACAAGGACCTTGATGCTCCGATCTGCAAGGAAGCTGGTGATCCAATTGCACAATTTCTCGGGAAGCCCATAGGAAGGGAGCTTCGAAAGAAGCGCTTTGTGCCAAACCCGATCGAAGGCCTTCGCAATGTCCAGACTAACGGCCAACGCCTCCCCCTTGGACTATTATTACCTATTTGCACGCTATTAAGACATCAATATCGATTTTCAAAATCTTTGTCTGTCTGTTATTCAGTCTGTTATCTGTACGAGCTAATCTTCGGAATAGCCAAACCGATTACGCTGAAACTTCACTCACACATTGATACCAAGGACAGGATTAACCTAGGTTATATTTTTCTAAGAAATTAGGATTGTTCGTGAAATCGAAAAATTTGTAACATGAATGGTTTTTGATGATAATCTGAATCAACATAGCGTTGCCGCTACCGTTAGAGCCTATTAAATTCCACTGCTGAACATAGGCCTCCTCCGCCATAGATTGCCTCATAGGGATATTTTCCCTATTCGCCACGCTCGGCAAGCAGGTTCAACGAAGTTTTTTTAAAATTTTTAATCGTTATTAGGAATACGTTGCTGACCATCTCCTGATATGTTTGCCTCTGTCGCCTCTTACAACACCCTCGGGATGAGAAGGGGAAGTGGATATTCTCATTAGATTTTGTGTTTTAGAATTTGTGTGCGTGTGCGTGTGCGTGTGCGTGTGCGTGTGCGTGTGCGTGTGCGTGTGCGTGTGCGTGTGCGAGTGCGTGTGCGTGTGCGTGTGCGTGTGCGTGTGCGTGTGCGTGTGCGTGTGCGTGTGCGTGTGCGTGTGCGTGTGCGAGTGCGTGTACGTGTGCTTGTGCGTGTGTGTGCGCGCGTGTGTGTATACGTGTGTGTGTGTGTGTGTGTGTGTGTGTGTGTGTGCGTGCGTGTGTGTGTGTGTGTGTGTGTGTGTGTGTGTGTGTGTGTGTAACTTTCACAATAATGATATATTGATTACGAAATTAAATACAAAGTTGATTATACCGGCAGGCCACACCTCAAACCCCTATCCATCCATTACAGTCTATATAACTCCACCGATGAACATACGCCCACCTGCCATAGTTCCAACATTTGACAGGTAGATTGTTATCAGAAAAATGCTGTTGCCTATTTGCTATCTCATTGTCCCCCTTAATACACCCACGAGACGATACACCTATGGGATAGTTGATTGGGGTAGTAGGGGTCCCTATACATCGTTTTATATTAAACAATCATCTCTTCCAATAAATATGATTTAAAAATATTATATATTATAACTTGCGAATATTTTTGTAACTACTAAACATAAACTTTAAACTACCCACTAGGGTACGTATATCACAAGTTTTCCAATGAGGGTCACATTTGGGATCGGATGAGACGTCGACCGTGAAATTGCAGCGCGATTTCTAACCTAGATCGCCGTGACAAGATAATTACGATTTGGGATAATGGAGCAGTCTATGAAACGTTATGGTTAATTATTTGAAACCAATTTAAAATATCTTTCTTTTTAATAAAAAAAGTAATAGAGGTTTTATAACATTGTATTTAAAACAATTACCTTTCAAAGAATTCGTGTGCATGTCACCCTCATTTATAGCGTCTATAAAACTGGAATATTCCCCAAAAATATCCTAAATTTTATTAAGTCAGGATTTAGTGAGAAATTAGTATACATAAAATTATGTTATCATAAATACCCAAAAATATTTTACATTTAAAAATCAACAAAAATACTGAAAATTTCTTAATTACCAGTTTATTTTCAAATCCAATTGTGTTCTATAAATGAATTTCTTACATATTTTATTGTGTTATGTAAACTTCTGCCATGTTGTTCAGGCGTAAGAGAATCAATTAATCATTCATCCCGTGGGTACCGTAAGAGGCGCAAGAGGGTAATAAAATAGGAGATCGGCAGCATACTGCTCCTTACAACTCAAAATTAAAAAAAAAATGTGACGCCTCCCCAGCGGGGCAACTATAGCAAACATCATCTCTATAGGACAAAGAGGCGTTTAATAGACTGTGATAAATGAATGAACGCTATAATCTTAACACGATTATCTTATGGACGTTTTTTGTTATAGATGTGTTTTGTTATTTGATGGTTCCGTAGCCCAGTTGCTTAGCAATGTGTTGTAGTACTGCGGGCCGCGGATACGAATCCTGCTCGGAACAAGTATTTGTATGGCCTACAAATATTTGTTCCGGGTCTTGATGGAGAACAAGCCCTTGTGCAATTTATGTTTGTAAACTGCCTCCACGATACAGGAGAAAATCCTAGTGTAGGGATAACGATTCTTAAAAAAAAGATTTAAAATCAAATATGGACTAATACTAATTTATACATCAAAAATATTCCTTACTAGTCACTCCGTCTATAAAGATTTATAGTATTTTAATTGATATATGGGTGCTGATTTAAGAGCCCAGCTGCAGCTATATTATTGTTGTTATGTACGAATGTGTCGAATTGACGGGAGATGAACTGAATACCAGCGTGACAACGCATCTGCATTTGTATCCATTTTCCTAGAATATATGCGAAATTATTTTTAATAATTCCCTCTTAAAAATAATAATTACGTATTTGTCATCCAATATTCAAGGGTTTCACTTCGCGCCATCACCTAAGAACTCAGTACGGTATTTATTATTAAATGCGTCGGTGAAAACGACACACAAGCTTAAGTTTATTTGAATAATGTTTTCGTAGATGCTTGCTCTCTTTATGTGCCAATTCTACTGTTCTCTCCATACCTCCGCACAATAGCGCAGACACATTATATTTATCACTTTTATTATACCTATCTGACAATACAAACTACGCGATACCTTTGAAAGGATATCTTAATCTCTCTAATGCGTCGCGCTGCTGGAAGTCGTTGGTAATCGCTACGAATTGAAACCGATCTACTGCCGCTTTCTTAACAAATACGTATTGTGAGAATTTCCATTTAAAGCTGCAGTTTCATATAATAAAAATTACGAGATTTTTTTTTGTTCACTGATCAGCCATAAATGTTGTTATTTAATAAGAATAAGGGTAACAAACGAGCACAAAATCCACCTGATTGTAAGTAGAGGCTGCGGCTGTAGACAGCTTTCCTCAAAAAAGAATCAACGTGCAGATGCGTTGTCAGCCCTGAGGACTAAGATGGAATGCCTCTTTTCCATTAAAAGAGGTCTTCGGTTCTTTAGACTCACCATACAAAACACAGCAGCACTGCACTGTTAATTTACAATGATATTCTGTGAGAGCGTGGTCTTGGCATGGCTCCACCACGTACACGTGCGTGATGCTATTGATGACATAAGAATCTGGGATGCAGTCCTTCACTTCTAGCCATATAAGTTCGTTTAGCGAGCTATAGAGAGTGCTATGCTTGGAGTTTCTCAACGCGATAGAGTTCGTCAAAAAGATATCCGCGTTAAAACCGGAGTAACTAACATAGCTAAAGGGATCAGTAAGCTGAGGTGGCAATGGGTCAGCAGTAGAACTGACAATCGAAGGGTAAGAAAGCTTTCATGTAACCCCCAGATGTAACGTGTCCAGTGAAGGCATGCAGGAAGTCGACGGACTCAGAGATTATTTTTTTCACTTGTGTACAACTATTACTAATAACTAAGTAGTTTTTGTTATGTATTGGAATACATAACAAAAACTACTTTTTAAGTGGACTTAAATTACCATGTAAATTAGGTATTCATTTTAGGTTTAGATGTCAGTTCCCTATCATTACAAAAACACTTAAAGCTTCCGTGAATTCAATAGTCATAGAGAAAATGGTTTAAAGCTACTTATTACATTTTGTAATTTCTATCATGGGCAGATAAGCGAAATTGATTCTTTTGTCTCGTGCTTCACGTTACTTACAAATTTACAGTTTCGGTTTGCGCCGAAAGGGTTGAAATTTTGGCCTTTCTATAAGTGCAAAATATGTGGCCTATTCACTTAGAATGTTTGGCATGAAAAAGTGTGAACCACAAAATTTGCACTTAGTACGTTTGTCTTCTAAACCGTCGAAATGATGATGACAACCCAAAGCCTGGTAGTTGTTAGAGAGCTACCAACGCTATCAACTTAAAAGATAATAGATCAGTAATAAATCTAACTTGTTATACTTTATTTGCCGAGCGTTTATACCTTGCGGTACCACGGCTACGCCAAGCTATAGCTATGTCTACGACAACGGCTACGGCAACGGCTACGGCAACGGCTACGGCAACGGCTACACCTATGGCTAAGCCACAGAGCCAGGCGCTCGTTATTAATATCACAATACGCGCAACTCAGACTAGATCCCCTCGAGTGCCATTTAAATAGTTAGTTGCAATTTGAAGTGCCGATTTACCACATGATCGGAATGGAAAATATTGTGAGGAAATTCGCATGCCTAAGACATTGATTATAATAACATAATTATAATAGGTCGGGGAAGAAGGGACTTCGTATTTTGTTTGTATAGAATTGAAGAAAAATCTCTTCTGTTGTGCATTTTGAATCTGTCTGGTTTTATTATCAATATATATAGGATATTAAGAAAAACCAAAATAAAAAGTAAAAATCACTTCCCCGCCACATTTCAATATTTATTTGTCTGCCAAAATGAGTGAATGTAACGAAGTAACATGATACATTACGAAGTTTTATTACAAAAAAGGGAAAAATGTGACTCAAGCCGCTAAAAAGTAGTGACGTTTATGAACTTAATGCAGTGTCAGTAAGAGTAGCACAAAGTTGGTTCAAGCGTTTTCAGGGCGGTGTCATAGATGATGTCAAAGATGCAGCTCGCTTTGGTCGCCCTCAAACGGATAAAGTTGATACCATTATAAAAAAGGGGAGCAAGATCGGCATATATAGTAGTTACGACATAGCAGATGAATTAAGCATTGACCACAAAACAGTTTTAACCCATTTTAAAAGGTTATACAAAAAAGCTCGATATTTGGGTACCACTCGAGCTCACTAAAAGAAACCTAATGAATCGTGTACTCATTTGCAATTCTCTATTGAAAGGTAAATTTTTATAAATAAATAAAAGAAAGCCGATTTTTAAAAAAAATATTGATTATTTGTGATGAAAAGTAGATCACCATCGACAAGAACGTGCGGAAAAGATCATGGTCAAAGGGTAGTCAATCTTCAGAGACTGTAGCGAAACCCGGATTAACACAATAAGGTGAGGTTGTGTGTATTGTCGGATTGGAAGGGCATTGTTTATTATGAGATTTTATCGACGGGCAAAACCATCGATTCAGGTCTCTACTTTCAACAACTAATGAGACTCAAGCAAAAACTTGAGAAGGAATTGCTGGAATAGATCAACAGATAAAGATTGGTATATTTTGCTTCTCAGCAAAAATTGAGATTGGTTGGGAAGTTTAAGAGCATTCACCGTATAGTCCTGAGTCTGCACCATCATATTTTCACCTTTATCGGTCTCTTGGGGTAGTGTTAGGTTAACATCAAAAGAGAACTGTCAAAACTACTTGTCGCATTTTTTTGATCAAAAATCCACAGGTTTCTACAGCAACGGGATTGTGTCACTACCTACAAGATAAAAAAAAGTTATTGAACAAAATGGCACGTATATATTATACATAAATATAATTAAACTTAGAAATAAAATGTCTACAATTTGTATATAAAATACGAAGAAACTCTTTCCCCGACCTTTTCGAATTATTTGAAGTCCGCCAACACGCATTGGGAAAGCGCGGCGTACATATCCATGCCTTAAAACCATCTCAGAAATGATGAATATTAAAATTGATTGATTGCTACCTATTACTAAATATTTCAAGGTCGAAGTTGATAAAGACTAAAGTCATTATATCGAATCGAAACTAATTTAGCAAAAATTTTGATCAAGTTAAGTTTTTATAAATTCGGTTCAATATTTTTATTACAAAAAAAAAGGCACAACGAACTTGCAAATTGGCAACAAATAGGGCAACTCCCTAGCTAGAGTGGAAACCAAATCACGCCCGTACTTATTTTATATTATCCTAAATTACGACTACTATGTAGTCAGGAAAAATGCGAATAATGGAAAAATTGTGAGAAAAAATATGTTTCATATTGTTTTTACAAGATAAAGAAGTGTAGCACTTAAAACCTTCGTGTATACCGCAGTAGATTCGTTATTAAGTTGACAATGTTCTAAATTGACTTTCACTTCTCATGAAGCCGACATCAATAGGTTACGATGTTGCTGAAATTGGTTTATACGAGTAGCGACGTGAAAATGAAGTCTTCGTAAGTTTCAAACGTAGTTGAATATCGAAAGTTTGCAAGTGGTAATTAACTACTGTCGTATTATAAATAAACCTTAAATAGACTGAAACAAGTTTATAACATAGAGGTATACATAAATTTTACATGGATAAACATTCAAACCCGCAACAATTCGCCATACATTTGAACTCGCGGGTCCGCAACACCGAAGCTGAAAGCTTAACCCTTTTTAATAATAGCAATGTTAATAAAGCAATTACTAATAATGCATTTAACCACTGCAGGCAAACTTAAAATGTTATTAGGAGTGGATCACGATAGTAATCAAATGGGGGATTCAAAGTCACGACTTTTTGAGTTTGAGTTCCCATTAGGATACTGTCCTTTATACTTAATCACAGCGCTATGGAGTAAATAAGGTAAACGAATCAAGTGTTGTGACTAACTATCAAGAGAGTAAAATTATGATATGGCACGCAGTACCGTACACAATGCTATCCGCAGTGTTTCAGAGAGATGAAATAATTTCCGTGTCACTTTATGACAAGAAAATCTTTTAATTTTATTACTATTTTTTATTTCATATTAATTACGATTTTATAACTAGATCTACCTGTAGGTATGTGTAAATGTAGTGACCATCGTCATCATCATCATTACCATAACCACAAGAGCCTATTAAAAATTTACTGATGAAAGTAGGCCTGAAGGAATATTTGCCATAGTTGCCACGTTGACAGACGGGTTGGCAACCCGCTAACACAGCAGCTTTGAAATGCTATTTTACGATGGTATTCTGCGAAAGCATGTTGCAACCATAATATAAATGCAGCATGGCTCTACCGCGTAAAAAAGTGTCAATAACCTGAAATTTAGATATAACTTAGTATTCCTGCGTATTATCACGTACTATTATCGCGTACAGTTACTACAGTTCATGATCAATGTCTATTGTTTTCGTTTATTAAAATTATAATGAGTCCCATTTCTACAATTTTACGGAATGATATATTTGAAACATTGATCTGTTTTATAAATATGTAGACAATTGTTAAAATGAATCTATTCAGTACAATTCATTTTCCGAAGAACTTCATACATTACCAGCTGCAGCACATATTATATTGCTGTTCAGAAACGACACGCAAGAGTGCTATAAAATGAAATGTAACTTTTCTCTGGTATATGAAATATTAATAACGTACTTTAATATAAAACGTTATTTTATTACAGCTTTCATAGTTTAAATATTAAATATAAAGTTTACCCGCATTATAAACATAATAACTAGCTTAGCCCAACGAATCAGTAAGCTGAAGTGATAATGGATCGACATAAAGCTCTTTTTTATAAAAGAGAAGGCAAATGAGCATGCAGCTGACCTGATGGTAAGTGACTACCGCCGCCCATGAACAACTGCAACACCAAGGGAATTAAAGGCCTATTAAACAAGATTAAGTGCTTTTCTTGAAGGTCCCTATCGGGTCCCTAAGTCTTATCTCGAAATCGTAGCTCAAAGAACCAATGAGGAACAAAAGTTTTCAAGTTTTCGACAGTGGTAGAGCTAAGCGGTAGCTTTTGCTGTCGCACGGATGGGCCAGCTCGAACCGGGATGGTACCACGACCTCACAGAATACCAGCGTAAAGTAGAGGTTTACCTCTGCGTTGCGCTTGGTGAGTGCAGGTGGTCGGAGGTCCAATTCCCCCCCCCCCCATCAACATGGTAGTGGAATTAAATACAAGACTACCCCAGGAGGGTACCAGCACCCCTGGAGAATCCCTCGCTGAGCATCCACGACCAAACTACTTCACTCCTAAACGTGGGTGCTCAGGCTGCCCCGCGTATTCTGGGGGGGGGGGGGCAAAATTCCGCTCGCGACTAATGCTGCTCGGAGCAAGCGGAGCAATACAACCAAGGCGACCCTATCACGCTATCCGTGAATTTTTGCAACATCAGGGGACTTCATTCCAACCTTAACGCTGTCCATTACCATCTAGAGACGGCGAAGCCGGCCTTGCTCTTTTTAACCAAGACTCAGGTGTCCTCTCCGGCTGATACTTCATATCTCCCTACCCGGGGTACAAATTGGAACACTCCTTTGTGCCCCGGGCTGGAGTTTACGTATACGTCAGAGAGGACATCTGTTTTCGACGCCTCGGCAGTCTTGAAGGTACGGACCTGTCCATCCTATGGCTGCGCGTAGACAGCAACGACCATCCCCGCGTCTACGGGTGCCTCTATAGGTCCCATAGCGGTAATTCCGACACAGACCGACTCATAGACCACGTCCAAATGGCTGAAGACTCCGTGCTACAACAGGACCCATCCGCAGAGATCGTGATACTCGGTGATTTTAACGCCCACCACGCTGAATGACTTGGTTCTCGTTTAACCGATCATGCGGGTAGATCTGTCTATGACTTTGCTTTGGCATATGGTCTAACACAACTGGTTACTTCGCCTACGCGGATCTCAGATGTGGAAGACCATGTACCTTCCCTGTTGGACCTTCTGCTGACCTCTCATGCGGACGGATATCAGGTCTCCGTCGATGCCCCTCTGGGCTCTTCGGACCATTGTCTGTACGGTGCCACTCACGCTCCAATCGCAGTTGCGATCTGCAGCTTGCCGCCGTGTTTGGCACTATAGGTCAGCTGATTGGGACGGGATGCGGTCTTTTTTTGCATCGTATCCTTGAGGGCGGGTTTGCTTCTCGCCGGAAGATCCCAGCATTGTTGCCGATTCTGTTGCTGTTGTGGTACTTCAGGGTATGGACCTTTTTATTCCATCCCCTGTGGTGCCAATCGGAGGCAGATCCCAGCCATGGTTCGGTCGCTCCTGTAAAATAGCATCACGCTAAAAGCAGGATTGCTACCGGGCCTGGGCTGACGCATCAACGTCACGAAATGTAAACACCAGCGCACTTAAAAAGAAGTATAATTCCGCCTCCAGGTCCTTCAAAAGCGTCATTGCCAAGGCAAGGTCTGAGCACAACGGCAGAATTGCCGAGAAACTAGTTGGCCTTCCTTCGGGAATCCGTGCATTCTGGTCTCTCGCCAAGACTGTCCAAGGGAACTTCTGTCAGCCATCTCTTCCATCTCTGCACAGGGAGGACGACTCACTGGCCCATGCCACAAAGGAGAAAGCCGATCTGTTGAGCTCTCTTTTTGCGTCCAACTCGACTCTAGATGATGGGGGGAACACACCGCCGACCATCCCGCGATGTGAGTGCTCCATGCCGGATGTGCGGTTTACACAGCGCTCGGTTCGCAAAGCACTCTTCTCCCTGGACGTCAGCAAGTCGAGTGGGCCCGATGGAGTCCCTCCCATTGTACTGAAGAGTTGGCACCGAATTAAACGCGTCTTTTCCGATACTCCTACTCCCAAGGCGTAGTCCCGAAATCATGGAAAACAGTTTTGGTCCACCCGATCCCTAAAAAAGGCGACCGCTCAGACCCGTCCAACTACACGCCTATTGCCATCACATCCTTGTTCTCCAAAATAATGGAATCCATTATAAACTGCCAGCTCATGAGGTACCTTGAGGATCACCAGCTGATTAGTGACCGCCAGTACGGTTGTGAGGTCGATCAGCTGGTGATCTTCTAGTCTATCAAACTCATAGATGGGCGGAGGCAGTAGAGTCCAAGGGGGAGGCATTGGCCGTTAGTTTGGACATAGCGAAGGCCTTCGATCGGGTCTGGCACAAAGCGCTTCTTTCGAAGCTTCCTTCCTATGGGCTTCCCGAGAAATTGTGCAAATGGATCACCAGTTTCCTTGCTGATCGGAGCATCAAGGTCGTAGTAGACGGTGCATGCTCTGATTTCAAGCTTATCAACGCTGGTGTTCCACAAGGCTGCGTGCTATCACCAACGCTGTTTCCCCTGCATATCAATGATATGTTGCTAACTGGTAGCATTCATTGCTATGCAGACGACAGCACTGGTGATGCCTTATATACCGGCCGTGCCAATATTTCTCGGGAAAACTTCGCTGAGTACCGGGACAAACTTGTGTCTGAAGTCGAGTCTTTGCTTAACAAAGTCTCGGATTGGGGCCGACTAAATCTAGTCCAGTTCAATCCCCAGAAGACACAAGTTTGCGCATTTACCGCTAAAAAAACCCCTTTGTCATATCTCCACAGTTTCAAGGCACTCCCCTTACTGCCTCAGCTAGTATCGGAATCCTTGGCGTCGACATATCGAATAGTGTGCAGTTTCGTGGTCACTTGAAAGGGAAGGCCAAATTGGCCTCTAAAAAGCTTGGCGTGCTCAGCAGAGCGAGACAGTATTTCATGCCGGCACATCGCTTGCAACTTTACAAAGCGCAAGTTCGGCCCCACGTGGAATACCGTTCTCATCTCTGGGCCGGGGCACCCCAGTACCAGCTCCTTCCACTTGACCGCATCCAGCGCAGAGTGGTTCGAATCGTCGACGACCGAGTTCTTTCTGATCGGCTCGATACACTGGCACTGTGTAGAGATATTGCATCTCTTTGCGTATTTTATCGCATCTATCACGGGGAGTGCTCTGAGGAATTGTTCGGACTAATTCCAGCCGCACAATTTCACCATCGCACATCGTGACAAAACTCTTTGGATGATTGGCGGTCCACCACTGTGCGATTTAGAAGAAGTTTTCTCCCTCGCACAACTTCCTTGTGGAATCGATTACCACCAGCGAATTTTCCGGACCGATACGACTTAGGAACCTTCAAGAAAAGAGCTTACACTTTTCTAAAAGGCCGGCAACGCATCTGCAATTCCCCTGGTGTTGCGGTTGTTCATGGGTGACGGTAGTCACTTACCATCAGGTGAGCCGCATGCTCGTTTGCCCCCTCTTCTATAAAAAAAAGTGGCAGTCTTTTACCGGTACACCAACTCTAGGGCGGCCCCTCACTAGATATTGACTACCTGCTGAAATATGCAGGTAGTTGATGAGTTCAGGTGGCTAGAGACCGTGATATTTGGCAATCTTTTGGACTAGGGCTTTTTTATCAGCAGCCTGTAATTATGATAATGATGTTGTGCCTCACTGCGCATATAAGTATGAGTAAGATTTAATTAATAATATTGTATATTTTGACGATATAGTTCTACTATTGCTAACATTTGTTTCCTTTCTGCTCTTGATCGTAAAGCTGAGAGAAAATGTTTACTAATGGCCAATAATAACTAGAACGTATAGGACAGCATAAAAAAGAAATGAAAAGTACATTTTGTTACTAGCTGCAATATACGACGGCAGTAATTGATTAAACAAAAACTGCATAAAAAGTATTATTTTAATACAATATCTGTGTAGTGGCGGATAAGAATATCCCCTACCCCATATCGTCCCGTGGGTGTCGTAAAAGGCGACAGTGGGAAACAGCCAGGAGATGGGCAGCAGCATCTTCCTGATAACAGCAATATTAATAAAAATTGCGGTTGCCAACCGGCTCGCCAAGCGTGGCAACTATGCAATGTACCCCCAATGAAAAAAGTAACGAAAAAACGGCCCCCAACCCCCGGCGGCTTCGCTATTCCTGGCCACGGTGGCGACCATGGTAACGGTAACAGGTGTAGTAAATATATGAGGATATCTCTAGAGCCATGCATTCCTCCAAAACCCATTATAGGGTTAAATGGGAGACTTCAATGCAAAACTTAGCACAAGAGAGAACGGTAAGCTGAAAGAAGGGCAACTCGGAATAGGGCAACGGAACCCAGGGGCCAGCAGCTGGCGGACTTCATGAAGAAAGAGAGACTCTTTGTGATGAACTTTTCTTCCAGAAGCGACTCCAAAGCGACCAGGCCGGTCGAACCACAACGGTTCGACAAAAAATGAGATTCACTTCATTATGACGACCAGACCACAACTTTGCTTCCGCGTCTTCGTCTGGTGAGTGAAGGTGACCGGAGGCCCAATTCCCCTCCCCCCCATCAACATGGTAGCGGAATTACGTCATAAACTACCCCAGGAGGGTACCAGTACCCCTGGAGAATCCCTCGCTGAGCATCCTCGACCATGCTATTCCACTCCTGAGCGTGGGTGCTCAGGCTGCCCCGCGTATTCTGGGGGGGGGGGGGCAAAATTCCGCTCAACACAATAACTGCTCGGAGCAAACTGAGCAACAAGACCAAGGCGACCCCTGCCACGCTATCCGTGAATTTCTGCAACATCAGGGGACTTCACTCGAACCTAAACGCCGTCCACTACCATCTTGAGACGGCGAAGCCGGCCTTGCTCTTTCTGACCGAGACGCAGGTGTCCTCTCCGGCTGATACTTCGTATCTCTCCTACCCGGGGTACAAATTGGAGCACTCCTTTGTGCCTCGGGCTGGAGTTTGCGTGTATGTTAGAGAGGACATCTGTTCTCGACGCCTCGGCAGTCTTGAAGGTTCGGACCTGTCCATCCTTTGGCTACGCGTAGACAGCGACGACCATCCGCGCGTCTACGTGTGCCTCTATAGGTGCCATAGCGGTAATGCTGAAACAGACCGACTCATCGACCACGTCCAAATGGCTACTGATTCCTTGCTACAACAGGTCCCATCCGCAGAGATCGTGATTCTTGGCGATTTTAACGCCCACCACGCCGAATGGCTCGGTTCACGTGTGGTGGACTGCGATATTATCTGTAAAAATAAATTTTGTTTAGTTTTGTATTAAATATTAATTTTTACAAATAATAAGTATATGTATAAATTAAAATGTATAAGTAAACAGTATGTAGTATATAAATAAATGTAATACAATACGTGCACAATGTTATATAAAACGCTTACTAGTTGTTGATATGTCGGAAGGCCAACGACGTAAAAATCGTATCGTATAAATGTCTTCTAACGCTCCAGGTAAATAATTAGAACAAAGGAACTTGCGCGTACGTCGTCGGCCGTCCTTTAGTTGACCGCAGACTTCCGCAGTGAATCCGTGTCGCTTGCGCTTGTAAAAATTATATTACGCTGTACTGTTACGCTAATTTTCTTCTTCCTATTCTAATAACTTGCTTACTGTATACTTCTGTGCTGTGTTACTATCTCACGCCTTAATATATAATACTTGCTTGTGTTTGTGGGCCTTGTAAATTATAAACAGTATAAAACATTGTGTGTGACAAAATAAACGTTGTGGAGTTAAGAAGTAAGTGTTGTTTATTCAATATCCAAAACACTACACTGGTGACCCCTGAAGAACACCGAAGGATCAGAACAGTAAGTGAATAATAATTAAAATGTCACATAGTTCTACGAGCAGAAACGCCCACAAAGATAACGATTCGGACGAAGGAAAAAAAGACATTTACACCTTCCGACATTTGCCGTATCGGCGTCCGACCACCACCTTTTTGGCCGGAAGAGCCAGCAGTATGGTTTGCTCAGTTGGAAGGCAACTTTCTGTTATCTGGGATAAAGGACGACGCAACAAAATTTTATTATATTACGTCAACCCTAGAGCAGAGATACGCAGCAGAAGTTAAAGACATAATTGTCTCACCACCTGACAAAGACAAATATGAAAAGCTGAAGACCGAGCTCATAAAACGACTCTCTGCGACACGTGAAAAGGAGGTGAAGCAGCTACTTATGCATGAAGAGCTGGGTGATCGTCGACCATCACAGTTTCTACTTCATCTACAGCATCTCGCTGGACCTAGCGTACCTGATGATTTCCTTAAAACCATCTGGTGCAGCCGTTTACCACATAGCATACAGACAGTGATAGCATCACAGACAACCTCAGATTTGCAGGCTTTAGCAGACTTAGCTGACCGCGTCCACGACATTGTGCCTTCAACACCTCAAGTCGCCGCTGCAGAGCGCACGCAAAGTTCAGTCTTACAGACGATGGCTAATCAAATTTGCGAACTTACAAAGCAAGTTCAAGCCCTCTCCACGCGCGTACACAGGCCAAGATCTTTGAATCGCAACACCAGACGAGCACGTAAGACCAGCCGCTCCAGATCTGATTACAGGAAATTTCCCACATGCTGGTATCACCACAAATTTGGAAACAAGGCAGACAGATGCATTAAGCCCTGCGACTTCAAGCCGGAAAACTGCCAAGGCGGTCGATAATGGCGACACACGACTGCCTCAGCACAACTGGTCGCCTATTCGTTTCGGACCGAAGAACAAAGACGCAGTTTCTTGTCGATACTGGCAGTGACCTCTGCGTCTTCCCGTACACATCGCTCCGTGAACGTCGACCTAGTACCAATTATCAACTCTATGCCGCTAACGGTTCACTTATCACAACTTACGGATACGTACATCTGGAGCTAAATCTCGGTTTACGTCGTGATTACTCTTGGCGTTTTATCGTAGCTAATGTCACGAAGGCTATCATCGGCGTCGACTTCCTGTCTTTTTATGGTCTTATGGTTGACTGTCGAAACCAACGCCTTATAGACACTACCACATCACTCTCAACAATAGCTTCGCCAGTAACATCGTCGAACACTATCTCTTCAGTTAAGTCAATGATCGGCGATTCGTGTTACCACGACTTGCTCCGTAGCTATCCAGAAATAACTCGTCCAGCTGGAATTCAATGTGTAGCACCCCACAGCACTGTCCATCATATTAGGACTACGCCAGGCCCACCAATCAGTTCCACACCACGCCGATTAGCGCCAGACAAACTCAAGGTAGCAAAACAAGAGTTTGAATTAATGATTAAAAACGGAATAGCACGCCCATCTGAAAGCGCTTGGTCGTCTCCATTGCACCTCGCACCGAAAAAGGAAAATGGATGGCGTCCATGTGGCGACTACCGGATGCTCAACGCCCGCACAATCCCAGACCGCTATCCCATCCGAAATATCCACGACTTTACCCATAACATATCTGGTTGTACAATATTTTCAACAATAGACTTGGTGAAAGCGTACAACCAAATTCCGGTTAGTGAAGAGGATATACCAAAGACGGCAATTACAACACCTTTTGGCCTCTACGAGTTCCGGTACATGACGTACGGCCTTAGAAACGCAGGCCAAACGTTTCAGAGATTCGTTGATGAACTGACTAGAGGTATGGATTTTTGCTTTGCCTATTTGGACGACTTTCTCATTTTCTCCAAAGATGAAAAATCACACAAAGAACATCTTCGTCAGTTATTCGACAGACTCAAAGAATACGGAACTGTCATAAATACAACTAAGTGTGTCTTTGGAGCAAAGGAGGTAGTATTTCTCGGATACAAGGTATCGGCAGAAGGATTAATGCCACTCGAAACCAAAGTACAAGCCGTCCAAGATTACCCGATACCAAAGACGGTGAGAGAACTTCGTCGATTTTTAGGGATACTGAATTTCTATCGCAAATTCATCCCCAGTGCGGCAAAAATTCAAAGCACCACTTCGTGCCCTATTGACAGGACGAGTGAAAGGTTCTCATCCAGTAAACATTTCTGGCGATACAAAGACAGCTTTTGAAAACTGCAAAAGAAGCTTATGCACAGCTGCTCTTCTGGCACATCCAGACTCAGATGCAAGACTCGCATTGGTTACTGATGCATCGGATACCGCCATAGGCGCAGTTCTGCAACAACGGAAGAACAATTGTTGGCAGCCATTGGGTTTCTTCTCTCGGAAACTAAGTTCAACGCAAAACAAATATTCTCCGTATGATAGGGAACTGCTGGCAATCTACGAAGGTATCCGATATTTCCGACATATGCTTGAAGCCAGACACTTCACAGTGTACACAGATCATAAGCCTCTTTGCTTCGCTTTTAACACACGGAAAGACAAATGCTCTCCACGGCAATTCCGACATCTGGACTTTATATCGCAATTTACCACGGACATTCAGCATGTATCAGGTAAAGATAACGTCGTGGCGGATGCACTGTCCAGAATCGAAGAATTAACATTACCTGTCGACTCAGTGGCACTGGCTAAATCACAAATCAACGACCCTGAGTTAAAAGAAATTTTACAGAATACAACATCACTACGCCTGCGTCAAGTTACCATACCTGGAACACAGACGCAATTATACTGTGATGACAATAACGACTCACTCAGGCCTTTCGTTACTAAACCCTTTAGGCGTCAGGTTTTTGAAAATCTTCACTCCTTAAGCCACACTGGCACTAACGCAACCGTAAAATTAATTGCGCAGCGCTACGTCTGGCCTGGAATGAGAAAAGATTGCCGACAGTGGACCAAAACCTGCCACCCATGTCAGCAGACAAAAGTAACTCGACATGTATCATCGCCACTTGGTACGTTTAAGCTACCACGTAAGAGATTTTCGTGCATACATATAGATCTTGTTGGACCACTACCTGTATCAAATGAATACAAGTACTGCCTCACTGTTATAGATCGATTCAGTAGATGGCCTGAAGCCATACCTATAAAAAATATAACCGCTGAGACAGTCGCCAAAGCCCTGATATCCGGATGGATAGCACGCTTTGGTTGCCCTAGCGAAGTGGTTACGGACAGAGGACGTCAATTTGAGTCGGAACTTTTTAAGGCCCTTTCGAGAATGATAGGATTCCAACACAAACCAACTACAGCATACCATCCAGCCTGTAACGGAATGATCGAGAGGTTTCATAGACAGCTTAAGGCAGCAATAACCTGCCACGCCAATACAAACTGGACAGAAGCTCTTCCTCTAGTGTTACTAGGCATACGTAGTGCAATCAAGGAAGACTTAAAAACTTCTCCTGCCGAAATAGTATATGGTGAGCCACTTAGACTGCCTGGAGAGTTATTAAATCCTTCTCCACATATAAACACTGATGTTACTGATTTCACCACTCGATTACGTTCAATTGTCCGAAACATTCAACCACAACCAGCTTCTCGTCATTGTAAAAAGACAACCTTCGTTTTTAAAGATCTCGCCACAACAACCCACGTCTACCTAAGATTGCTGTTAGAGGATCCCTTCAACCCGCCTATTCAGGACCACACAAAGTGCTTGACAGAACTGATAAGGTTTTTAAAATTCTTTTAAACGGTAAAGCAACAACAGTGTCAATAGATAGATTAAAACCAGCTTATCTACTCGTTGACAGTAATCCCACTCCGCCGGAAGTTTCATTACCTGAAGGAGACTCAAATATTAAACAAACGCGTTTTGGGCGAGTAGTACTGGCCCCGGAATATTATCGCCCGTAGGACGGTCTCTGGGGGGGAGTGGTGTGGTGGACTGCGATATTATCTGTAAAAATAAATTTTGTTTAGTTTTGTATTAAATATTAATTTTTACAAATAATAAGTATATGTATAAATTAAAATGTATAAGTAAACAGTATGTAGTATATAAATAAATGTAATACAATACGTGCACAATGTTATATAAAACGCTTACTAGTTGTTGATATGTCGGAAGGCCAACGACGTAAAAATCGTATCGTATAAATGTCTTCTAACGCTCCAGGTAAATAATTAGAACAAAGGAACTTGCGCGTACGTCGTCGGCCGTCCTTTAGTTGACCGCAGACTTCCGCAGTGAATCCGTGTCGCTTGCGCTTGTAAAAATTATATTACGCTGTACTGTTACGCTAATTTTCTTCTTCCTATTCTAATAACTTGCTTACTGTATACTTCTGTGCTGTGTTACTATCTCACGCCTTAATATATAATACTTGCTTGTGTTTGTGGGCCTTGTAAATTATAAACAGTATAAAACATTGTGTGTGACAAAATAAACGTTGTGGAGTTAAGAAGTAAGTGTTGTTTATTCAATATCCAAAACACTACACACGTTTAACCGATCATGCGGGGAGATCTGTTTATGACTTTGCCTTGGCATATGGTCTGACACAACTGGTTTCATCGCCTACGCGGATTCCAGATGTTGAGGATCATACACCTTCCCCTTCACAGGCCTATCGCCATCACCCCCTTGTTCTCCAAAATAATGGAATCCGTTGTAAGCTGCCACCTCATGCGGTACCTTGAGGATCACCAGCTGATTAGTGACCGCCAGTACGGTTTTCGTCGGGGTCGATCAGCTGGTGATCTTCTGGTCTACTTAACTCATAGATGGGCGTTGGCAGTAGAGTCCAAGGGGGAGGCATTGGCCGTTAGTTTGGACATTGCGAAGGCCTTCGATCGGGTTTGGCACAAAGCGCTTCTTTTGAAGCTCCCTTCCTATGGGCTTCCCGAGAAATTATGCAATTGGATCACCAGTTTTCTTGCAGATCGGAGAATCAAGGTCGTTGTAGACGGTGCATGCTCTGACTACAAGCCTATTAACGCTGGTGATCCACAAGGCTGTGTGCTATCACCAACGCTGTTTCTTCTGCATATCAATGATATGTTGCTAACTGGTAACATTCATTGCTATGCGGATGATAGCACTGGTGATGCTCTATACACCGGCCGTGCCAATATTTCTCGGGAAAACGTCGCTGAGTACCGGAACCAGCTTGTGTCTGAAGTCGAGTCTTTGCTGAGCAAAGTCTCGGATTGGGGGCGACTAAATCTAGTCCAGTTTAATCCCCAGAAGACAAAAGTTTGCGTGTTTACTGCTAAAAAGATCCCCTTTGTCGCATCTCCTCAGTTTCAAGGTACTCACCTTGTTGCCTCAGCCAGTATCGGAATCCTCGGCGTCGACATATCGAGTAGCGTGCAGTTTCGTGGTCACTTGGAAGAGAAGGCCAAATTGGCCTCTAAAAAGCTTGGCGTGCTCAGCAGAGTGGGACAGTATTTCATGCCGGCTCAACGCCTGCAACTTTACAAGGCGCAGGTTAGGCCTCACATGGAATACTGTTCCCATCTCTGGGCTGGGGCTCCCCAGTGCCAGCTTCTTCCACTTGACCGCATCCAGCGCAGAGCGGCTCGAATCGTCGACGACCGAGTCCTTTTCGATCGGCTCGACTCATTGGCACTGCGAAGAGATGTTGCATCTCTTAGCATTTTCTTTCGCATTTACCATGGGGAGTGCTCTGAGGAACTCCACCT
The DNA here is from genome assembly GCA_963668995.1 of Parnassius mnemosyne. Classification (NCBI taxonomy): domain Eukaryota; kingdom Metazoa; phylum Arthropoda; class Insecta; order Lepidoptera; family Papilionidae; genus Parnassius; species Parnassius mnemosyne. The sequence continues at coordinate 56,544,614 of CAVLGL010000137.1, forward strand.
CCCATGGCCCCACCGACCCTCAGGTCATACGGGCCGAATCTCGGGAGATGCGCGCGGTACTTGCTCGTGGCTCTTTTCCCGCGCGCACTTTCTTGACTCCCTACAAATATTTCATCTATTCCTTGTCCCAATTTTACGTCACTCTCCCCCTTCTGGGGCTGACGGCACTATAACGCCTACGACATCGGGCCCTCCTACCAGCATTCTCTCCTGCCCCATTCCACGATCGCGACACCCATGCGCAAAACTCGCGCAGCAGCCCGTAGTTCACCCCAGTGCCATTGAGTCAGATGATATTGCTAAGGTGACTCAGCACAGCTGCTCCAATTGTTGGGTCGGCAAGATAAGCGCCAGCCCACGGATGACCGCTCACCTGCACGGTCCCCGCAACCTGGGAGTACTGTTATTGTACAAGAACAATGTCCAGGTGCAGTTCACGCGCCTGATGGGCAACTCAGCCGTGGCAAGCTCCCCCCGACCCAGGTTATTTGTCCTAGTCGTAATGCCTTGTCTTCATGGTTGTCTACGGGGCCATCCTTACTGGTAGTATTGAGTGCTGGCCACAGAGCGTTGCTCTGCATACAGCCTTGCTGGGCAGTTCCTCGCCATGGTCACGTGCGAGCCAGAGTCAGATCTACCAAATCGCTTACACGTAGCGCACTTCTTCTCCGTGGACTTGCAAGCACCGCGCTCATGCCCTTCCTCTCCACATTTTCCACATACGACCTCCTTCGATCGGCAATACTTCGCAGGATGCCCATACTGTTGACACCTCTGGCAGCACGTGACATCCACGTAATCACACGGCTCCACCACGTCCCAGCCGACGTATAGCCGGTTGTACCCGATCAGGATATCTCTCAAGGCAGCCGAGCATTGAAGGATCACTGTTGTCCGCCTGCTTCCTCTCCAGGACTTCTTGAAAGCGATCCTGCAGTTTTCTTTCAAGTTTGTTTCGGTCCATCCACAAGCAGCAAGGTTCTGCTCGTAGAGGGCGCTAATGACGTCCTCGTTCTTGGGATCCTCCTCAAAACCCCTGAGAGCCACCAGGGGTAAACGTTGCCTGGGCTCAGTCACCCTCAATGATGGAGGGGCAGCAGTCTTCAGCTTCTCTGCTGCTTCCTGGGACGTGGTTTGGACCACGACACCCGCATTTCCAACCTTCCTCAATCTGTCGATCTGAAGCCCACTGTTCTTGGGGTTGACTGCCTTCTTGAGCTCCATTTTTGTGTCCTCTGCAGTCTTCAGTGGACCTTCTGTCTCAGCCGGGTAGAAGGCGACAACCGGGCCTTTACTCACTGGCATCATTATTTGGTCGGCCCCCTTCGGCAGCCTCAGCGCCGCCGAATACGACCGTTGCGGTGCCAGGTCCGTCGCGTGGCAAGAAACTGCACTGGCCTCAGCCTCAACCTGCGCTAGTCTTCCTTCCGCAGCAATCTTCCCCTGTTCTGCTCTGAGCGCTGTCAACTCCAGTTCTGATATATGTACCTCCATTGTCGCCACCATGGCAATGAGATCATGGCCATATGTTGCCACCCTGTTGACCTCCGCTTTATTCAGCTTCGACCCTGGTCCGGTGATGATACCCATGATCCCCTTTACTGCATCACGAACGTGGTCGATCACCTCCAACTTGGAGGCGGTCGACGCTTTGAAGATCCCTCTGATATCCCCGGAGCTCTCCCTTGGGCGGTCCTCCTCTTCGGCCTCTGCGGCAGACTTCTCCACATCCCTGGACAGCAGACCTGCCACCGGGGCCACAGTCCGTCGAGGCTCAGTGCGCTTGCCCACCCTTGCTCGCTGGGAAGATGGCTGCACCTCTTCCAGTGACGGCAGAGGCCGCTTCTCTGGTGCTACTGGTGGTGGGGGTGGCAACGCAACCGGCCGACTGAGTGGGCCTGGCGGAGTCCTGGCCAATGATTTGCGAGGAGTAAATAACTCCTCGTCATCCGCCATTTTTATTAAATAAATGTACAACCACAGGTAATTTCCAAAAGATCAGATCACAATATCAGATAAAAATCAAGTACAGAAAACGGAACGCAATTTCCAAAGTTAATCACTATGACAGGTGACAGCTGTCAACGTCACTGTCAGTGTCGTTGTCACACAGAGTGACAGCTGCCAACCGCACTGTCAGTACCAGCATACCCTAACCTCAATAATTTCCCATAATAAAACTAAAACTAAAACTAGATATGATAAAAGTACTTACAGTGAATAATCCATATACAACAACAAACAAAGAGCAGAATACTTATCCTATAACAAGCACGCGGTAACAATGCGTGGTCCTAACCTAAAAACACGTGCTTATATCTAATAAAAAAAAAAAATGTTTAAAAGAATACGTTCACTGCACTTTTTAATCAAATCAACACAATAAAGTTTAAATAGCTACAAGAGTCAACAATTCCAATAAAATATTCGCAAAACACCAAAATTAACTAAAAATTATTACACGTGGTCACGCGAGAGCGCACAGACACGTCCGCACAGTCCGAGTACCGACGACGTAGTGCTCTGAGGAACTGTTCGGATTAATCCCAGCCGCCAAATTTCACAACCGCACATCGCGGCAGAACTCCCGAGACCATCCACACCATCTGGATGATTGGCGGTCCACCACTGTGCGATTAAGAATATGTTTTCTTCCTCGCACAACTTCCTTGTGGAATAGTTTACCACCAGCGATTTTTCCGTACCGATACGACTTAGGGACCTTCAAGAAAAGAGCCTACTCCTTTTTAAAAGGCCGGCAACGCATCTGCAATTCCCCTGGTGTTGCGGTTGTTCATGGGCGGCGGTAGTCACTTACCATCAGGTGAGCCGCATGCTCTTTTACCCCCTCACCTATAAAAAAAAAACTGTTCAGTGATGTCTCAGTGATCGCGAGGGTGAAAACTTATTTAACGAAACAGGTAAAAACGAGTTTAGAGACGCACTGAACCTTAACGTTAAGTTGGAGAGGTCTCGTCTAATGAAGACAACGCTCCGTCGTCCTCGTGTTCTAGTCAAAAGTCCCGAAATCTTTCAGGTCGAGTTACGAAACTCTTTTCAGTGCCTGGAAGACTGGAATAAACTGGATGATTAAATGATAGGCTCGTGGAAACTGTCCATGCGGTCGGAGGTAAGTTCTGCAAAACCCGCCGCAGAAGAACACAAAAACTCTCCAATCACACTCTTAATCTAATGACTGTTAGACGGGAAATGAAGCTGCAGATTTCACCAGATTTGACAGCATACAGGCAACTGAACAGACAGATCTCTAAATACATGCGGCAGGACTTTCGCAACTTCAATACTGCTTGTATTGAAGAAGCAATCGAGCGGAACCAAGGCTCCAAAGTCTTTGCCAGAGATCTGTCTGCCAGAAAGAGCCAACTGTCAAAGCTGAAGATCGAGTGTGGCAGCATCGTTTCCGGAACACCTGAGATCTTGAGTGAAATTTGAAGGTTCAGTGGGCAGCTGTACACATCATCGTTGGAGCCACACGCAAGTGTGAGTAATGATCCAAGAGCGAGTCTTATCCGACACTATTCCGGAAATATTCCGGACGTCAGTTTTAGCGAAATTAGAATAGCTCTTCAGCACCTTAAAAACGGCAAGTCCCAGGGCGAGGATGGAATTACAGCGAAGCTTCTGAAAGCGGGTGGAAAACCGGTACTTGAAGTCCTTCAGAAGTTCTTTAATTCCGTCCTCCATGGTGCATTACACCGGAGGCGTGAAGCAGAAGTGTGGTGGTCTTGTTCTTCAAGAAAGGCGATAACGCTCTCTTGAAGAACTACAGACCAGTTTTCCTTCTGAGCCGCGTCTACGTGCTCATTTTGAGAGTCATTACGAATCGTCTCGCACGCAGATTCGACGACTTCCAGCCTCCCGAACAAGCTTTAGTGCCATAAACCACATACACACCCTTCGGCAAATTGTACCTAAGACAGAAGTGTACAATCTGCCACTTTGCCTTACGTATTTGGACTATGAGAAAGCCTTTGATTTCATCGAAATTTGGGTGGCGCTACAGTCTATTTAATGGTGCTAAGTTGACTATCGGAATATCGAAGTGCTTAAGTGTTTGTACAGTATGGCTACTATGGCTATCCGAGTACAGAACCAGAGTACAGAGTACGAAACCTATCCAACTCTAGAGAGGTGTAAGATAGGGCGACGTTATATCCCCGAAACTCTTCACCGCTGCTTTGGAAGACGTTTTTCAAGCTACTGGGTACGGTATTAACATCAATGGCGAGTTCATCACTCACTTTCGATTTGCCGATGATATAGATCTTATGGCAGAATCGCTGGAGGACCTAAGGACAATGCTTAATAACGCCAATAGCGCCTCCCAACGAATAGGTATTGAGATGAACATGGACAAAACCAAGATCATTTATAACATCCATGTCACATCTATGCCGGTAGTTGTTGGAAGCACTAAGATCGAAGTTGTTGACGAGTATGTTTACATGGGTCTAGGTATATAGTCCAACTATATATAGGAATAGTCCGACTAGGTAAGTCCAACTTCGACCGAGAGGTCAATCGACGTAATCAACTCGATTGGGCAGCGTTAGGGAAATTACGGCACATCTTCACGTCAGGTATACCTCAAAACTTGAAAACGAGACTATACAAATAGTGCGTGTTGCCAGTGTTGACCTATGGAACAGAGACGTGATCCTTCACTGCTGGCCGGATGAGAAAGCTCAATGTTGCTCAGCGAGCTATTGAGAAGGCTATGCTCGGAGTTTTTCTGCGTAATAAACTTATGATGATGATGATGAATAACCCCTGGAAATAAATTTGTCGCTTCCAATATGTTTCAAAAATAATTTATGTAAATATTTTGTACATCCTTTCTTATTGTATAATTTACATCGAAAAAAAAAATTCCCGTTGTGTATCTAGCTGGTTTCTCCCAGGACAGCGGTTTTTCTCCAAATGAGCTAGTGAAGCGAGTTTCTCGACTCCACAGATTCAGTTATTAATTCATAAATGAATACATGACGGTATATTATAACCCCTTGGAATAAGGTATTCGGTTTTTAGTTGTTACTTAAATAACTTTTGAAGATAATACCATACAAGGCAGGTTGTCCTGTCAAACTACATAAATTAACTTGTGACAAATTCTCCTCGATTATTTGAAAATTCAATACTTACCGTTAATAATAATAATAATAAATTCTTTAGTTCGGATAATTAAGATCCATATGTGGGTTAGTAACACAATAATAATAACAACAATTATAATAACAAGGGTTAGTTTCAGTGGTAGTACAATGGTTATCTTAAAATCTAGGGAAACAAAATAAATACACTGTGCCGAGACATATCATCATGGGGGAGGATAGGGCCCAGTTATCAGTCTCTGTACAAGACATTTCCACAGCGGCGATGTATATCTGTCAGCTACGGTCCTCAGAATGCTGTTGGGACTGGCTCGTACCCTGCTAATAAGGGATGCGGTTTTTTTTTGCGTATGATGGCATTAAAACCGTCTGTTTGGTATGCCGCAAACATCCCTGATGCACTACAAAAACAAGGCAGTCCCAAAAGCATCCTGAACTGACTTCAAGCAATCTTTTGGTGTATTTGACCCACAGGCTCCCCATGTATACGCTCTGGCAATATGCTTTAAAAAGCGTAATCTTAACTTGTTTTGTACAACGGGAAAACCTGCGAGTCAACATATTACCTCTAACCGCTAGAGCCCTGCGCTCTCTTTTAATGCCAGCATCATCCTTGAGGTCACCAGTAATAATATGCCCCAGATATTTACCCTTTACCCTTAATTAAATTTAAAGGCGTTTTGTCCTTAAGAAATAAATAAATAATCATCAGTGATAGTTACAAAACTTACATACAACTAATAGTAATAATACAATACTGTTAAGTTCTTTATTATGTAATTTCTAATGTCGTATTACTGACGTCAGTCCTATTAAATAAATAAAAAAAAACATTTAAATTGGATGTAGATATCGCGTAACATATCTATATATACAATAACATAGCAAATTGTAAACATCATTTTTCAAGTCGGCTATAATCTACATAATATACTTAAACAAATTAGAATTAGTAGAACAGTTAGAAACAGTAGTAGTTGTTGTATGAAATAAATAAATGAATAACATTTAATATCTAGCAGCAAAGGTGAAAAGTAACTAAAAGTGAATATAGCCCAGAGGAAACCTAATAAATAACAAAGAAAGGGTCCTTTACCGCTCAAACTTTTCTAATTTCGGTTGGCTTAAATAGAGTTTCATTACATTTTGTCTTGGAGGTATTATTCATAATTTTATGGTTACAATGGAACTTTGCTAAAACACATTTCTGGACAGTAAGTTTTGTTTTATAATGGTACACAATTTTGTTCTTTTAAAAAAAATAACCTCCACGCTAGGATATTCTTTTGTATGGTGGGGGTAGTTTACATACCTAAATTTTACTAGGACTAACATTATTTGCAATTACCTCGGAAAAATTATTTGCAATTATTTGTAGCCATACAAATACTCGTTCCGTGCAGGATTGGAACCCCCGACGTCTCGCAGTAGTAAGCTAAGCTTTTGGTTTAATTCTAACGAATTAGCGCAGCAGCAAATGCTAAGCTACTTCGCCACGGAGTATATAATAAATCATAAATCATAATATGGTCGTATGAATACGTATACAATTTTTATTTATTGGGTAATAGTATAAGGTCCACATCCTGTGGGGCCGCTTTTGGAAGAAAGAGTTCATCATAAAGGGTCCCTCTTTCTCTATGAAGTCGGCCAGCTACTGGCCCCTTGGGTTCCGTTGCCCTATTCCAAATTTCCCTACTTTCAGCTCACCGTTCTCTCTTGTGCCTAGTTTTGCATTGAAGTCTCCCATTAACACCGTATAGTGAGTGTTGGAGAAATGCATGGCTCTAGAGATATCCTCATACATTTCCTCCACCTCCTCATCGGGGAGTGCCAAGGTTGGTGCGTAAACCTGTATGACCTTGAGGGAATACCGTTTGGTGATTCTGAGTATAAGGTACGCAACCCTTGTCGACACACTCCCAATCTTTAAAACGTTGTTAACGAGAGACTTGTGGACGATACATTCGACACCTCCTTGGGACAGATGGTCGCCCTCCCGGTGAAAGAATAAGTTGCAGGAAACGAGGATTACCGTGTCCTCCCCCTCTCTTCGGACCTCGGATAATCCTATAATATGCCAGCGTAACTTGTCTATCTCTTCTTCCAGCTCCAAGATCTTCTCGTCAATCCTCAGGGTGCGTGCGTTGTATGTTGCCAGGTCGAGTCGTTTTAGGTGGCAAGCAAACCTCCACCGGAGATTCTTAGCACCCCCTGCCCCGCCGTTACCATGGTCGCCACCGTAGCCGGGAATAGCGGGGCCGCCGGGGACTGGCGGCCGTCTCTTTGTTGCTCTAATTATTGGGGGTATTTGCCATACTTGCCACGTTTGGAGTGATGGATTTCAGGGATGTCTATTAGAGCACGAAAGGGACAGAACGTTGACTTTATTAGGCGTGACCTCTCAAACTTAATATCAAAGTTCTGTTTGCGTCTCACCACTCACTAAGTGAGTGGTGAGACGCAAACAGAACATATTGCATTTCAATTTCAATTCACTACCACTCACCACTCACTGAGTGGTAGTGAATTGTCTTAAGCCGCCATTACATTAGCTACACTACATTACATATTCCTTAATGTACATTTCTATTAATTTTAAAACCCGTCGCTGGTGTGGGTATTATACATTACACGTTTCATTAACAATGACTATTTCTTCTGTATGACCGCCTCGTTGCTCGTAAACACGGTTACTGATCACGATATCTTGGGTTTATAGACATCTATATTTATCTTCGTTTAGCAGTCAAAATGCAGATGCGTTGTCATCCCTGAGGACTAAGATAATAAAGTTTATCTTTTCCAAGGATATCCGGGTCTTTACATTTAACATACAAATCACAGCAAAGCACATATGCTTGAGCACTATAATCCTATCCAGCGAAGATGACTAGTCTGCGTTGAGTCCTGCCACCGTGACCGAAATAAGGTCTAGAGGACATTTTATTATCTAATTATTACAATCCATTATTATTATGGTTACAATGGTCATATCGTCATTTATCAAATATCATGATATTTCCTTGCATGGGAGTGGGAACACTCTGCTTTTACTTCACCTACGGGAAAGGAGTACAGATTTTATATTATAGAGATAAGAGATAATGAATTTTTAAAATAAACATTAAACCTATAATTAATATTCCATAAGCAATTTTGCGGGCTGGTAGAAAATAAATTGCTCTAGACGATTCTAATAAAGTACCCATAAGTCTTATTGCTCAAACTTTTCTCATTTTCCAAGGATTAAATCGGATAACACTTAGGCGGGGGCTTGTGATTAACATTGTAAGTAGTTACGTTGCATTGTTGTTGTTTATTTTGTTCGGAACAGTGATTAAATAAATATCCCATCTTAATAAATCATTTTTTATTCATTCGTTCATTACAACCTTTAAAAAGTCGTCTGCGGAACATGGGCTTATTATGTATAAATCCTCCTATAAGGAGCTCTATGGTGGATGAATTAGGTAGTACTTTTTACATTTGTTTTCTCCTGAGCTGCATTTATGATATGCAAATATCGACAAGAACGTTAGTTGTTTTAAGACACACAAAAGCACATACACAATCTATTTATTTACTTTATTCGTATTTTGACAAAAAAATACTACGTTTTTGCCCTACTTTCCTACTAGTTTCAAGACATTTTAGCTATTTTACATAATAAATCTACTAGATAGGTTATGGGTGATATATATGGACTACATTTCAGAGATGACAGTTAACGTCAAATCAAAACGATATCAATCCGCCATTAGTATTGCATTTTTTGGTGAGAATAAAATATTAATACCAATGAAATTAAGGCAAATTCGTGGATTTGAATGATGAAAAGTGGTTTAATATTTTATTTTATATTATTTGCACACTAGTACAAAACTAGACCTACGCTTCATACAATTTTGGACGGTCTCCTTTCGAATTTATTCCACAAGAAGTCATTAACTCCATTTTACAGCGATAATTTTCGGTTCAGTAGAGCAAGCAACACAGACTAACTAGTAGATTCTAGCAAGCAACGTGGGATGTTCAGACGCTGAAATTTATTTAATATCTGTTTAGGGGGAGATCGAATTTTAAACAGGCGTACATAACGGAGGATTGAAAATTTCAAACGATTAAATTTTTATCTTTTATTTAATATAAAAAAGTGGATGATGTTCGAAAAGTAAAATATTATAACAAACCCAAATCTGTTTCATAAGTAACAATAATAGGCTATATTAACGCTATCCTGTAAAACGTCTTTGCTTAGTTTTAGGCGGTACGATTCCTTTTCAGCTCTCTCTCTCTCGCTCTTACCTATTTCTGCTGAAAAATAATGACACTTGTAATGCTTAGTTCTGATCCGAAATGTATAGATAGGCAGCATATATACTGGCAATGAGGCAAATGAGGCTGTGAGGCATTCCATCTTAGTCCTGAGAGGTGCCAACGCATTTGTAGCCTTTGCTTAAAGTGGTCCGTAGCTGTCTATGGACTGCAGTAGCCATTGCAGTAGCTGTATGTGACCTGTAAGTTCGTTTGTCACTTTAGGAATTTAAATAAAAGTTACGGGCCTCTCTTGGCTCAGTGGCAGTTTTAATACAAGGATTTTATACCGTACTATCTGGCACAGCTGGCGATGTTCTGTCCTTTTTGGTAGGTGGCGCGATAAATTCGAAATTCCTTCGAATTTTTATTGAATATGAAAATTTTATAAATAAACTACAGTGCCACCTTTTGGGTCAAAATTTTGAGATTTTATTTCTTGACCCTAAACCAACGTAATATATTGAGCGTATGAATATTGAATTTGGTAATTTGACAAAACAAGCGTTTTGTGGTTATATTTCCTTAATAATAATATAATCCTTCAAGTCTTTCAGAGGTTACACGATCGCTAGCAGGTGAGTTCAGATTTATTTATGTTTAAAAATACTAAAATTAAAAATATGCGCAGGTGTGTTGGCAGCGGATGCGAATCGTAGACTATCGTAAGGGGTGACAAATTGATGAAAATTTTTGTAAGAAGAAAAGGGATTTCATTAGTAATAATTGTTACGTAATAAAGTGTTTTTTTTTATAGAATAATAATTTGACGGCTCCGTGGCGCAGTGGCTTAGCAATCAGTTGTTGCGCTGGGGGCCGCGGGTTCGAATCCCGCACGGAACAGGTATTTGTATGGCCTACAAATAATTGTTCCGGGTCTGGATGTTTGTCCTTGTGCAATTTATGTTTGTAAACTGCCTCCACGACACAGGAGAAAATACTAGTGTGGGGGTAACGTTTAAAAAAAATGTGACAAACGAGCACACAGTCAACCAGGTGGTAAATGTATGCTATGGCCAATAGATATCTACATCTATCCTCGATTAAGAATCAAAATGCAGATTCGTTATCACCACTAAGGATTAAGATGGAAGACCTCGTATTCAGTATAATTGGTTCCCGGTCCTTTCCGCTCACCACACGAAACACAGCAGCATTAAGCTGCTATTTTACGCTGGTATACTGTGATAGCGTGATCCTTCCTGATCGAGCCGACCGAGCGCTACAACCATAATATACCTGTATGGCTCTGCCACGTAAAACATGTGAAATTTGTAATCTCTGTTGTTATTTCAGCTTCGACATAAAAGCGAGAGAAGCAATATCCGGCACTTTAGCTCTTACGAGTACGGCCGTCTGATGCTAAGTATTGAAAGTACTTATAGTATTAATGTATCCCACGGATTATTTGGTACAAATTGACAATTGTCGTTTTTTGTCACTGTGTTTTGTACTCATCTTAATTATGTTATTGACTCTTTCAGCAAAATCTCTTGGATTTTCGATGTAAAGTTTAATCTGATCACTAATTAAACGTCAAAAAGATCTGTAGCCATTGCCCTGTTCTCGACAATCTAAAAACAATTATATCATTTAAAAATTAAAATAGAACAAGATATCCACAAATTAAAAACTCTTTAGTGTATAACAAGCACGAGCAGACCTACCCAACAAACGGCACCTATACGCTGTTACAATGTGCCTACAGCTACACTTGTCTCTGACCAAAGTTACAAGTAGTAGTCAAGCTAGGCTGGCAGGTTGGCAATCGTTTTCAATATTTTGAGCTGTTATCAGAAAGATGCTGATGTTCATTTTCTGTTTCAGTTTCCCTCTGTCGACACCTGCGGGATGGTAGTATGGACGGTACCCGCAGGATGGTATGGTGAGGTGGATACGGTTTCATTAACTAAATCACAACAAATAGCAGACATTGCAATACAATATTTCATCTGTTAAGCATAAAAACTGCTTAGGAGTAATTACATTATATTATGTCTTAACGACAAAAACAATACAATAACCAAGGAGATTTAAATATATACTACTTAAATGTCTTTGACAAGAACAATATTGCCTGTGTGTAATTGTTTAAAATTTGTGTTTTTATTCGATAAATCCCAAGGTATCTAAGGAACTGATTTTATTTTTCTAATTTAATCGCGTAAAAGGTAATTAATTTTAACTAATTGAAATTAATGACGGAATTCTAAAGGTTAAAATTGAATGCGTTAATTTAAAATTATTTTTTATTTCAATGTGTAATATTCGCGTAGTATCATATGTGAGTCATCTTATATGAGTCATCATTTTCCATCAAAATTTTGTATAAACGTTAAAATATATCAGAGAAAATGTTTTAAATTAAGAAGACTAAAGTGACCGTAATTAGCGTAAACGAAGAATTATGGAGGCCCTTACGATAATGGTAAAATATGACGTATCCGATAGCCCAGTATAATCAGATATTTCTTGTACATTTTAAGTGGTACAATTTGCAAGTTGTGCCGATAACAAAATAACTTCTCCTTAAATTCTGGCTTCTGATATTACACTTTGCAATGTTGTTGTAATTTTAAATGAGGAGAAATTATACTCTTATAACATATTATCCGTATAAATATACATACATCTAAAGTCCGTCATACCATTAATTGAAATCTTGCGTTGTACTATGCTTACTGCACTATTAAAGAGTGCAGAATAAATTTCTTTATTGATACTTTAGTTTAGATTTAGGTTTTAATCTCTCTCACTTCTTTATAAAATTAAAGTTACAAACAGTAAAAGTTTTTACAGTTTGTAACTTTAATTTTTGTAACTTTAGTTTTTACAGTTATATTATCGTTGTAGCACAAATGGCTTAACTTGATTGGGGCAGGACCACGCTCTCACAGCACCAGCATGAAACAGCAGAATAAAGCTATACTTCCTATCTTGAGTGTAGAAAACCGGAGACCCATTTTACTGGTAACAAGGCATTCCATCTTAATCCTCACTGGTGACAAAGCGTCTACACTTTAATTCTTACTCAGACATAAGAAGAACAATTATTCGTAGGCCACATAAATATTTATTCCGTGTGGGATTAGAAACCACGGCCTGCAGCTTCGCAGATGAACCGTGCTTAATCCCTGCTGGAACATTATTAGTTGCAATTTTAATTGCTGATTTACCGCATGCTCGGCGGTGATGGAAAGCGTTAGGGATAGTACGGTGGATATTTCCCTGCCCTAAAACGCAGATTACTAGAGAATGCCTGTACCCAGCCGTGTGATATATATAGGCTGTAATTTCACTTTTTAACCTGTTTTGCAACATTATTCTTAATTGTAATAATATGCTACAGAGCTTGCCAATGAAATGGACATTCATTCATTCGCTGTTGAAAGACATAACCCTAGTTCTGAGGCAGTTGGGTAAAATAAATATTAATCGTCTGTTATATCTTGAGTAGATTATTCACTGGTTCTTTGACTGTGTTGTCCTGTTATATTCGCTTGAGGAGTCAAAGCAAAGTGAAACGGACGCTTGAACAATGCTTATTATTTGTACATAAATTGGTCTCTTTGAAGTTCTTAAACCTAAACGATCGAATTAAAGACGTTTATCTAACAGGATACTGAGTAATTATTGCCCAATTTTTCTTAAGGTAATCTTCTAAATGGTAAATTTAATATGACTTGTACCATACGATACGCGATTCGTATGTTGGTTGGTTAGTTCATATTTGCTAGTTCACGGTTATCTCACAATATTTTCCTTCATCACCGATCATATGGTTAATTTGCACTTGAAATTGCAATTAATAACAAGTACATGCCATGTTAAATATTTTGTTCACCCAAAATAAAAATAAATTTTATCACTTGCCACTTATGAGATCATGGTAGGATTAAAACTTTTATATTATAGATATTATCAGTTTAATAATTAATTGACGAATTTTCGGCCGTCTCCAAAAAAAGAAAGAAGAAACAACTTTTTCGTATTTTAAACTTATTTTACCATCCCTGCTAAATATACATCTCAAATACACAAACTCATCCCCTTAAAAATTGAAAGATTTTTTTCGTATGTACGTTAAGTAATATTTTCACCAATTGTGAATCGTTATGAATGACAATCTTATCTAAAATAGACCTTAACTCAAGGGTGGTCCCCTTGAATTTGAAAACAAAGTCCATTAATATAAGTGGAAAAAGAAAGGATGGTTTTTAATGTAACTATTTTGATAACCATGAGATGTTGACATTGCTTAATTCAACCAAACGAGTCCACTTCAATACATATACACACATATACACTCACGCCTGTTACCCAGAGGGGTAGGCAGAAACTATGAACTTCCATTTGGCACGATCCTGACACATCTCGCTCGCTCCCTTCACATCCATATACCTACGCATACACGCTCGTCGGTTAAAGGTACTCTTGATTTGGCCCATTTTCAATATATCGCCAATTTGGTTGATAAACTTTAGCCTAGGGTGACCCTTCCCGACTCTGCCGTTCACCTCTGCAACATAAATTTGCTTTGTCACTCTTTCCTCATTCATTCTTTCTACATGACCAAGCCACCGAAGCATTTCTTTCTTAATACTGGTCACAACATCATCTTGCAAACCACACTCTTCTATTATCAAACAATTTCTCACTCTGTCATTCGGATTCATCCCTAAACATACTCCTTAATGACCGCATTTCTACAGCATTTATTCTACTCTCGTGCTTCTTCTGCCACACCTAACTTTCACTACCATACATTAAAGTACGTACTAACACAGCATTGTGAATTGCCATACGTGCCTTTTTGGACACATTCTGACTTTCACAATAGGGTGTAGAGCCTCATTCACTCTATTTCCTGCATTCACTTGTCGTTCTATATCCTTATCATATCTACCAACCCTGCTAAACACACATCCCAAATACACAAACTCATCTACTTGCTCGACCAACTCCCCTTCTATTCTTATTTCACATATCGTTTTACTTTCTTCTCTTTCAAAAACCATAACTTTCGTCTTACTTGCGTTTACTTTCATTCCCTTTTCTTTTAATGTCCTCTTCATTAATGTAACCATCATTTGCAATTCGGCCGCCGACGACGCAAGTATGACTTGATCATCGACGTACAAAAGGCATTTGACGGTTAACTCACCCATTCTTAACCCGCATTCTTCTACTTTCAAATTTTCCATACAACTGTCCATAAATAGATTGAACATCCACGGGGAAGCCACACAGCCCTGTCTGACACCTTTATGGATGACAAACCAGTCCGAGTAGGCCCCGTTGATCCTGACACAAGCACTAGAGTCCCTTTACAGAGACTTCAATGCCTGTATCAACCCAGCGCTCAACCCAAATGAGTTCAGTGTTTGCCATAACACATCCCTATCTACTCTGTCAAAAGCCTTCTTCAATTCCATGAACGCATAAAAAACTTTTTGGTTTTTGGCCGAAAATTTCTCCGAGATCGTGCGCATGGAAAAGACCTGATCCGTACATCCCATTCCCTTTCTAAATCCCGCTTGCACATCCCAAATTTTTCCATCAGTTTCTTTCATAACTTTTTCAATAAGTACCTTAGCATACAGTTTTCCCACAATGATAAGAAAGCTGATACCACGGTAGTTTTTATAGTCCTGCTGTGATCCATTTGCTTTATATATTGGGACTATAATGGCTTTGCACCAGTCTCCCGGTACCCGCATAAGTTCCCAACATAAATTAAACAAGATGTACAGCAGGTCTGCCACCACTCCTTCTCCAGCCCTTAGCATTTCGGGAGATACTCTATCATATCCGGCTGCCTTACCTGCTTTCATACTTTTCATTGCTTTCATTATTTCATCTATACTTATATCTCTATCTATTTCCTCTTCTCTCGGAATTTCTATTTCATTTAATTCATACGTCTCATCACTCATAAACACGCTTTCAAAGTGGAATACTTTGAAAACACGCTTTCAAAGTATTCCTTCCATCTTCTTAAACTCAAAACTTCGTCATTCAGAATACATCCATTCTGTTCTCGTATAGAATTCATTCTAGGCTGTTTTGAATGTCCTCTGGCAGTTCTTACGAGATTCCAGAACATTTCAATGTTTGCCTGGAAGTTATCCGATATTCTTCTATCATTCTTATCCGTTCTTATATATTTATTTATTTATTTATTTATGCTTTATTTGCACACCAAGTACAAAAAGGCGGACTTAATGCAACAGGGCATTCTCTACCAGTCTACCTCCAGGCTAAGCAGAGAAAATATTGTGGGTGCAAAGTGCGAACAGCTAAGTAAATAACATCTATGTCTACATAATACATACAGTATATATACACACACATATATATATATATATATATATATATATATATATATATAATATATATAAATACATACATACAAATATTTACTTACTACTACTTATTATACACATACTACTTATTATACATATATATACATAATTAAATATGGCAGTTTCTGATTCAAACTCCAATAACAAATGTAAAAATGAAATGGAAAACCACAAACTACTCCTGCAACGTTAGATAGTAATTCCAGAGCAAGCGTTTGAACGATGCCTTGCTCGTGGCTGCGCGTACACTGCCCGGTAACTCGTTCCATAATCTTACCGCATGAGAAGTAAAAGATTTGTGTAAAAAGCTAGTGTGACAGAGGGGAACATGGAGGTTAGATTTTTCCGTAGAACGGAGACAACGATTATGGGTATCACCTTGATACTGAAATTTGCATTTCAGATATTCAGGGACAAACGGATCGTGTAAAACTGAAAATAACGTGCACAGTATTCTGAAATGTCTGTTTTCTTTCTTGCTTTTTCCTTTCAACTACTTCTTTTACTCTCTTATTTAGATGTCTAAAGACTGCTTTTTTCCTTTCAATATCATCATTCATACTGCTAGAATTACTAGCCTTGGTTGCTAATAAATCTAGTCATGCTATTTTCTTTGCTTCAACTTCCATACGTACCGCATCACCCCACCATAACGTGTTATTTTTCCTTTCATTCGTTCTCTTACTTACACCACATACTTCGGTAGCTGCATCCACTAAACCTTTCTTGACATAATACCACACAGTCTCCAAGTCTAAATCATTCATACGCAATTCAGCCATACCACGTATATTTTCTCTCAATCTACATTAGAACTTCTCTTTCACACCTTCATCTTGTAACCTCTCTGTTCTTATACGCTGTAACGCAGTGGTAGACACAAATGTCCGATGCCTCTAACATCTGAAAAGACCATTAATTCAGCATAAGACCAAGTAATGGTCCGTCCCTACGCTAGAGCTCCGGTAAACATTTGTAACTACCACCGCGCTCCTCATTTTTTCATCAACAATTACGAAATCAATCATAATTCTATCATCACCTCTTTCCCATGTATATATTTATTCCCTTTGATATTATAGAAATAACTGTTGCTACGCGAAACGATAGTGACCTTTGATCCGGACACTGTGTTCGTTTTGTGCGTTAACCTTATGACAAACGAGAGTTAGTGGCTTCTGTAAGTTAGTTAATCGTACGATAGAGTTAATGGACTGTCATCGTGACGAACGAGGAAAGTGACTGTGGACAACGCCGCGGAAGACCTCAACTTGGAGCAGCCTGGAACTCGGCGGCTGCTGGTCGCCTATGCTTGCCAAGGCCCCACGCATTCACACCTCACTGTACACTACTCGCCATCCACTATTACACACACTCATGGCCTGCCCAAGCCTTGGTGCGAAGTTAGCTTCGGATAATGGTAAGTACTACGTATTTCTAGCTTTCTCCCTTATTGTTTAGTGTAACTAGAGAAATTCCACGTGGCCATATTCTGGCCCCGTCCCTCTGCTGCTCGTCGATGGGATTATTCATGGGCCCTAATCCCGTCATCCTTGGTTGGGGCAGCTAGGGGCGTGTACAACTACACATTTAACAATACTATTTGTTTATAAAATAATTTACTAATTCAAATATAGCTTTTTTAATTTTAATTGTATAGTACAAAAATAAGAATGACAATCGAGCATACAATACACCTGATGGTAAATGGATGCTGTTCCCATAGACATCGAAATTTATCCTCAGTTAAGATTTAAAATGTAGATGCGCTCGCTACCACCCCGAATACTAAGATATAATGCCTTGTTTCCAATAAAAACGATCACTGACTCTCCACACTCACCATACGAAACAAAGCAACATTTAGCTTCATTTTACGGCGGTAGTCTGTGAGAGCATCGTCGTTCCCCGGTCGAGCCAACCAACTCATGCTACAACCATAATATCACTGCAGCATGGCTCTATAAGGTGCAAAAAATTTAACTCGAGATAATGTGACTGGTTGCAGTTATGGTTACACTTAAATTAACGCTGTTTATTTTGTATATCAATGATATGTTTCAAACCGGTAAGATTCATTGCTATGTGGATGACAAGACTGGTGATGCTCTATACACTGGCCGTGCCAATATTTCTCGGGAAACCGTCGCCGATTACCGGAAAAAATTTGTATCTAATGTCGAGTCTTTACTAAACAAAAGTGTTCATCAGTTTCAAGGCACTCACCTTGTTGCCTCAGCCAGTATTGGAACCCTCGGCGTTGACAAATCGAGTGACGTGCAGTTTCGTGATCACTTTGAAGAGAAGGCTGAATTGGCCTCTAAAAAGATTGGCGTGTTCATCAGAGCGGGACAGCATTTCATGCCAGCACACCACCTGCAACTTTAAAAGGCGCACGTTCGACCTCACATAAAATACTGTTCTCATCTGTAGGCTAGGGCTCCCCAGTGCCAGCTTCACTTGACCGCATTCAGCGCAGAGCGGCTCGAATCGTGAACGACCGTGTCCTTTCCTATTGGCTCAATTCAATGGCGCTGCGAAGAGATATTGCATCACTTTGCGTATTTTATCGCATCTAACTACGACTCAGTGTACTAGCAGTACACTGAGGAATTGTTTGCACCAATTCCAGCCACTCACTCGATTTCACCATCGCACATCGCGACAAAACTCGCGATACTATCTATTCCATGTGGATGATTGACGGTCCACCAATGTGCGATTTAGAAGAAGTTTTCTCGTACAACTTACTTGTGGAATAGATTACCACCAGCGATTTTTCCGGACCGATACGACTTTATTAAAGGCTGGCAACGCATCAGAAGATCCTCTGGTGTTGCAATTATTCATGGGCGGTGATAGTCACTTACCATCAGGTGAGCCGCATGCTCGTTTGCCCACTGACATATAAAAAACGCTACTCAAACAGAAAAAGTAATAGAGAGAGTACGAGAAAGAGGCAGTAATATAAAATAAACTTTTGTAAAATCCGTTTGTCACACATCTGTAAGTGAAAATATTTGTTTCACAAAGAAATGTTCCGCGTGTTAACAAAAATAATGTTTGAAACATGTCGTACAAATTTCATGTGTAATTTCAGTAAAACTATTACATCTACGCGCGTGCAATTTGCTTTGTTAACTTTATTATCGATTTTATTAAAGCTGTTCTCAGAATTTATTCGCTTGACCTAGACTACGTACGCCTAATAACAAAAATAGTAAGATGTCATCTTATATGTAACACGAATGGGTTGACTCGACCAGGGTGTGACTACACTCTCACTGAATATCAGCGTTTTCAGCTAATTCTTCTCCTAAAAGAGATAAATTCTGCGCAAATAAATTAAAACCCATGAAATCCAATCCTAATAAATTCCACGCGAAACGACGGGGAACAGCTTGTTAAATTATGAAACTATAATTTAAAATTCTCTCAAAATTATCGGAGTTTCGTGCCCAATAGTGAAACGTACTAGTTTAAAGGATATTTTACTTTTACTTTTTGATTTTATATGAATAAGGCTAAACATTTATTATGCGATGTCAAAGATGAGCTAGGTCAGACTTGCGAGGACAAAAGCCACATTGTGTTTAATTCTGTACCTTCACTATTGATTACTGTCCTTGGTGTTCCTTGTCTTTCCCTCTCCATCACAGCAAAGTGAATCGGAATACGGGATTCACATATTTACTAAATCTGAACAAATAATAAAGACGGTATAGTCCTTTTATATTTTGGTTTTATTCAAAAAATCTTTATGTAATAGTAGATTCTCGTTACAGCTTTATTATGGTTGCAATACGAATGCAAGACTAGACAAGGAAATTGCAAATTGCTAATTTAAATGTAGATGTTATACGTGCTAGAGCCATGCTGCAGCTATACTAGTAGTATATTTGAAGCACGAACGGGTCGGCTCGAACGGCAAGGACCACGATAACAGAACTGAAAGAGTCGTGATACATGGTAAAGGTTTCTCCGGATCGGTAGTATCAATGGGCCTTCCTCAGGACTCGATTCTTGGCCCATTCATGTTTTTAATCTATATTAATGACTTACCTTATCATTTAGGGGACAATCACGATATAGTATTATTTGCTGACAATACCTCTTTAATTTTCAAACTCAAACGGCAGTCAATTAATTATGAGAATGTAAATAATGCTCTATCGAAATTAGTACATTACTTTAACACCAACAATATGCTCTTAAATGGCAACAAAAAGTGTATTAAATTTACAATACCTAATATAAAACATTCGAATACCAATGTGCTGTTAAATGGGGAGGACTGGAGTCTTGTGAATACCACTGTTTTTCTCGGTATTACTATTGACGCAAAACTCCAATGGGGCCCCCATATATCTAAATTAGCAAGCAGACTTAGTTCTAAAGCATATGCTGTAAGAAAGATTAGAAGTCTCAAAGATGTTGAGACAGCTAGATTAGGTTATTTTAGTTACTTTCATAGCGTAATGTCTTAAGGAGTTTTGCTATTGGGTTATGCGACTAATATTGAAGCTATATTTGTTTTGCAAAAGAGAACCGTTCGGGCAATCTATAACCTAAATTTGAAAGAGTCTCTCAGACAAAAATTTAAAGAAATGAACATATTAACTTTGGCATCGCAATATATTTATGAAAATGTAATGTATGTACATAAAAACATAAATAGCTTTATTAAAAATAAGGATGTGCATACTTTAAGCACTAGGAACAAACATAAGCTTGTAACGCCAGTTACTTGACTCCACAAAATCAGTAATTCATTTATGGGGCAATGTATACGCTTTTACAACAAAATCACAATTTCCCTACACAGTGTGGCTCAATGTGTTATCAAGATTCTGAATTACTAACACATCTAGAAATGAGTGTACACGCTTGATTGTGAATGTGGTCTCTCTTATATAGGACACACTAAAAGATCCATAAAAACCCGCGTTAAAGAACACATAGCTAATGTGAACAATCGACGCTCCGGGAAGTCTGCAGTCTGTGAACACATACGCCCCCGTCACTACATTAGATTTGATAGACCACAAATCCTCGCTAAAGAGCACCGATTCCTTCTAAGGATGATTCGCGAGGCTATTGAAATCAAAGAATATCCTAATTTCTATAGAGAACATGGCTGGGTACTACCATCTGCTTGGGATCCAGTAACCAATAAAATTAAATCCCAACCCAAGCATAAAACTGTAAGACTTCAAGATACTGTAAGTTCATACTGCGTAGATCGGAATAAAAATTAATAATTTTTAATCTGGAGGTATCGTGACCATGGGTGCTGTTAAGTGCTTGATGTAATATTTTTAGTGATGATATCAATTGCAAATATTGTGGATATTGTAAGTTTTCATACTGAGTGCTTTAAACGAACTATATACTTACTAATATTATGCAGAGTTAACTAAGTAACCAAGTTTCAAAATAAGAGAAAAGTTTATTTATAGAAGTAGAAACGAGGATTTAAAAGAGTTGAATAAGTTGCCGTCTCCGGGCAACACTGAATAAGCTTTTGTTAAGCTAATGCACTATTAGATTAAGAAAAGCTTATACACTGTTACACACCTTGGCTTAAAAACTACCATGAAACGTAAATTAAAGTCACTTATGCATATTCTACATAAGTATTTTCGTATTTTCCATTCATTAATTTTGCATTGTGTTTCGTTTTAATCTTACAGCTTTCTCGCCACTGTGTAAAATGTGTTTCTTTTACTTCACGGCGTTCCATTCAGCGTAACGTATCAGGAAAATGATGAGTTTCGCCCTAGAAAGCTTCCCTGCTACAGACTATAGAGTAGCAACGCTAGGAGACATTTTTCTAAAATGGAAAATGAAATCAAAGCAAATATGGATATTTTATTTTTATAGAATATGTGTGACTAACGAACACACAGTACACCTAATGGTAAGTGGATGCTGTGGCTCATAAACATCTTAATTTACCTTCAATTAAGATTCAAAATACAGAACAGATGCATTGTCACCCATGAGGACTAAGATGGAATGCCTCGCTTCCAGTAAAAAGGGTCTCTTGTTTTTTAATAACGTTTACGACCCAGCCTACTACAAATTAATCAATACTATCATAATTATGAAGCATTTTTCAGTCACAACAACTATTCATTACTTCAAAAATTAGATGTGTCTCAAATATGTCGATATTATTATACTCTGTCCTCGCTGGCACCACAATATCTCGTCGGGGATTCATTATCTTTTCATCAAGGATTCTTTATGCTCAAGCGGCATTACAGCACCTCCCTCTTACAATCTCACCGTTACCTAACTTCTTGCCTTGTAAATTGTTTTCTCTTTTTTATATTTTAAAAATATGCCTTTGATTCATTAAACAAACTCAAATTCAGTTATGGTGGCTACTTGCAGTAACGATTGAAGCATATAATAAAATTATATTAGTTTATACCTGATATTTATATTTCATGTATTAATGATTATCCATTTGGATCAAAAGTAACACCTTAGTCACCCGCCCCCTCGTGACCACGGGTACTGTCAATTGCCCGAAACTAATTAAAAAAGTTCAAATTAAATGCGATAAAAACCATAAAACTTGTTTAATTCCATTTCCATTAATTAGTAGAAATATTATAGTCCTAGGTAGTAGGAGTTCCTATCTGTCTTGGAGTACCGTCTGAGGGTCCGCCTGGTACCAATTACCTATTTCTGCACTTACCAATTCAAGCAAGAGTGTGTGCATGGCTGTGTCCCAATCTGAAGGGTGTAGCGCGCCTTCCATGTTCAACTTTTGTACTGTGGTGGCAACGTTTCTATGAACTTCTTTGTTCAAATAATTCCTAGGAAATGATTTTTCTCGTTTCTCAGCGTTGCTTCAGTGTTATTTAAAGAAATCCCATGTCCTTTCTATTCCTCACCGCCAAGTTTATGCGTCAAGCAATATCACAATATATCAGCACTTTACGAAATAGTAAAAGCCAAGAAAAAGAAACGTATTAAAAAGAGGCAATTTTTTGTAAAAATCAAAATTTATTAAACAATTAAACATATATTGAATAAAACTATTTTTACGGATTTTATCACGTTTAATTTACTATTTTAATCCGACGTTTCGGGTGCTTTACAGAAAACCATTGTCATGGGGGGGGGGGGGGGGGGGGCTGAGATGTTTGACGTCCCGATATCACAATTAGCAAGGCTACCTTCAGGTTTTAATATTAATTTTTGGTTCGATTTACGCCAAATGAATTTTGTTTTTTCAAATTGGGTTTGGATTTATTTTGTTAATTATAGAATTCCAAGCAGATGGCAGCACCCATCCATCTTCTCTATTGAAATTAAGATGTTTTTTAATTGCAATAGCCTCGCGTATCATCCTTGGTAGGAATCGGTGTTCTTTTGCGAGTATTTGTGGTCTATGAAATCTGATGTAATGGCGGGGGTGATCTTGAAAATGTTCACAGATTGCAGACTTCCCAGAGCGTCGGTGCTTCACATCAACTATATGTTCTTTCATGCGGGTTTTAATGGATCTTTTTGTTTGTCCTATGTAATTGAGACCACATTCGCAATCAAGCTTGTACACTCCTGAATCTTGTAGAGGGATATTACACTTGACGGATGGTAAAAATTGACTAAGCTTCTTCGGCGGCTTGAAGTATGTTTTAATAGAAGCTCGCTTAAAAATGTAGCCAACCTTGTCTGTGAGTCCTCTGACATAGGGTAGTACAGCAGGCGCACGCTCGACTGTAGTCGGCTTCACTCGGTCACTGTGACGTAGGCGTGGGACCCAAAGCTTGTTGTCTTGCAATACTTGCTCGACGTGCTGAAGCTCGGCGGCCAGATGTTTTCTGTCACAGATCCCTCGTGCTCTCTGAAACAAAGATTTTCCCACGGCAGCTAACTGTGATGGATGATGGTGCGATTCGCCATATAAATATCGGTTGGTATGGGTTTTTTTCCTATACACAGTGTAACCGATGGTGTTATCAGGATTTCGGATGACTAAAACATCTAGGAAAGCTAAAGAATTGTTTGCTTCTAACTCCATTGTGAATTGTATTTTAGAGTTTATGGAATTTATGTTAAGATTGTGAAAGTGTCGTTTACGTACCGCTTGTAGAATGTTGGATTTACAGGAGCAGTAAGAAGGGCTTTCTCCTCAAAGTCCTCCGTGAATATGTCAGCGACTATGGGAGATACAGGTGAGCCCATCGCCACTCCATCTACTTGCTTGTGGAACTCCTCCTTCCACAACAGATAGCCAGATGTAAGGCATTGTTTGAGTAATACTGCATATTCTGTAGGCATGTTGTATTCTTCTAGCTTCCTGGTTACAATTCAGATGTAGTCTTCAATAGGTAAGCATGTAAATAGTGATTAAATATCAAAACTGACCATAGTTTCATTGTCAGCGAGATGTAGGTCTTTTATCTCACTAACAAAATGGTACGAATCCTTTGTGTGTGCTCTAGTTTGTCCTCTCAGTGGTGACAGAATTTTTGCCAGGTGTTGAGCCAACTTATAAGTTGGTGAATCAATTTGGGTCACTATGGGACGTAGTGGAGCATTTGGTTTGTGTATTTTCGGTAACCTATATAACCTCGGTGGTTTGGTACACGATGGTGTTATCGAATTTACGTCGAGATTTAATTTTTTTAAAACAACTAGCGATCCAATAAAGAATATTACTCCTTTATTGGATCGCTAGTTGTTTTAAGCATTTTGGTTGTTGGGTCTGTTTTGACCTTGTTGTACGTACTTTCGTCCGATAAAAGTTGTTGTATATTCAAATTATAATCTGACGTATCCATTACTGCCGTAGCATTTCCTTTATCTGCACGGATAATCGTTGAACATGTTCACAGATTGCAGACTTCCCAGAGCGTCGGTACTTTAGGGATAGAGTGTTTTCCTTCAAACATTATAAGATTCCTTAAGTGTAAACTATTTAATAAAGAATGTTATAATAACATGCGGTTGAATTGTTCAAAACCCCCTTTTTCCTCTTCCCTCCTTTTTCTTAAGTCAGATAAGAATGGTTTCTCGTTAATTTCATTGGTGTTAGCGGCAATCTAATTCGTCTTAATAGCTTACTATTAAGTTTATGCGAGCGCTTTGCTCATTTGTTACTTCGGCTATCCAAATGACACTTAAGTTCCTTAGCTTTGTACATTTTGAAAAGCGGAAGACAAAGAAGACTCTACACGCCTATTTCCTATGCTATTGTGAGCCTGTTTTCTTAAGAAACAACATAAATTTAATTAAAATTTTATCTTTGACTATGATTCACATGATCTAGTTACTAAAAATTTTTGAAAAGCGGTCCTCATTTAAGTAATTCTATTTAATAAAACTATTTTTTCGGAATATATTGCGTGGAATTAACTTATTTTTATTAATTGCTGGCCTTTCGGGTGCTTTACAGCACCCATAGTCACGGAGGACTGAGGAAGTTGACGTTCCGATGTCAGAGTTAACCTGGAGTACCTTCAGCTTTTTTAATTATTAATTTTGGTCCGCTCTACGCAGATTGAATCTACTGTCTTGAAATCTTGCAGTAGTATGCTTGGGTTTAGTTTTAATTATATTTACTTACAGGATCCCAAGCCGGTGGTAGTTCCCAGCCTCTATAGAAATTAGGGTGTTTTTTTTAATTTCAATAGTTTCACCTATTATCATATACAGGAATCGATGTTGTTTCGCGAGAATTTGTGGTTTATCAAATCTAATGTAATGGCGGGGGCCGTCTACGATATTATAACAAACTGCAGACTTCCAGGAGCGTTGGTGCTTCACGTCAGCTATGTGTTCTTTTACGCGGGTTTTTATTGATCGTTTTGTTTGCCCTATAAACGAAATATAATCTGAAAAATTAGTTTTATTCAATGTGTTGTGTTCGCGTAAATATAAGAAATCATTAAGTAATTCTAGATATAATTATGTCCCTGGATAAGGAAATATATTTTTTTAACCGTTTGACGTTTTAATTAAATACCTAATTATCCTTTACCTAATAAGCCTTTGATCAAAGTTACAGAGCGGTGTGTAACGTTAAGGACAATTATTCTTAAGTTTCTCGATTTAATTAAGTGAAATTACAGAAATTAAACGACTTCTAAGATATCTAGTGTGTTTACATATTTTTCTGTCAAAACATATTGAAGAGTTTCAAACAGGATTACACTTTTATGAATTAATTTAATTATTCGTTTTTTTAAAGCCAGCAACACACCTGCAATTCCCCTGGTGTTGCAGTTGTTTATATGCAGCGGTCGACACTTACCATCAGGTGAGCCGCATGCTCGTTTCTCTCTCTTCTATAAAAAATATAAAGAAGGCTACACATGCGTTGTCGCTCTTGATAACTAATATCGCTTCCTCACAGTCCATAATAATACCCTCCATTTCCTCTCTATAACGTTGAGATCGGTACATTGCAGTGCAGGCGCAGCATTTTGGCGGCGGAAATAGGTAAGAGGGTGGTACGTACCTGGACCCACTCCTAGGCATAAAGTGGTCCTACTACCTTGTAATTTTGTCCCACTACTTAGTTAGATTTGTAAAGTATAAAACTTGGAATCAATCTGTGCAAATACAGAATACTTCGTGATCATAACATAAGATTCAGAAAACGTTAATGGCAAAAACTTCGAAACTCATTATTATCAGTGAAAGAAAAGGAACTCCATTTAGTAACAATATAGTGAAACTTTGTAACCTTCTTAACCTCTCGACTTAGGAACCTTCAGGAAAAGAGCTTATACCTTTCTAAAAGGCCGGCAACGCATCTGAAATTCCCCTGGTGTTGCGGTTGTTCATGGGCGGCGGTAGTCACTTACCATAAGGTGAGCCCCCAAGCGAGCATGCGGCTCACCTATAAAAAAAAACAGAAAGTGGTCCTACCACCTAGTGATTTTGTCCCACCACTTAGTTAGATTTTTTAACGACTAAAATTTAAATCCAATCTGTGCAAATACAGAATACTTCGTGATTATAACATAAGATTCAGAAAACGGTAATGGCAAAAACTTCGAAACGCATTATTATCAGTGAAAGAAAAGAAACTTCATTTAGTAGCAATATAGTAAAAACTTTGTAATTAACGTTTAAAGGAAAGCCTTTATTGATCTCAAGTCGTACTTCACCGAAGTTATCGAGGGCTACAACAGTGTTACACTCTGTTATAAAATTTTGAAGATAATGACAATCAATTTAAGTTTTGCGATTTATTTAAGCTGAATACAAAGAGTAACAAAACTTTTTAAATTTTATTTATTTATTATCACTGTTTGATTGGAATAAGATTCTTAACATTTTCACTGATTTGTAATCCAATGCTTTAATTGGATCCTAGTTAAGTTAGAAGTAGCCTAATATTTATTTAAAATAATATTTAATGATTTCTTCTATTTACAAGAACAATACTGTTCGCGCCAAACGCTGTTGTCGGAATCGACGTCTAGGGGGCGCGCGGCTCGGTGCCATACCGGTTTGACAGTTGGATGTGTCGAGCGCGCGCGAGTGCAAGTCAGTCGTCTGCCAGCTGTGCTTGGGACAGCACGCTGTCATTTTTTGTCGGGAACTCGGAATAATTAGGCGCGGCTCGTAAATGTACTGTTTAGGATTTGTGACGCGTATTCCTTGCTGTAGAGCTTCCCCGGGACTCATTGAGTTTGACTCGGAATCTGTATAGGTGCATTCGACAATATTATCTAGTGCGGCCTTTGATATTAAGTAACTGTTGCTACGCGAAACGGTAGTGATCTTTGATCCGGACACTCCGTGTTCGTTTTGTGCGTTAATCTTATGACAAACGAGAGTTAGTGGCTTCTGTAAGTTAGTTAATCGTACGATAGATTTAATGGACTGTCATCGTGACGTACGAGGAAAGTGATTGTGGACAACGCCGCGGAAGACCTCAATTTGGAACAGCCTGGAACTCGGCCGCTGCTGGTCGTCTATGCTTGCCAAGGCCCCACGCATTCACACCTCACTGTACACTACTCGCCATCCACTATTACACACACTTACGGCCTGCCCAAGCCTTGGTGCGAAGTTAGCTTCGGATAATGGTAAGTACTACGTGTTTCGAGCTTTCTCCCTTATTGTTTAGTGTAACTAGAGAAATTCCACGTGGCCATATTCTGGCCCCGTCCCTCTGCTGCTAGTCGATGGGATTACTTATGGGCCCTAATCCCGTCATCGTTGATTGGGGCAGCTAGGGCCGCGCCTAGGTTGCGCAAACGGGAGTTTTTCTAGAGATATACGTCATGTAGATAGATATGGTTATTTTTACGTAATCGGTTAATTATCGTTGTCGGATAGTTGTAGTGGATTACTTATCGAAGGGTCGATTTCCGAGCTAGGCATTTTTTTTTTGATAAACCGTGATGTGTATCTTCGTTTGTACTGTAATTTGTATTTGAACTAAAGAGTAGTAATTTGTATTTGCGCCATTTGAATTAAACTTGATTTGATCGCACTAGTATTTGTTATTTTGATTTGTGTCTTTTCTTTTGTGCTAACTTGTATTTGATTGATACGTGGTAATTCGTATTTGTGTAATTTCTATTCAACGCTATTTGATAGAAACTGCATTTATTAACTGTTAATTTTTTGTTGTATTTTTTATTTGTTATCTTTGTAATTTGTGCTCGAGCCGCGTCGTAATTTGTATTTAGTAGTGATGTCATCACCCAAGCTACTAATCCTTTGCCTGCAGACTGAGTTACGCTGGGCCACAAGCGCCCATGCTTTTATAGGTCGACCGGATAGGGTCCATAACTTGATGAAGCGGTTCGAGCAGGTCGATGCTCGAAGGGTCGCAGTGTAGGTGGCTTACGCTGAGCTCGAGGATTCTAATGTGGAGAAGAGAGTCCTGGACTCCTGCTTCGCGGACTATGAGCAGTTCTTTTCGCTCACGGACGAGTTGATCGAGGCCGAAGGCAGGTATGCCGAGGAGGCGCGTGAAGCTCGGATGAGTGACCTGCCCAAGTCCTCTCGGAAGCAGCTTCAGCCGGAGCTGTTGGGATGACTCCCGACTCTGGACCTGCCAAAGTTCTCCGGGGCCCTTTCCGAATGGCTGACCTTCGTTGGTCTTTTCGACAGCCTAGTGGACGCCCGGAGTGACTTGACCCCGAGACAAAAGATGGCGTACCTCCTGGCCTCACTGGAGGGGGAGACCCTGGGCGTCGTCGGCCACTTGAGATTGTCGGACGACGCCTACCAGACTGCTCGGGACCTCCTAGCCAGAAGATACGTTAACGTCCGGCGAATTGCGGACGAACATGTTAAGCAGCTTCTAAGCCTCCCGCTGCTTAGTGACCGGGCCAGACTACGTCCGGACCTGTTGGATCCAGTCTTGGTGGCCTGTAATACGTTGAGGCGGCTGGATTTACCAGTGGGCGAATGGGCTTTTTTGTTGCTCCACATCTTGCTGTCCCGTCTACCTCTCGACCTTCGAATCCATTTTGAGGAGAGGTGCGGCGAGGACGAGGCCTCCTATATTCCGCCCTTCTATGACCTGCTGCGGTTTTTGGAGGAGCAGTGCCGGCAGATCGAGAATGCGACGGGCGCCTTTGACGACTTACGAGCCGTGCCCAGTGAGAGGCTGAATCCGCCAGACAAGTCGTCGTAAACCCCCTCCTGCTCCTATTGTCGGGCATCTGATCACCGGGTAACGTCGTGCCCGAAATTATTAGGTAAGCCGGTTCCGGCGAGGCGAATCATCGCCAAGGAGCGCCGCTGGTGCTGCTCATGTTTGGAAGGGCACCTCCAGCGAGACTGTCCGCATCGGCGGCCCTGTCTGCATTGCCAGGGCAATCACCATGCAGTTTTGTGCCTGGGTGCGAACGGCATCTCCTCTCGGGGCTCTGCCAGGCCCTCGACCCCCACGGGCGGGGGCGCTCAGCCACGCCCTCTGCCGGGCGACTCTCGTCGCCCGCCCGCCAGCCACCGGGCCCCTAGGTTTGGAAGGGGTCCCTCCCCCGACCAGTTAGGGGGTAATTCCCCCAGGGGCGGGGATGTCATCACCCCCCTCAGCGTGTGGAGAGGAACTTCACGGCCACTCATCGGTCCGCTGGACCCTTCTCACTCCCGTTAGCTGAGTGGCCGCGACTGGTGTACCACTGTTCCCCATTTGATGGAGGCGGCCCTGGCTAGCTGCCGCCTTAGCTCCCACCACGGCCGCCTCCACTGAGCCTTAAGCCGTCAACAGTCCACTTGTCAAAATGTTCTGTTGCCGACGGCCTCAGTGAAGGCGTACAACCCGAGTGGCGACTGTTAGCGGTTGCGCTCTATTGGTCTCGGGTTCACGCCGTGTGGCCTCCACTTGGTGGTGGAAAGATTAGGGCCCCCCTGGAGCGTTGAATCACGCTGTCAAGGGGTATTAGATTTGGTTTGGTCGAGCACTTAGTTACAATTCTTTAAATTAAAATTAAAAATGCTTTTGGGTTTTCCGCGAAATTTCCATATTTGTAGCGGTTGTGATTACAAGAATTGAATTTAATCTACTCCTGTAAATGCATATGTTTTGTAGATATATTTAATCATTGTATTTAATTGTTGCGCTTGGTTGCTGAAAAGAAAAATTTGAATTCATTTGAAATTGAATGTCGCGCTATTTGGAAAATTATGTATATGTTTTGTGATAGAGTTTAATCATTTTGCTTTGTGAAAAAGAAGGCTGAAATTAGATAACCCTATTTGCGCCGAGGTAAATAAAAGTCAATTCTCCTTTGGTTTACATTTGTTGGCACTGTCTAAGTTACGTAAATGAGAAATAGGGCCGTCTCTTACGTTATTGTTTTATTTAATTTGTCCAGTTGACCTATGTGCATCGGTGATTAATTTGGTTGAATTGATTCTGTAGTTGAACATTGATGCTTTGAAGAATTAGTTGAAATATGAGCATAGGACTGCTTGTCTAACAGGCTAGCTAGTTTTGGTGATTATCAGATTGAAATCAGCTGCCGCACTATTTTAGTAAATGATAATATGGTGGGTGGCCTGGCTAGGCCTACTTGTTGAAAATTCATACTAGGGACTATCTGTGCGTTTCGTTCGGCTCTCCACATATGACGTTCATGTGGAATTTGTGGGTGCTCTCTGCACTGAAGCTTAGGTGGCCGCTCTGGGCCGCTTCGTGTCGCGTCGCTGTTTGCAGACCTAATCCGGTCGGATTGCGGAACTAATCGTAGGGGCAAAGATAGGTGTTTGAAAGAGGTCGTCGGACTTCTGTCCAGAATAGGACTTATTTATGGGCTGCGATGTCCAGGAAGGGCATCCAGTTCAACCCTCCGGCTTGCCCACGTTGGGGCGGTAATTTTGAGGCATTGGTTAGGGTTGCAAGATCTGATGGGGTGCCTAAGGTGGCCTAGTTTGGTTGTAGATTCAGTCTTACAACTTGCCGTCGCGACCTTGTCCCGCTGACCGGTTTGCTCGCGGACCTAAATCCTTATGTCCGGGACGGGGGTTTGTTCGCGCCAAACGCTGTTGTCGGAATCGACGTCTAGGGGGCGCGCGGCTCGGTGCCATACCAGTTTGACAGTTGGATGTGTCAAGCGCGCGCAAGTGCAAGTCAGTCGTCTGCCAGCTGTGCTTGGGACAGCACGCTGTCATTTTTTGTTGGGAACTCGGAATAATTAGGCACGGCTCGTAAATGTACTGTCTAGGATTTGTGACGCGTATTCCTTGCTGTAGAGCTTCCCAGGGACTCATTGAGTTTGACTCGGAATCTGTATAGGTGCATTCGACAATATTATCTAGTGCGGCCTTTGATATTATAGAAATAACTGTTGCTACGCGAAACGATAGTGACCTTTGATCCGGACACTGTGTTCGTTTTGTGCGTTAACCTTATGACAAACGAGAGTTAGTGGCTTCTGTAAGTTAGTTAATCGTACGATAGAGTTAATGGACTGTCATCGTGACGAACGAGGAAAGTGACTGTGGACAACGCCGCGGAAGACCTCAATTTGGAGCAGCCTGGAACTCGGCGGCTGCTGGTCGCCTATGCTTGCCAAGGCCCCACGCATTCACACCTCACTGTACACTACTCGCCATCCACTATTACACACACTCATGGCCTGCCCAAGCCTTGGTGCGAAGTTAGCTTCGGATAATGGTAAGTACTACGTATTTCTAGCTTTCTCCCTTATTGTTTAGTGTAACTAGAGAAATTCCACGTGGCCATATTCTGGCCCCGTCCCTCTGCTGCTCGTCGATGGGATTATTCATGGGCCCTAATCCCGTCATCCTTGGTTGGGGCAGCTAGGGGCGTGTACAACTACACATTTAACAATACTATTTGTTTATAAAATAATTTACTAATTCAAATATAGCTTTTTTAATTTTAATTGTATAGTACAAAAATAAGAATGACAATCGAGCATACAATACACCTGATGGTAAATGGATGCTGTTCCCATAGACATCGAAATTTATCCTCAGTTAAGATTTAAAATGTAGATGCGCTCGCTACCACCCCGAATACTAAGATATAATGCCTTGTTTCCAATAAAAACGATCACTGACTCTCCACACTCACCATACGAAACAAAGCAACATTTAGCTTCATTTTACGGCGGTAGTCTGTGAGAGCATCGTCGTTCCCCGGTCGAGCCAACCAACTCATGCTACAACCATAATATCACTGCAGCATGGCTCTATAAGGTGCAAAAAATTTAACTCGAGATAATGTGACTGGTTGCAGTTATGGTTACACTTAAATTAACGCTGTTTATTTTGTATATCAATGATATGTTTCAAACCGGTAAGATTCATTGCTATGTGGATGACAAGACTGGTGATGCTCTATACACTGGCCGTGCCAATATTTCTCGGGAAACCGTCGCCGATTACCGGAAAAAATTTGTATCTAATGTCGAGTCTTTACTAAACAAAAGTGTTCATCAGTTTCAAGGCACTCACCTTGTTGCCTCAGCCAGTATTAGAACCCTCGGCGTTGACAAATCGAGTGACGTGCAGTTTCGTGGTCACTTTGAAGAGAAGGCTGAATTGGCCTCTAAAAAGATTGGCGTGTTCATCAGAGCGGGACAGCATTTCATGTCAGCACACCACCTGCAACTTTAAAAGGCGCACGTTCGACCTCACATAAAATACTGTTCTCATCTGTAGGCTAGGGCTCCCCAGTGCCAGCTTCACTTGACCGCATTCAGCGCAGAGCGGCTCGAATCGTGAACGACCGTGTCCTTTCCTATTGGCTCAATTCAATGGCGCTGCGAAGAGATATTGCATCACTTTGCGTATTTTATCGCATCTAACTACGACTCAGTGTACTAGCAGTACACTGAGGAATTGTTTGCACCAATTCCAGCCACTCACTCGATTTCACCATCGCACATCGCGACAAAACTCGCGATACTATCTATTCCATGTGGATGATTGACGGTCCACCAATGTGCGATTTAGAAGAAGTTTTCTCGTACAACTTACTTGTGGAATAGATTACCACCAGCGATTTTTCCGGACCGATACGACTTTATTAAAGGCTGGCAACGCATCAGAAGATCCTCTGGTGTTGCAATTATTCATGGGCGGTGATAGTCACTTACCATCAGGTGAGCCGCATGCTCGTTTGCCCACTGACATATAAAAAACGCTACTCAAACAGAAAAAGTAATAGAGAGAGTACGAGAAAGAGGCAGTAATATAAAATAAACTTTTGTAAAATCCGTTTGTCACACATCTGTAAGTGAAAATATTTGTTTCACAAAGAAATGTTCCGCGTGTTAACAAAAATAATGTTTGAAACATGTCGTACAAATTTCATTTGTAATTTCAGTAAAACTATTACATCTACGCGCGTGCAATTTGCTTTGTTAACTTTATTATCGATTTTATTAAAGCTGTTCTCAGAATTTATTCGCTTGACCTAGACTACGTACGCCTAATAACAAAAATAGTAAGACATCTTATATGTAACACGAATGGGTTGACTCGACCAGGGTGTGACTACACTCTCACTGAATATCAGCGTTTTCAGCTAATTCTTCTCCTAAAAGAGATAAATTCTGCGCAAAGAAATTAAAACCCATGAAATCCAATCCTAATAAATTCCACGCGAAACGACGGGGAACAGCTTGTTAAATTATGAAACTATAATTTAAAATTCTCTCAAAATTATCGGAGTTTCGTGCCCAATAGTGAAACGTACTAGTTTAAAGGATATTTTACTTTTACTTTTTGATTTTATATGAATAAGGCTAAACATTTATTATGCGATGTCAAAGATGAGCTAGGTCAGACTTGCGAGGACAAAAGCCACATTGTGTTTAATTCTGTACCTTCACTATTGATTACTGTCCTTGGTGTTCCTTGTCTTTCCCTCTCCATCACAGCAAAGTGAATCGGAATACGGGATTCACATATTTACTAAATCTGAACAAATAATAAAGACGGTATAGTCCTTTTATATTTTGGTTTTATTCAAAAAATCTTTATGTAATAGTAGATTCTCGTTACAGCTTTATTATGGTTGCAATACGAATGCAAGACTAGACAAGGAAATTGCAAATTGCAAATTTAAATGTAGATGTTATACATGCTAGAGCCATGCTGCAGCTATACTAGTAGTATATTTGAAGCACGAACGGGTCGGCTCGAACGGCAAGGACAGAATACCAGCGTAAAATAGCAGCTTATCACTGCTGTTTCGTATGGTGAGTGTACAGATTCGGATACTTTTTTACTGGAAAAGAGGCATTCCATCTCAGTCCTCACGGCATCACGCATCCTCGACGACGCATCTGCATTTTGGTTCTTTATTCTATATTAGATGTAGCTATCTATGGGTCATAGCAACCACTTACCATCAGGTGGATTGTGTGCTCATTTGTCACCCTATCATATGAAAAACAAAGATTTACCAGGTGCTGAGTGTTAAATATCTTGAGAAAACTTACATGTATGAGGAATAAAATTTTATGATGACTTATTCTTGGCAGAAGCCACGCATTAGCTCTGTTGTGGCTGCAGCAAGAATGGGTCATCTTGACCGTGGGATGATCATGCTCTCAAAAACACCAACGTAAAATAGAAGCTTAATTCTATTGTTTATCGCATGGTGAGTGTAGTGATCTGGAGACACTTTTCACTGGTAACAAAGCATTCCATCTTAGTCCTCAGAAGTAAAAAGTATCTACATTTTTTTTCTTAATCAAGGCTACTTATTTATATAGATGTCTGGTAAATACCACATACGTTCTTTATTAAAATGCATGTGTGTTGTCACTTCTGGGGATATAGACGACATGCCTATATCTTACGACTCGTTACAACACTGGTATCTGTAGGCACAGTATTTACCTCACATCATGTTGACTGTGTACCCATTTTTACCCTGACTTATTAATTATTAAAATGTAAAATAAGACATTGACTTCGAAATCTATTATTAACTGCTAGCTCATGTGGTACCTTGAAGATCATCAGCTGATTAGTGACCACCAGAACGTCACCAACACTGTTTCTTCTGCATATCAATGATTTGTTGCAAACTGGTAACATATATAGCTATGCAGATGACCGCACTGGTGATGCTTTATACACCGGCCATGCTAATATTTCTCGGGAAAACGTCACCAAGTGCCGGAACAAACTTGTGTCTGAAGTCGAGACTTTGTTGAACAAAGTCTCGGACTGGTGTCGACTAAATCTAGTCCAGTTCAATCCTCAGTAGACAGAAGTTTGCGTGTTTACCGCTAAAAGAACTCCTTTGTCGTATCTCCTCAGTTTCAAGGCACACCCCTTGTTGCATCAGCCAGTATCGGAATCCTCGGTGTCAAAATATTGAGTGATGTCCAGTTTTGTGGTCACTTGAAAGAGAAGGCCAAATTGGCATCTAAAAAGCTTGGCGTGCTCAGCCGAGCGGGACAGTAATTCACGCCGGCACAACGCTTGCAAATTTACAAGGCACAGGTTCGGCCCTACGTGGAATACTGTTCCGGGGGGAGCCCAGTGCTAGCTCTCTCCACTTGACTACATCCAGCGCAGAGTGGTTCGAATTGTCGACGACTGAGTTCTTTCCGATCAGATTGACTCACTGGCACTGCGTAGAAATTTTGCATATCTTTGCGTTTTTTATCGCATCTAGCACGGGTAGTGCTCTGACGAATTATTTGGACTAATTCCAGCAGCTCAATTTTACAATCGCACATTGCGAAAAAGCTCGCGACACCATCCATACACTCTGGATGATTGGCGGTCCACCACTTTGCGATTTAGAACAAGTTTTCTTCCTCGCACAACTTCCTTATGGAATTGATTACGAGTGATTTTTCCGGACCGATAAGACTAGAGACCTTCAAGAAAAGAGCTTATTCCTTTTTAAAAGACCGGCAACGATTCTGCAATTCCCATGGTGTTGCATTTGTTAATGGGCGGCGGTAGTCACTTACCTTCATGTGAGCCGTATGCTCGTTTGCCACCTCTCCTATAAACAAAATCTCTTTGTATACATTGAATAATAAGTCGAGTTTAAATTTTGATAATTATATTTTTATTTTCGAGTGTTTGTGAGAGCTTCCAAATAAATATAGTGTCTGGACGACCAAGCTCGCAAGAAATCAGAAATAAAATTATGATTTACTCTAGGGTGACACACAAACATTATCTAATTACAAAACTTCATT
Source organism: Parnassius mnemosyne (assembly GCA_963668995.1). Classification (NCBI taxonomy): domain Eukaryota; kingdom Metazoa; phylum Arthropoda; class Insecta; order Lepidoptera; family Papilionidae; genus Parnassius; species Parnassius mnemosyne. The sequence continues at coordinate 56,581,073 of CAVLGL010000137.1, forward strand.
CAAAACCTTAAAGTCAGTCCCGAAAAACTTATAACATATGAATTACATAGAATAATTGCTTGCTTAAAGTATAAAGATAAGAAAATTTAATATCAGTCAAAGAGGAAATTACCCAAGGAATGTTTTACTAGTGCCGAGACGAACAGCTCGTCCTGCTGCACGCCACATAATATCCGGTCGACAACGGCAACGTTTCCAGGTCAGCGCTCCCTTCGTCCTCTTCGTGAACCGGAGAGCTATATACATCAAATATTCACTAAAGAACAAATTGTTATTACAGACACAGACATAACTTTCTTTTTTAGTAAATTATAAAATTTAAACTGACTTAACAAAAGTCGCCACTAAATGGAATAGCAGTCAAACACCGACTTATACTTTTACCGACGTAAAAAAATGGATTTATCAAATTAACATATACATTTTTATTTTTTATTTTAAGTAGTTTAAGTAGACAATTGCACAATCTGTAAAATACACTTTGTCACTTATTAATAAAAAATAGATATATGGGAGTATAATATTAATAGTAATCTTACTGTGGGAACAGTAAGATTACTATGAGGTTATTGGTTATTTTTTTACATATAGTGGGATTAAAGATCACAACTGTTCTTACATGTCGCAGTTATACTGTTCTTTCTAGACCTGCATAGCTGCTTGCAAAATTATAGAAAATAGCCCTTGATGGAATTATCTCTTAACATATCTTGGTTAAATAAACTGCAAATGAACAAACATTTGTTCTGTCAACAACTAGCTCTGTGCGCTGTATCTCTTAGCCACTGAGTTATAGAGCGCTTAATATAAGTATTCTGAGTTTCGTATTTCGTCTTCTAGGATGACATCGCTTCCGCATTTTTATTGTTAATCGTGGATAGATGTAGGTCTTTATGGATAACATACTATCCTCATTCTATCCTCGCGGGCGAGTCCAACCTCAATGGACATTGCTGAAAACTAATGCAACCGCAATCCTGCGATATCCTTATGTTGAGTCAGTGCCCCTTTTCAGCACCACATCACTCATTCAATCGGATCATTTTATGAGTGTTTTTTCTTATTTACTTTTATCTTTGATGTTTTTATGTATCATTTTATTTTCTGTATCAAAACTGTATGAGTGTAAGTTGCTGAATAAATGCGTGTCTATTTCTAAATAGAACTTACACTATCACTTACCATAGAACCAAAACTGTCATCATCAGCAGTGAAAAAATCTCACTTTCGCCACTTATATCCTTAATAGCCATTACAATATATATGCTTATAATATATTTAAATAATAAAAGTTATTAAAATAAAATTAGCTACTAAATTAAATGTTCTAGTCGAGTGTTATTACACATTATAACAGAACTAAAAAAAGCAAAATTTCGAGTTAACAATATGAAGAAAAAATGCAACTATATTATGTTTGTAGTATCAATGAGTCAGCTTAATCGAGGAAGGTATACGCTCTTATAAAATACCAGCATGAAACACCAACTTAATGTTACTGGTTCCATATGGTGAGTGAAGAGAACCAGACACACTTTTTACTAAAAACGAGGGATTCCATCTTAATCCACAGGGGTGACAATGCACTCTACATTTTGATTATTAATCGAGGAAAGATGTGAGTGTCTACGGGCCACAGCATCCGCTAACCGTCAAGTAGACTGTGTGCTTGTCTACAGAATTCAAAAAGGAGACGGTACTCAATTCGACTGTATGTTGTTTTTAACGTGTGTAACCTCATAACTTTTTACTGGGTGAACCCATTTCGATGATTCTTTTTTTATTTGAAAGCTGCTGATCAAGGTTTGACTAATAGTTTTTGAGTTATTCTTAATAATTTATATTGAAGTCGGTTGTACAAAATTTTTAATTTTTAATTATTTGTTACCCTTAGTCTAATCAAGATCGTATTATGTTTGATCGACTAAAACCCTATGATCAAGAACATTTCCCGCAAAACATCCTTAATTTACCGGATTGTTAGACTCCTTATCAGCTTAGAAGTATGTCTGGATAGGTACCACATTTAACCTATATCAGTAAGCAAAATCTCCCATATGATGGTATGACAAAGCTACAACCGATGATGTAAGATACAAGTCATGAAAAAGATATTTAAAGAATGAAATGAAATAATACGTTATACAAAAGAGTATTTACGAGTACCTCGTTTAATTTCCTTACCATTTTAATTAAAAGTTCGATCTCCCTTGCACAAACAAAGGAGAGGCTAAACTTTAAAGATTATTAAATCTTGTTTCAACACTGCCAACCTAAGATAAAAATGTTTGTTTTCTTAAAATCCCGTTTTGCAACGGTTTCATTAGACGGTAAAGAAAACAATTTAGGCGGTAATTATCCAGGTTAATAATACTACATTAAAGTTAGGTCCTATTGAATGCTGAAGTGGACTCGCGCTGACCTAGAAGCGACGCCGCTATCAAGCGTATATTACTTCGTTCGGTGAATAAACGTGATAGTAAATTCTATCATTACTTTTCTAGAATATTTAAGACGGTTTTATTCCATGCCTCCAAGAGCGTCGTGGTGTAAGAATATCCACTACCATATATCATACCGTGGGTGTCATAAGAGGCAACACAGGTAAACGGAACAGGAGACGAGCAGCAGAATCTTCCTGAGAACAGATTGATATTATATAAAAATAAATAACTGCGTTTCCCAACCCGCTTGCTAAGAGTGTCAACTATCGTTAATATGAGGTAATCTAAGACGGAAAGAGGATATTAAGCAGTGGACTTTTAAGGACTGTAATGGTTATGGCAGTTTCATGCCAATGAAATAATCGTAAAATTTTATGTTTCAATTCAATTCTATTTTTAAAATAAAAGTATTCTATGTTACTTCTTATAATATCAGCTATCTGCCAGTGAAAGTCCCGTCAAAATCGGTCTAGCCGTTTCGGAGATCAGCCGAAACAGACAGGCAGACAGACAAAAACTTTAAAATTTTTTTTTGTTATTAGTACCGAATTTACTTTTACATACTTTTACATTTAGTAAAAAGCTGTTATTTTAACAGTACAAACAGACACTTCAATTTTATTTATTTGTATAGATAATAAAAATAGTAAGTCGCTTCTAATATTCAAATTTATGACTTTTAAGTAGGGTACAGTTCTTAAAGTCATGACTTTGAATCCACCGTTTTATTACTGTCGTGAGTCTTTCTGAGCACAAGCATGAGGAGATTATTCAGAATAAACTTCTCCAAGCTCTCATTATTAAATGAAAATAAAAATTGTTGTTATAAGGGGGTCACTATCAATTACTAAAATAGTTAATAGCTAGTAAAGTTGTGGCTATAACTATATTATAAAAATCACTGAATACATAAATATAAACCATAAATTGTGGCCAACAGACATGCATTCGGTATGTAGAACAACATTAAGAAACGAAATCCTAGTAACTTCTTTATAATTCGTAACTGTCCTATCACGTGCGTATTTTACAGCGATCGCGTAGCCTCTGAGTTAGCACGAAGTTACGATGATTATTTAAAGATTGCACACGTAAAAAGTAAATGTATGTTCTATTTGAACATAATTTCAAAGAATATTAACTGTGGTACAAAGTAGCACAACAACATTTTAGCTATTCTTCAGACATTCCTCAAGTACCAGGGCAATTTGGCAATGTTTGCGCCTGTTTTCTCTGTTAATAGCTTTATAAATCGCGGCGTAATGCTAGCAGATAAAGTACCGGGTTCAGACTTTATTGCTACGTATTCAGGGCAAATTAAACCTAGCGCTTCGTCATTTGGGAAACGAAAATTATCTTTTAATAAAAAGTAAAATGTCGACTACAAAGAACTAAAAATAATAAAATTATTTTATATTCTGATATCGGTGCTAAAATATAGTGCATTAAGTAATAAGACAATATTGTCCTTTTATCTTTCTTTGAAGTCGGATTTCACTTCTTAATATAATTCATTTTATAACACTTTTGAGTGGAGGTTGATTATAATTTTTATTACCTATTTTCCCACTTTTAAGGATGGAATTTTTACTTTCATTATTTCTTCTGAATTCAGAATGAACAATTATTTTATCCTTTTAAGTTTTTTGAAATCTTAATGTCTTCGATTTACATTAGAAACTGCATCCCTTATTTTGCTATCCATAGGGAAGAAATGTTTTCTCCCAATTTAGTATTTCCAGTGTTACCATATAGTATTTCGAGTGTAACGATTTGGTATGGGCAGATATTTATTTCATACAGAAAACTTTCACATAAATATTACATCAACAGCCTAAGAGTTGGAAGAAGGCATATAGTAAAGGCACAGAATTTATAATTATTTGATAAATTATAATGGAAAAACTTCGTTCCTACTATAATTGTTCCGGGGATGGATGCTTAATGAACAATTAAAAGGAAATGTAAAGTTAAAGGTTATTTCTTGTTTTTTAGATAGATACTTATAGCGAAAAAATAATTAAGTAATGATTTAAATACAGAAGTAATACCTAAGTACTTTATTACAAAAGTTAGTTGAAATTTACTTCACTACCCAAGTACCTACTTACATACCTATACTCGTCTTTGTAATTAAAATATTTTAAGTTATTATAGCAGAAAATACTGAAAATAAAACTTTGTTTACAAGATTTTCAACTAAGTAGATTACGATCACGTTTATTTGTTGTTTACATTATCAACCTATGCGAACCAAGCATCGCGATTCCCGACGAATGGCCATGCAAGTTGCATGCGTTGGTCTTTACAGAACTCACATAGTAGATAATATGGTCGATTATAGTCAGTATAGGTACTTTACCTAAGTAACTTAATCTAGTTTGAAATACCAGCACAATGCTACTGTGTTTCGCAGTGTGAAAGAAAAGCGCCTAGCCTATTGTGAGGCACTTTGTGTGAACGATGTGAGTCATCATACAGTGGATGGTAATTGTTCTAGGTGTCGACCACACGGAGTGCCTTTTAGGTACATGACAAATTAGAATTTAATCTAGTCTAATTTTGTTTTGATTTGATTTGATTTAGTTTGATTTAAGTTAATTATAACATAATATATAATTTAATTTAATTTTTTCACATGGATATTTGTTGTCTGAAATAAATAAATTTGAATTGAATTGAATTGAAAAAAAGGGAGACTTTTTACTGGAACGGTTTTTTATTCTCACCAAAGGAAACACAGGAACATTAAGCTGCTATTTTAAGCTGGTTGGTACACTGTGAGCCGATCTGTTCGTGCTACAACCATAATTTATCTACAGCGTGGCCCTGGGACGTAAAACCAATATGTAGCTGCTATAATTATTGTATCATCATTAACATAATTACGGCCAATCAAAAGTCTACTGCTGAACAGACGCCTCTTATAAATTGTCCCGTAGGTGTTATATTCCTAAGGTGAGTGTTGAGAACCGAAGACCCTTATTATTTGAAATTAGGCATTTCATTGAAGATCTCAAGAATGACAACGCACCTGTATTTTAATTCTTAATTGAAGATACATGTTTAATGAGATAGATGTTTATGGCCCACATCATCTACTTACCATCGGGTGCATTGTGTACTTGTTTGCCAACTTAATTCAATAAAACTATGTACAGTGGTTAGAAACTAATCTATTTTTAGATTTAGATTATTACTCATTTTTCGTTCTATTTGTGGAACGCACGGTAAAAGCCGTAATATAAATTGAGTTGGTCCAGTCAATGCCCTGTTTTATGCTCTTGCCTTAATCTACTACCGAGCAAGCTTTGTTCCAGTTTATAGTTGAGTCAACATAGTGATCTGCTTTCATATTAAATTAATCTAATATATGAAAATTAATTATTGTTTGTTCGTATTTTATGCGTTGCCATAACGTTCGGTAAAAATTTGTCAACTTATTGTTTGTTCTTGTGTGAAGGTAATGGTAATAGTAGTTTGCGCGCTTACAGTAATTAGGTACTTAACTTACAGTAGGATGCGCGCGTATCGTACCGACAAAGGTATTATCATTCCTAATTAAACAATAAAGGTATTCCAAATTTAAACTGATAGTTCTACAATTATTTTTTCTGCGGCAGCAATGTGCAGAGTACCAGCTAGTTTAGTAACAAAAATATAAATTAAAATTAAAAAAAATTTACAGCCGACTTCAAAATAAGTTATTAAGAATAACTCAAAAACTATTAGTCTGACCTTGATCAACTTCATATGGGACCACATGTGAAGTGGTGCTTTCAAATAAAAAAAAGAGTCAACGAAATCGGTTCACCCAGTAAAAAGTTATGAAGTACCACACATAAAAAAACATACAGTCGAATTCAGTACTGTCTCCTTTTTGAAGTCGACAGAAAACTGGCCAAGTGTGTGTCGGGCCACGCACAATGTGTAGGTAGCGTACCGTAGTTGCCTGTCACAATACGTGGGCTTTCTTGATAATGAGCGTAATAAGTGAGTTCTCGGTTTGACCGCTATAACGACTATAATGGGCCCAAAGAGGACGATCGTAACCAGCGATGGGTCGTTGATGGTTTTTCCGTTAACGAAACGTTAACGTTTATTTACGTTTGTCAACTAGTTGATCAACTAGTTGAATTCATCAACGCGTTAACGTACTACTAATGTCAACTTGCAACGTTAATCGTTAATTCGTTGGACGATTTTAATTCAACGCTACGACGTTCAATTTTAAAAGAAATTTGATTCAATGTATGTATTGGAAAAAGTTTGATAAATGGTTCTACTTAGATGACCTTCCCTCTATACTTTTTCTTTAGGCTTAGGACTGATTGAGTACAATTAGCTATAAAAAGCTAAAAAGATCATCTGACTCTATGTGCGCAAATCAATTATTTACAATGTTTTATAGTTTTGTTTTTATTAAATATTTTTTTGGTTTTTTTTTTTATTTTTTCGAAATGCAGTCACAATTCACTTTTACGCCAGTATGTCCCGACATTTTCAATTTGCACCTTGAGTAATCAAAAACACAAACAAATTTACACTGTCACTATAAACATTAACTTAAAAGTCTAAACTCTAAACATTTATTCATTTCATAGTCGATTGTCATAAACTGCCAATCAAAAATTAAAGAAAGCAAACTTCATATTATCGTTCGTAAACGTAAACAAACAAACTAGTATTAACCTATTTCTCTTAGACGGCATGAGCGGGGTGCGCCATTCCACCAATATCGTCATAAGTACTATTCTGAAAATAAATATTTCGAAAATAAACTCTTTTATAGGCTCTTTAGAGTTCAAACTATATGATATGACCGTCGCTCGCAATTTATGACGTTATTTTCAACTTAAATTTTTTAATTTGCTCAATTGCGTTAGCGAGACACACGAATTAAATTCATAAACGCCGTTGACGACTTCAACTAGTTGGTTCATAAACCGTTAACGTTAATACGTTGACAGGAGATCAACGGTTGATTCAACTAGTTCGTTGATTCAACGCTCATCGCTAATCGTAATTGAAGGACTTATTTTCAAATCAGACTTATAGGAAGTGGTATTTAAAAAAGATTTAAAAAAAATCTTTTCGATTTTGTTAATTATAAAATTTACATCATTTCATCCACATGCCAAGGTACAAAGATGATCATAGGTGACGATCTATCTATATATTCCTGGCAGTACAACCCTACGATATACATATATGACCGTAACTACCCATCACGTAAACCACCAATGCCTTAAATTATCCTGAGGTCGCCCGCGTAAACCAAGAGTGTGACGAATGAAACTGTATGAGACTATATGATTGTATGAATACTTTCAATGAGGCCTACAATAACTACCAACTAAAAAATAAGTTAAAGTAGTAAGTAAGTATAAAAAGATTCTTCCTGCCTATTCCGCAAATGAAAAAGTAAAGCATATGCCATCAAAAACATAACTTGTAAAAAAAACCAAGTCTCGCAACTCAGTTCTTCTTCACTTAAGTCGATTAATTTATTCAGTCCCTACTTAAGGGTCCTTCTGTCTTAAGTTATTACGTAATTAGCTAACCTAACAACATCTTATAGTGACCATATCAATATTAAAAATCTTTTATGTTTTAAATAAATAGATTGACTACAATAATTGTGTGAAGCGTCTATGTCTGCTCGAAGTGCCTTAGAGTTTTGATGATCGGTCAGTCAGTGAGTGACAAAATTAAGAAATTTTGACTAGTCATAATTCTTAAACTACTACTTGGTAAGGTAGCGTTCCGTAGGTGGTTTTAGCTTACTTGGTTACTGAAAATTCAGGCTTCTAGTTTTATTCACAACGAAGTTATAGGGATTCAAAAATGGCCTGAACTGCTTCAAGAAAAGGATGGTACGGCCGTGCCGCTTTTTTGCTCGACTTGGCGAGGGCACTGCCGTGCCCCCAGATAAGGCTTTTTCTTCATATGAAATGTTTATTTTTAACAGTTTTCATTAACATTACAAAGTTATAATGTAGCTAGTTTTAGGTCATTTTGTATGGAGTTGTAACGAAATTTTTAATAATCCAAGTGCATTTTATGAGTTAGTCGACTATTACTCGTTAACTTTTTAATTCTAATTTACTGTGATAGTTTTCCTTTTAACTTCATTATATATACTGCTATTGTGTATGTGTATGTATTTCTCACATTTCCAAAAACAGCGGATTGGTTTGTAGAGGGGGGGGGGGGACAATTGACTCTAATGAAAATACCACTGTAAAGCAAAGTACCTAATATAAAAATGTATGGGAAGTACCTAATATAAAAATGTTTTTTTAATATTTTATTTCACAGATTTCTAGGCGTGATTAATATAGCTACCAAATTACAGATTTGTAGCACCTAGGGTCTTTGAGCAAAACCGCGGACGGACGGTCTAACGGACGGACATGGCGAATCTATAAGGGTTCCTTGTTGAGTAACTACGGAACTACTACTTTGATATTATATACAACGTTATCTTATTATTTAATAAATATTCTAAAATTTTATTATATTCATATAACTTTTTCTTTTTATTCGTCAATCAGTAATTGTTTACAGCTGTATATCATTTATGATTATAATTTTTTTATAATTTAAATAAGTACTACCAATGCTGTTTAAATTACTAATATTCCCTTTAACTACTTCTGTTAAGCTTAAAATACTTTTGTTAGGGTTGGTTCACAACAGTAATCGAATAGCGAATGCACACCCACGACCTTATGAGCTCGCGGCCCGCACCCTGCCATTAGGCTACTGTTACTTGAGCACATGGATCTCTACCGTTTTAGACAGGATTTTTATTAATTGGCTTAAGCAACGAACGTGTATACGTAGGTATAAGGACGTGAAAGGAGCAAGAAATTGTATGTGTGAATATATTACACATACAATTTCTATTAGGAACGTAGTATTAGGAACGTGCCGAATTAAAGTCCTTAGTCTTTGCCCACCTTTCTAGACGGTATAATATATGTATGTATAATCACAGGCTGTCAAACATTCTATCGTAGTCCTCCTGTAGCCTTCTTTATTTGAATTTGTTTGCAGATATCGATGAACTGCATTAGCCACTTATTATCAGGAGGACTGTACGTACGTTCGTCACTTCAAATTTATAAAAAAACGGAATATTTAAAACAAAATATGTTACAGCCATGCTGCAGCTATATTATCATAGTTGATGCACACGAGTCGGATTGACCGGGTAATGACACGCTCTCACGGAATACCTGAGTAAAATAGCAGCATAACCGTATGCTGAGTGTAGAGAACCTGAGACTCTTATTGCTTGACCATTACCTCTTAGTCCTCAGGGGTGACAACGCATCTGCATTTAAATTTTTTATCCAGGATTGTAGATGTCTATGGTTCACAGTATCTACTTACTATCAGGTGAACTGTGTGCTCGTCTGTCACTTTTCTTCTTTAAAAACAAAAACTTTATACTTACATAAAAAATTTATATTTACTACAAATTCTTCATCATCAATTTCAAGCTACAATTACTGTAGTAACAAATAAACAATTCCAGCTCCAATAATGAAAGCTTTTTTGACAAGCGTATCCCCATCAATTGACGTCAAGCTTACGTACACAACCAGTGAGTATTGATACGTTCCGATACGTCCAAGCTAGTGGGGTATATCTTTATGCTAGTATATAAGACGGCTCGGTAGCAAAGTTAAGCAAACGCTTGCCCTCCAAGTCCTTCATTGCAGGTATGTTTGCATATGTTCGTTATTCTTATATAAGTACCCTGATGATACCGTGAGACGAAACCGATCGCTTTTATAATTAGTATAATAATAATTTTAAATAAATAATATGAAACTAGTACAACTGTTTATCCAAATATCAAAGCACAGTCCTGAGCCACCTGCATGCATCTCTGCATCTCTTACCAGGTCGTCACTACATCTAGTGGTCAACATCACTCCGCTTACAGGTACGAAGCTGCCACTCGAACTTTTTTCCGACGAATTACTACAATATTTGTTAAAATTAACTACTTTTTTATTTCCAAATTCAAATTAATTTACTTGCGAATACAGTGAGTTAGGTGTTAGTAAGATTTTACAGTGGGTATCATGTCTAACACAGCGTAGTGTTAAAATTTTAAGATAAATAATAAAAGAATAAATTAACTCTTTTTATTTTGCTTTTTTGCTACTTTAGAGAACTTTAAGATCTCTTCCCTCAAGCATAACGATATCTTGATGAAACCGGAACAAGCAAGGCAGCGCGATGTTGCGAAATTGCGACGAAAATAACGACAGAATATTGTTTTTTCTCAAATTGAATTCTATTGCTCTTCGAAGTTCTTATAACTTTACAGGAAAAATAATTAATCTAAAAGTGATTTATTATATATACGCGACCACTACACATTAAAATAAAACTAGTTTTTACGGATTTTATCGCATGTAAAGCTTGCGTATCGCCGTAGGAATCCGACTAGGAGCAGTGATAGGGGTCGACAAACCCTATCAGTGCCCCTGTGGTAGCAGCGTCGACAAGTTTTGGCTCCACGGACTTTCATATAGGAAAAGTGCTGGTAGCTTTTCATGGCACGGTTCTTTTAACGATGTCATCCGAATGGCTCTTCTCTCTATAAATATTTCCTCAGTTTTAGAGCCTTGTGGAATATTTAGAGACGATGGCAAGAGACCCGACGGTATGACATTAGCCCCTTGGAAAAGAGGTAAAGCCCTAGTGTGGGATGCTACTTGCGTAGACACTCTGGCGGCCTCTCATCTCAGGGGTACCTCGTTTAGAGTCAGGCCGGCATCAGAGGCAGTTGAACTGAGTAAGTGGCTCAAATATGCGTCTCTGATAGATGACTTCATATTTGTGACATTTGCTATAGACTATCGGTCCATTAGGTCCACGTGCGGTGAAGTTCCTAAAGGAACCCCATTCGCGGCTGGTCGTTGCTGCTGGTGATAAGAGGGTTGGTTTTTTCTCGCTCAAAGGCTAAGTATAGCCATTCAGCGAGGAAACGCAGCCAGCGTTCTTGGCACGATATCGCGGGTAGTAGGACTTTACTAGTTTTCTTTTTAATTATATATTAAATATTAAAATCATTCTTAAAATAAGCTCAAAGTTAACGAAAATATCGCGGATAAAACATAAAAACATACCTATAGTCAAATTGATAATCTCCTTTATTGAAGATTCTCTACGTGGTAGAGCCATGCTGCAGCTATATTATGGTTGTAGCACGAATGGGTCGGCTCGACCGGAGAAGGACCACGCTCTCACAGAAAACCAGCGTAAAATAACAGCTTAACGCTGCTGTGTTTCGTATGGTGAGTGTAAAGAACCGGAGACACTTTTTACTGGCAAAGAGGCATTTCATCTTAGTCCTCACGGGTGACAGCGGATCTGCATCTTGAGTCTTTATAGAGGATAGATGTAGATGTCTATGGGTCACAGTAACCACTTACCATCAGGTGGACTGTGTGCTCGTTTGTCACCCGATCCTATATAAAAAAAAGATGGTTAAAATTTAACATATTGTGTTTCGAGTGTACCGTGAACGATGGTGGTGTGGGTAGATGTGATTCGATATAGAAAACTTTCACATCAATATTACATCGACAGTCTAGTCCTGAGTTGAACAAAGGTATACAGTATATGGACATTAATCCAGTGTGAAATAGCAGCATAATGCTGCTATGTTTGGCAGTGAGAGTAAAAAAGGGAGACTCTTTTTACTGGATCGGTTCTTTACACTCACCATGGGAAACAGCATTAAGCTGCTTCTTCACGCTGGTACTCTGTGAGAGCGTGTGTCATCTTCGGTCGGCTCGACCATTCTTGCTTCAATCATAATGTATTTACTGAACAAAGGCCTTTTATAAATTGCCTCATAGAGGTTATTATCGTATGGTGAGTGTAGAGAACTGAAGACCCTTATTATTTGTAATTAGGTATTTCATCGTAGACCTCAAGGGTGACAACGCATCTGTATTTTGATTATTCATTGCAGATACACGTAGGTTTCTATGGAACATAGCATCCACTTACCATCAGTTGTGTGCTTTTTTGTCACCCTTACTCTATAATTTATGTACTGTAATTACAGAATAATCTATTGTTATATTGAAGATAGATTATGTCTCAGCCTTCATTCTATTTGTTGATAGCACAATAAAAGCCATGATATAAATTGAGTTGGTCCAGTAAATGCTCTGTTTTATGCTCTCTCCTTAATCTACTACCGAGCGGGCTTTGTTCCAGTTTATAGTCGAGTCAACAAAGTGATATGCTTTCATATTAAATCCATTTAGTAATAAAAACGTTTCTATAGTTACTTTAATATTATATACAATGTTGTAATAATATTTAATAAGAATTTCATAATAGGATAATATATATAATAACTTTTTAATTTTCTTCGTCAAGCAGGGTTTTTCTTAATTGGCTATACAACGAACATGTATACGTAGGTAGGTATAAGTACATGAAAGAAGCGAGAAAGTATGTCAGGATTCTGCCAAATGGAAGTTTCTAGTCTACGTTTCTGGGCAACAGCGTGATTGTATCTCCGAGTATATATATATATATATATATATATATATATATATATATATATATATATATATATATATATATATATATATATATATATATAGTTTTTATTTGAAACATAATCTACAGCTTGTACTTTTTCCAATATATATAAACGAGAGAACATTTTATGTTATATAGAAGCCTTTATAGATTTAAAATTTTTTTGGAAAAAATTTTTTTGTCTTCAGCAATGTTAACAAATATTTTACAGCGTATAGCATAAGATAACTCTACCTACGTCGAAGTATTGTATATTGATATTACGAATACTGTTTACTGTATTGTGTATTACCTTATATCGTATATTGGGTATTAGTGTGATGAGAACGTATGTGTGTCGGGTGGAAGGAAAAAAAGAGATCTCCCGCCGGGCAAGGTGTTCTGCCCGGGGAGCGGCCAACGCTCCGAGTGGTAGTTCGGAGCTATTCTATATATACGGATTTAACTTAGGAACTTTGTTAGCGTTTTAGGCTTCGATGTGTTTCGCTTGTGGCGCGATGACAGGGCCGCCACAGTATGTTTCTATAATTAAAGAATGTTAAGCATTCCATCTTAGCCCTCGGAGGTGACAACGCATCTGTAGCGTTCTGCTTACTATCAGGAGGACTGTAAGTTCGTTCGTCACTTTAAATAAAAAAAAAAAACGATATATTTAAAGCAAACGTGGTAAAGTCACGCTGCAGTTATATTATGGTTGTAGCACGAATGCGTCGACTCAATTGGGGAATGACCACGCTCTCATAGAATACCAGCGTAAAATAGCAGCATAATCATGTGATGAGTGTAGAGAACCTAAGACCCTTATTAAAAAACCCTAAAATCATGTTGTTAAACATCCCTCTGGAGCGTGTAGGTGAAGCTCGTAACCTCGGTTTAGTTATGGATAGCAGATTGCGTTTTGAAAAACACGTACTCGAGCTTGTCCGCAACTGCTTTTATAGGTTAAAGGTGTTATATAGAATCCGCGAATACATTCAGTTGGACTTAAGAACTAGACTGTGTGAATCTCTCGTTCTTTCAAAATTAAACCACTGCATTACAGTGTATGGACCCTGTATTTTGAAAAAGTCACAACGTCTAATTCAACGTATACAAAATGCATGTGCACGATACTGCTTCTCAATACCAAAACGGTCCCATGTAACACCTTTTTTCAATGAAGCAGGTATTATGAAAATGAAAGCGCGACAGAAACTATACCGAGTTAATCTTCTATTTGATGTTGTCATAACTAAGTCACCCCTATATTTATATGATAAACTTATATGGAGAAATCGACAAAACATCATTAGGTCTTGTACGAACCCGCTTGCCAATCCCACTTACTGTACTGCAGCTTTCAGAGGTAGTTTTAAATTTATAGCTAGAAGGTGCTGGAACGACATTCCTCCACCTATTCGTGAGTGTAATTCAAAGTACAATTTTTAATCCCATTATAAAAATCATTTATTACACTCACAAAAAGCTCAACCTTGAGCCTATCTTCCAGCATCGTTGAGCATTATATGTTTGTTTTTAGTGTGTATTTTCAAAGCTTATTGTTACGTTTATTTTTATATATGTTTTTGAAACCTTTTTAGTTTTATATAGAATATAATATGATATGAATATATTTATGTATAATATGTCTTGTATGTATAAATGTGTGTATACCCCTAAATATATATGTAGGTATATTTATTAGCAAGGAAATAATTCAATTTATAAAATAATTATTGAAATGTATGTCATAAACACTTCCAGGCGGATCGTGCGTGTTTCTGTGGTTATGGCAGAATCATCAGCGCTGCAGGTTACCCTGCAGCATTACGCGAGTCATAACCTTTTCACTGGCTCGATACACTCTTGTAATTTTAATCTACCATAATTTTAACTTTTTATTTTTTATTTCTGTGATGTGTACAGTTCCAGTGAATAAATGTCTTTCTTTCTTTCTTTCTTTCATTAACTTTCGATTCTCATGAAGCCGGCATTAATATGTTACGATGTTGTAGAAATTGGTTTATAGCGACGTGAAAATTAAGTCTTCGTAAGTTCCAAACGTAATTGAATATCGAAAATTTGCAAGTGGCAATTAATTAAACGATTCTTAGATAAACTAAAATGAGATTTTAAATTGCAGGTATACATAAATTTTACATGGATAAACATCCAAACCCGGAACAATTCGCCATACATTTGAACGCGCGGGTCCGCAGCACTGAAGTTGAAAGGTTAACCCTTTTTTTTAATAGTATCAATACTGTTCACAATACTAATATTCCCTTTAACCACTGCTAGTAAGCTTAAAATGTTGTGTTAGATCACGATAATAGTCGAAATGGGGATTCAAAGTCACGACTTTTTGCCTTCGCTGTCCGCACTCTGCCATTAGGATACTATCCTTGAAAGTTAACCACAGCGCTACAGAGGAGTGAATGCATACGAATCAAGTGTTGTGACTAACGATGGAGCGAATAAAATTATGACATGGTCCGCAGTACCGTACAAAATGATATCCGCTGTGTTTCATCATCATTACCATAATCATAACAGCCTATCAAATGTCCACTGCTGAAAGTAGGCCTGGAGGAATGTTTACCATAGTTGCCATATCTAACTGCTATTTTACGCTGGTATTCTAAGAGAGCGTGGTCCTTCGCCTGGTCGAGCCGACTCATTCGTATTACAGGCATAATATAGCTGCAGCTTGGCACTACCACGTCAAAAACTGTGTCAATAACCTGAAATTTTGATATGACTTTGTATTCCAGCGTACTATTATCAAGTATTATTATCGCGTAGAGTTAACACAGTTCATGATCAATGTATATTGTTTTCGTTTTCTGCAATTATAATGAGTCCAATTTCTACAATTTTACGTCTTGATTTATTATATTTATCGAAATATTTATTCATGAAATTTCATATAAATATGTAGACAATTGTTAAAATGAAACAATTCAGTACAATTCATTTTCCGAAGCATTTCATACGTTACCAGCTGCACCATTTCATAAAATTTAAACATTTGTAGAAGAACGTCTACTGCTGTTCAGAAACGACACACGAGAAGTGTTGAAGGACATGTTAATTTTCTCCGGTACATGAAATATTAATAGCGTACTTTGATACAAAACGTTATTTTATTACAGCTTTAATAGTTTATTTATTCAAAAGTTTAACCGCAGTATAAACATAATAACTGACTTATCCCAACTAATCCGTAAGCTGAAGTGGTAATGGACCGGCATATAGGTCTTTTTTTATAAAAGAGGAGGAAAATAAGCATGCGGCTCACCTGATGGTAAGTGCCTACCACCGCCCATGAACCGAACTACAACACCAAGGGAATTGTAGCTGCGTTTTCGGCCTATTAAAAAGAGTAGGCGGTTTTCTGGAAGGTCCCTCCCAAAATCTTACCTCGAAATCGTAGCTCAAAGAACAGTAGGAAAAAAGTTTCTAGAGTGGCAGTCTTGTACCTGTACACCAACTCTAGGGCGGCCCCTCACTAGATATTGACTACCTGCTGAAATATGCAGGAAATTAATGGGAAGGGTGGCTAGAGACCGTGCTATTGGCGTTCTTTGGACTAGGGCTTTTTATCAGCAGCCTGTAATGATGATGACGATGATGTGCCACACTGCGCATATAAGTAATAGTAAGATTTAATTAATAATATTCATACGAAGCAGGCCATATTATTTATTTTAATGATACAGTACATAGAGAGTACTACTATTGCTAACATTTGTTTTCCTTCTGCTCGTAGTCGTAAGGCTGAGAGAAATTGTTAGTTCAAGGCCAATATCAACTCAAATGTTTAGGAAAGCATAAAAAAGAATAAAGAAAGGTGTCTACGCAAACGCCTGTGGTTTTTTGTTACGCACGAAGTTGCGTTACATACGTTTTACTTATTTCTTTTTTTTCTTTGTTGTTTTTAAGTTGTAACCACCGCCAATTTTTTTTTGTCAATTGAGAAGTACACAGCGATAATATCTGCATCAAGAAGTTTTATTTTCTCCTCGAATTAAAAAGTATTCATGGTCAGCTTCAAGCCGGATTCTAGCGGCTATGGAGGATTTTCATCGAGAAATTATAATCTACTGAATATCTACGTAATTAGAGATTTACAACAAGTATATACAACTTGGAACGTCCGGGGTCACCTTGAAGACGGAGACAAAGAAATTTTGAAGAAAACAAAAGGAAATAACCAGTGCAGTGTTTTTATTTTTTATTTTCGTTATATTTAGTGATAATTTCTCAATAATTGTTCAATTTCCAGATATTATTATAATTTTCGCCTGTATCTCAAAATGACTGATGAAAGGGAATTAATTAAAAAAAGGGCAAGTTACAAAGGTCGATTAACGGCATTCAATAATTATCTAAGTGAATTAAAGGATACATTGAGCTCGTCTCAGATTAGCGAACTGCAATTGCGCGTAAGTAAAATTGAATTATTATACGAACAGTACGATGAGGTTCAATTGAAATTGGAGTGTATAGTGGACGATATCAATAGTCAAATAAACGAGCGGAATGATTTCGAATCGACGTATTATAAAATTCTTTCGAAAGCTCACGAACTTATTCGACAAAATAAAAATAATCTTGAATGTTTAGGCAGTGAAAAAGATTTTTCACGTATTAACAATAATAAGCTTGTTAAATTGCCTACTATTCAGCTTCCGAAATTTAGCGGGTCGTATGACAACTGGCTTGAGTTTCACGATACTTTTTCTAGCTTAATACACTCAAATGATGATATCGATGATATCAACAAGTTTCATTATCTTCGCGCGTCGCTCGAAGGGACAGCCGCCGTCGTAATACAATCTATTGAATTTTCGGCGAGTAATTATTTGGTGGCTTGGAATTTATTATGCGGACGTTTTAATAATAAACGTATTTTAATTCAAAACCATGTAACGGCATTATTTAACATTGAGGTAATTACTAAGGAATCGTCATTCATTTTAAAGCGCATGATAGACTCCGTGAGTAAAAATCTACGTGCACTTGAGTCATTAGGTGAGCCCATAAATCACTGGAACACCTTACTCATCCACATTATTACTCACAAATTAGATAGTAAGACATACCGGGAATGGGAAGAGTACAAAGGTCACTTAGATAATAACAAAATTATTTCATTTGCGTCATTTTTATCATTTATACAAAATCGTGCAGATCTATTAGAAACTTTGGAACTGTCTCGCAATCCTCAAATTAACCAAAATAAAAATAAAATTAAAAGCATGGTGTCAGTCACTAAGACCCAAAATCGGTTAAATGAGAAAAGCGAAATGTCTCAGTTCAAACTTTGCCCTAACTGTAAGGCTGAGCACAGTCTAAACAATTGTTCAAAACTTCTAGGGCTTTCTTCTGAACAACGATTAGAATTATTACCGCAGTTTAAGGTTTGTTATAATTGTTTACGTTTTGGTCATTTTGCAAACCGTTGTAAGTCGAGTGGCTGTAAAGTGTGTAAAAGAAAGCACAATACTTTGATTCACGTTTCAGATATGAAGCTCAAGACAACTCCCCATTTATCTTCTCGCCCTGAGGACGGTCCACTATCTCTCCCTGGTACATCGTGCGAACATGAGCATATCGGTAATAATAATATCACTTTGTCTGCGCAAGTATCGACCTACCTACGAAATAAAAATCAGGTACTTTTAGCCACTTCCCTTATAAAAATATACGGTCACAATAATAAGGAATACGCGAGCTAAGCGCTATTCTAGACAGCGGTAGCACTTCTTGCCTAATTACGGAAAGATTGAGTAAATTATTAGAGTTACCGATAGTTAATGTTAACGAATTTTTATTAGGAATTAATAACTCTAAGTCTCACATAGGCAAAATGTGTTGCGTGCCTATAAAGTCTTTGAACGAAAACTTTAATACTAATCTTTTCTGTTTCGTTTTGCCTCATATAACGGACGAAGTACCGAGTCAGGAAATACCTTTAAACGACATTAACATACCTAGTAACCTCTGTTTAGCAGATCCCCGCTTCCACACGCCATCGTCGGTGGATTTAATTATTGGTGCGGATGTTTTTTGGGACCTATTAGGGGTACGTAAAATTAGTTTAGGAAACGGAAAGCTGGTACTCATTGAATCTAGGTTAGGATGGCTAGTCTCAGGCCCCTTAATTAATAATGGCCAAGTACCGTATTCGATTTCTAACACTAAGTAGTTTTTAGTAAAACTAAATTTGAGGGAAAACGTCTCTTGGCACAATGATAATAACGATGATATTCAAAACCTATTGACGCGTTTTTGGCACCTAGAGGAGGTTTGCCATGATACATCAGTTCTCTCCGCGGAGGAGAAAATGTGCGAAGAACATTTTATTAAAAATACAACTCGTCTACAAGACGGTCGTTTCTGTATGAGAAAACCACTGAAGAAATCACGTGATAATTTAGGCGGTTCCCTACAACGCGCCAAGCTTTGCTTCCTTTCTCTTGAGCGTAGGTTTAAGGGTCAACTCAAATTTAAAAATAATTATACTCAATTCATGTCAGAGTATCTAACACTAGGACACATGTCTGCATGTTCATTTGATCCACGGAGGTTAGCATATTTTATACCACACCATGGAGTAATTCGCGAAAGCAGCTTAACGACTAAGCTCAGAGTTGTTTTCAATGCGAGCAGTCCGACTACTTCCGGTATTTCATATAATAATTTGCAATTAGTGGGGCCCACTGTACAGGATGATCTGCTATCTATACTACTTAGATTCCGACAACATAAGTACGTGCTATCAGCAGACGTAGAAAAGATGTATAGACAGATCGTCGTACATCCTGATGACAGACCTCTCCAACAAATAGTTTGGAGAAATTATCCATCAGAGCCCATGAAAGCGTACCAGTTAAACACCGTTACGTATGGCACAGCCAGCGCACCCTATCTCGCCACCAGATGTCTTAAGCAGATTGGTATGGATTGCATGGACGATAAAATCTCCGAAATAATAATCCATGACTTCTACGTCGATGACCTATTAACTGGAGGGGACAGCATTCAAGATGCGCTGGACATACATAACAAGGTGTCTTCTGAACTGGCCACAGCTAGTATGAACCTCCGTAAGTGGAAATCAAATGAACCTTGAGTAATACTAAATAATAACAATTCATCGCTCGACTTAAATATTGGTTCTACGGAACCCTGTAAAACATTAGGTCTCAGCTGGCAAATCGAGTCTGATGAACTGTATTTTTCGACGAGTGAAATCGTTTTAAATAATTTTACAAAACGTGGATTACTCTCGGTTATTTCACAAATCTTTGATCCACTGGGTCTTCTGACCCCATGCATGATTTCTATGAAAATTTTAATGCAAAAATTATGGTTACTTAAACTTACATGGGACGAACAGTTGCCTTCGGAAATAATTAAATTATGTCTTTCAATTGTAGAAAACTTATCATTTTTAAACAATTTAAGAATTCCACGCAGTGTTATCTGCAATCAATATATTAATGTAGACTTACATATTTTTAGTGACGCATCTCAAGTGGCTTACGGAGCATGTCTGTATGTCCGTAGTTTTACTTTCAGCCAAAAGTCGCGTAGCTCCCATAAGGCCGACTACAATACCACGGCTTGAGCTCTGCGCTGCACTTGTCGGTGTCCGTCTCTATGAGAAGGTGATAAGTTCGCTTCGAATCCAAGTAAGATCAGTAATTTTTTGGTCAGATTCGACAATCGTTTTAGGTTGGTTAAAAATGCTACCTAACAAATTACAACCTTTTGTTCGTAATCGAGTTGCCGAAATTTTGGAAAAAACAGGTTCATTTACTTGGCGACATGTTCCCACTGATCTCAATCCGGCAGACTATGTTTCCCGCGGTACGAACATAAATCAAATTCATAATCTTGACTTATGGTGGTCTGGTCCACAGTTTTTAAAGGGTGACATGTCTAGTTGGCCTGCTAACCCTATTGTAAGTGATAAGCTACCAGAAACTCGCTCAGAGATTTCTTTAGTTGTTACCGATCAGAAAAAACCTTTAATTGACTTTGAGAGATTCTCTAATTTTATAAGATTACAACGTTCTATGGCCTACGTGTTAAGATTTATTAATATTTGTAAAAAGAAACCGGTGCAAAGTAAATTTTTAAGTAACGACGAACTACATAATTCTTTAAATACTTTAATTAGATTGTCACAAATTGAGTCATTCGAGGAATATGTGACCTTAAATAATAACAAAAAATTGCCTTCAAAATGTACTATTTTGAAATTTAATCCTTTCCTAGACGAAAATAAAATAATGCGTGTCGGTGGTCGTTCAGGAAATGCATTATTTACTTATGAAAAGAAACATCCGATTATGTTACAGTCCACTAATCGTTTTACCAAATTATTGTTTAAGTATATGCATGTCAAGCTTTTACACGCCGGTCCTCGTTTACTATTAGCTTCAATTAGAGAAATGTATTGGCCCATCGGAGGCCTCAAGTTAGCTAAATATTGTTATCGACAATGTTACTTATGTTGTCGTTATAAGAATAGAATAGAATAGAATAGAATAGAATAGAATATTATTTTATTCAATATACATTACATGTGTAATTCTTATTGAAAGTCATTTTTTACTTTACCACTGGTTCGAAAAAACCCTCTGTCCTGGGAAGAACCAGCAAGAAACCCAGCGGGACTTTTTTTAAAAAAATAAATTTTACAATATAAATGATTACGAACTATTTACAAAATTTATTTTAGAAACTGCTTGGAAGCGATCACCTCATTCCCAGGGGTTATTATCAACCATGTATTCATTTATACTATAATAACCCTTTTTATACAGTTTCAGCTTAAAACATTTAAACTTGGTAATAGAGAGAACCTGTACACTTTCCGGGACCTTGTTGTAATAGCGTATACATTGCCCCAAGAATGAATTACTGACTCTGTGGAGTCGAGAAACTGGTATCACAAGCTTGTGTTTGTTCCTAGTGTTTACAGAATGTATATCACTTCTTTTACTAAAACTATCTTTGTTTTTGTGAACATACATTAAATTTTCGTAAATATACTGAGAGGCCAAAGTTAATATATTAATTTCTTTAAATTTATCTCTAAGAGACTCTCTCGGTTTTAGATTGTAAATAGCTCTAATGGCCCTCTTCTGTAAAACAAAAATAGTTTCTGAATCAGCCGCATTTCCCCATAGCAAAATCCCATAAGACATTATGCTATGAAAATAACTAAAATAAACTAATCTAGCTGTCTCGACACTAGTGAGACCTCTAATCTTTTTTACAGCATAGGCTGCAGAACTTAGTCTGCATGCTAATTTGGATATATGGGGGCCCCACTGGAGCTTTGCGTCAAGAGTGATGCCAAGAAAAACAGTGGATACAACAGGGCTCAATTCCTCCCCATTTAAAAACACATTGGTATTCAGATTTTGAACATTCGTTGTTGTAAATTTAACACAATTAGTTTTATTTCCGTTCAAATGCAGATTATTAACGTTAAACCAATGCACTAATTTTGATATAGCATTATTCACTTCGTCACATTTAAATGATTGACGTTTAAGTTTAAAAATCAAGGAAGTATCATCAGCAAATAATACTATATCATGACTATCCCCTACAAGGTGAGGTAAGTCATTAATATACACCAGAAACAGGAATGGGCCGAGAATCGAGCCCTGAGGTACACCCATTAGTACAGGTGACCCGGAAGAACTTTTACCATTGATAATAACCTTCTGTTTTCTATTACTTAAATATGAAATAATAAGTTTAAGCGCTGTGTTCTTGACACCATAGTACTGTAGCTTCCTGATTAATGTCTCATGGTGAACACAGTCGAAGGCTTTGGAAAGGTCACAAAATATACCCAAAGCATCCTCTGAATTCTCCCATGCACAAAAAATATGTTTAATAAGCTCAACTCCAGCGTCAGTTGTCGAGCGACCCCTTGTAAAACCGAATTGATTATTATGTAGCAATTTATTAATATTAAAGAAACTTAACATCTGATCTAAAATAATTTTTTCAAAAATTTTACTTAATGTTGGTAGTACAGAAATTGGTCTAAAATTGGCGGGGTCTAATGTACTACCAGATTTAAATATAGGTATGACTTTACTATGTTTCATTAAATCAGGAAACACACCAGATTCGACGCTTATATTAAATATAGTGGCTAGATAAGGTGCTAATGTATCTATTATAGATAAAATAACTTTAACGGAAATCCCCCATAAGTCTGCCGTTTTCTTAACATCAATAGTTTTAAAATATTTAACGATATCTTTTGGCAGTACCCTATAGAATTTAAAAGTAGGGTTATAAATCCACTTATGGGCAATCTGCCTCAGGGTCGAGTGACTCCCGACGGTTTTCCCTTCGAGAGCGTTGGCGTCGATTATGCTGGACCTATTATGTCCGCCAGTCGTCAAGGCCGTGGTTGCAAGCTTACGAAAGTGTATATTCTCATCTTCGTTTGTTTTGCGACAAAGGCTGTACACGTGGAGTTAACAGGCGATCTAACAAGTAATAATTACTTATCAGCACTTCGTCGATTCATTTCACGTCGCGGAAAACCTAAACACATATACTCCGACAACGGAACTTCATTCGAAGGCGCATACAACGAAATCGGTCGTTTTATAAAAGACAATTGCAATTCACTGTCCGAGAATTTGGCTCAGGAAAATATAAATTTCCATTTCATTCCTCCGCAAGCCCCTCACTTTGGCGGTCTTTGGGAAGCAGGCGTTAAGTCAATAAAATATCATTTACGGAGAATATTAGGTAATTGTAACCTTACATACGAGGAATTAAACACTGTGCTGGTTCAAATTGAAGGTGTACTGAACTCTCGTCCGCTGACACCTCTCTCCACGGATCCTGATGACTTACTGCCATTAACCCCGGGACATTTCCTCATCGGCCGCCCCATCACCTCTCTTCCTTCTCAAAATTATGAAGAAGTCCCTAGCAGTAGACTGAGTCGATACCAACGCATCCAACAACTTCGTCAACATTTTTGGAGAAGATGGAGCAAGGAATATCTCTCAGAACTCCAGCAGAGATCAAAATGGCGTTCCAATGCTGACACTTGATCTTGTAGTCCTGAAGGAAGACAATTTACCGCCGCTCAAATGGCGACTGGGTCGAATTACAGCCTTTTATCCCGAAGCCGACGGCATCAACCGCGTTGCCGATATCAGAACTGCCACCGGAATCGTCCGAAGACCTTTCTGCAAAATCTGCCCTTTACCTAACAACAAGGAAGGCTAATTTTGTTGAAAGACAAGCTTTCAACTCCGGGGGGCATGTCTACGCAAACGCCTGTGGTTTTTTGTTACGCACGAAGTTGCGTTACATACGTTTTACTTATTTCTTTTTTTTCTTTGTTGTTTTTAAGTTGTAACCACCGCCAATTTTTTTTGTCAATTGAGAAGTACACAGCGATAATATCTGCATCAAGAAGTTTTATTTTCTCCTCGAATTAAAAAGTATTCAAAAGGAAAAGTACATTTTGTTGCTATCTGCAAATTCGACAGCAATAAATGATTCAACAAAACTATATAAAAGTATTATTATAATACAAATGGATACATAGTTAACAGTAACCGCTGGAAATAAAGTTGTCGCTTCTAAGTTGCTTCTAACATAAATTTTGTAAATAGATTGAACAATCTGTCTTATTGTATCATTTACATAGGAAAAAAAGCCGCTAGGATTCTTGCTGGTTCCTCCAAGAACAGAGGTTTTCTCCAAACGAGCTAGTGATCCACAGATTCATGATGGCAATACATGATAGTTTAATATAACCACTGGGAATGGGATAGTCCCTTTTAAGTTGTTTTTTTATAGGAGATGGGGCAAATAAGCATGACGCTCACCTGATGGCAAGTGACTACCGCCGCCCATGAACAACCGCAACACCAGGGGAACCAGGGGAATAGCATATGCGTTGCCGGCCTTTTAAAAAGGAGTAGGCTCTTTTCTTGAAGGTCCCTAAGTCGTATCGGTCCGGAAAAATCGCTGGTGGTAAACTATTTCACAAGGAAGGTGTGCGAGGAAGAAAACATTCTTCTAAATCGCACAGTGGTGGACCGCCAATCATCCAGATGGTGTGGATGGTATCGGGAGTTCAGCCGCGAAATTTGGCGGCTGGGATTAATCCGAACAATACCTCAGAGCACTCCCCGTGGTAAATGCGAAAGAAAATGCAAAGAGATGCAATATCCCTTCGCAGCGCCAATGAATTGAGCCGATCGGAAAGGACTGGGTCGTTGACGATTCGAGCCGCTCTGCGCTGGATGCGATCATGTGGAAGGAGCTGGCACTGGGTTTCCCTGCCCAGAGATGGGAACAGTACTCTATGTGAGGCCGAACCTGCTCCTTGTAAAGATGCAGGCGTTGTGTCGGCATGAAATACTGTCCCGCTCTGCTGAGCACGCTAAGCTTTTTAGAGGCCATTTTGGCCTTCTCTTCCAAGTGACCACGAAACTGCACGTCACTCGATATGTCAACGCCGAGGATTCCAATACTGGCCGAGGCAAAAAGGAAGGTGCCTTCAACTGAGAAGATACGACAAAGGGGTTCTTTTTAGCGGTAAACGCGCAAACTTGTGTCTTCTGAGGATTAAAATGGACCAGATTTAGTCACCCCCAATCTGAGACTTTGTTCAGCAAAGACTCGACTTCAGACACAAGTTTGTTCCGGTACACGGCGACGTTTTCTCGAGAAATATTGGCACGGCCGGTGTATAGAGCATCACCAGTGCTGTCATCCGCATAGCAATAAATGCTACCAGTTTGCAACATATCATTGATATTTTTTTTTATAGGAAAAGGGTGACAAACGAGCACACAGTCCACCTGATTGTAAGTGGCTGCTGCGGCCCATAGAAATCTACATCTATCTTCTATTACAAATCAAAATGTAGATGCGTTGTCACCCGTGAGGACTAAGATGGAATGCCTTGTTTCCAGTAAAATGGTGATATGCAGAGGAAACAGCGCTGGTTATAGCACGCAGCCTTGTGGAACACCAGCGTTAATAGGCTTGTAGTCGGAGCATGAACCGTCTACAACGACCTTGATGCTCCGATCTGTTTGCTGTTTGCTTCATTTGCACAATTTGTCGGGAAGCCCATAGGAAGGGAGCTTCGAAAGAAGCGCTTTGTGCCAGACCCGATCAAAGGCTGTCGCTATGTCCTAACTGACGCCAATGCCTCCCCCTTGGACTCGATCCCCTGCGCCCATCTATGTTAGGTAAACAAGAAGATCACCAGCTGGGCGACCCCGACGGAAACCGTACTGGGAGTCACTAATCAGCTGCTGCTCCTCAAGTTACCGTATGAGCTGGCAGTTAAGTTTCACACGTGGTAGAGCCATGCTGCAGCTCACACGTGGTAGAGCCATGCTGCAGCTATATTAGTAGTATAGTTGTAGCACGAATGGGTCGGTTCGTCGGGGGAAGGACCACGCTCTCACAGAATACCAGCGAAAAATAGCAGTTTAACACTGCTGTGTTTCGTATGGTGAGTGTAGAGAACCGGAGACCCATTTTACTGAAAAATAGACATTCCATCTAAGTCCTCACGGGTGACAACGCATCTGCATTTTGATTCGTAATCGAGGATAAATGTAGATGTCTATGGACCACAGCAACCACTTACCATCAGGTGGACTTTGTGCTCGTTTGTCACCCTATCCTTTAAAAAAAAGTTAATAATGGACTCCATTATTTTCGAGAATAACGAGTTGATGGCGATAGGCCTGTAGTTGGACGGGTCTGAGCGGTCGTCTTTTTTAGGGATCGGGTGGACAAAAGCTGTCTTCCATGATTTCTGGACTACGCCTAGGTAGTAGGAGTACCGGAAAAGACGCGTTAGAACCGGTGCCAATTCCGGAGCACACGTCCTCAGCACAAATGGGGGGATTCCGTCAGACTCACTCGACTTGCACACCGGCATGGAGCATCCACACCGCGGGATGGTCGTCGGTGTGTACTCCCCGTCATCAAGAGTCAAGTGGGACGCAAAAAGGGAGCCTAAAAGTTCGGCTTTCTCTTTTGCGGCGTGGGCCAGTGAGTCGTCCTCCTTGTGTAGAGATGGTAATGATGGCTTAAAGAAATTCCCTTGTACAGCCTTGGCGAGCGACCAGAATGCACGGGTTCCCGAAGGAAAGCGAACAAGTTTCTCGCCAATTTTGGCTATGTGCTCTGACTTTGCCTTGGCAATAAGACTTTTGAAAGACCTGGAGGCGAAGTTATACTTCTTTTTAAGCATGCTGGTGTTTATATCTCGAGCCGCCGAAGCCTCAGCACAGGCCTGATAACACACCTACTTACTGCGTAATGCAGTCTTACAGGAGTGACCAAACCAAGGCTGAGATCTGCCTCCGATGGGTATCACAGATGATAGAATAAATATTTCCATTCCCTGTAGCACTATATCAGTGACAGTGTCAGCAACAGTGCTGGGATTCCGGCGAGAAGCAAACCCGCCCCCATGGGTAAGATGCAAAGAAAGACCGCATTCCGTCCCAAGCGCGTGAGTAGCACCATACTCCGGATCAGACAATGGTCCGAAGAGCCGAGAGGGGCATCGAAGGAAACCTGATATCTGTCCGGATGAGAGGTCAGCAGAAGGTCCAACAGGGAAGGTGTATGATCCTCCACATCTTGAATACGCGTACGCGAAGTAATCAGTTGTGTTAGACCATATGCTAAGGCAAAGTCATAAACAAATCTCCCCGCATGATCGATGAACGTAAACCGAGCCATTCGGCGTGGTGGGCGTTAAAATCGCCAAGAATCACGATCTCTGCAGATGGGACCTGTTGTAGCAAGGAATCTGTAGCCATTTGGACGTGGTCGATGAGTCGGTCTGTTTCGGCATTACCGCTATGGGAACTATAGAGGCACCCGTTGACGCGCGGATGGTTGCCGCTACCTACGCGTAGCCAAAGGATGGACAGGTCCAAAACTTCAAGACTGCCGAGGCGTCGAGAACAGATGTCCTCTCTGACGTATACGCAAACTCCAGCCCGAGGCACAAAGGAGTGTTCCAGTTTGTACCCCATGTAGGAGAGATACCAAGAATCAGCCGGAGAGGCCACCTATGTCTCGGTCAAAAAGAGCAAGGCTGACTTCGCCGTCTCGAGATGGTAGTGGACGGTATTTAGGTTCGAGTGCAGTCCCCTGATGTTGCAGAAATTCATGGATAGCGTGACAGCGGTCGCCTTGGTCTTGAAACGTGATCCTACAATGCTCGCAGTATAAAGTCGCTCACCAAACTATAGAGAGCATGCTCGAAGTTTCTATGCGCGACGGAGTTCATAAGGAAGATATCCGCAATAAAACCAGAGTAACTACTCATAATATAGCCTAATGAATCTGTAAGCTTAAGCGTTAAGCTTAAACGCAAGGCAGAACCAACAGCTTTACTTGCACTGGAGGCACGTAGGTGTAAAAACGCCAATCCTCACTCCAGGCTGCTACTGAGAATTTCCTACAGCAAAACCGAATAACTGATTTTGGCCCGACCCGGAACTCGAATCCGGGACCTCATGATTAGCAATCACGCTTACTACCACTAGACCAAGGAGGCAGTTAGTTCTGTTGGTAAATTTATATTTTATTTATGAAATGTGATAAAAGTTACAAATTATTATAATATATTATTTCAAGCTCGAAGTTTGTGTGCATTATTTAAAAAATACATTATATCGATCCGAAACTTTCGATCTAGTTGAGTTTTCATTAAATTCAGTTCAGCATTTAAATATAACAAATATAAAGCACAACCTACTTGCAAATTGGCAACAAATAGGGCAACTCCCTAGATAGAGAAGACAAACCAAATCAAGCCCGTACTTATCCTAAATTACGACCACTATGTAGTCAAGAAAAATGAGAATAAAGGAAATAAGAAATTGTGAGAAAAATGTGTTCCATAATGTTTTTCCCTGGATAAGGAGATTACTTATAATATCACAGAAAAAAGTTGGATAAAGAACAGTATC
Organism: Parnassius mnemosyne; assembly: GCA_963668995.1. Lineage (NCBI taxonomy): Eukaryota > Metazoa > Arthropoda > Insecta > Lepidoptera > Papilionidae > Parnassius > Parnassius mnemosyne. Next base: position 56,610,123 of record CAVLGL010000137.1, read on the forward strand.
CCTTAAAACCTGCGTGTATACCGCAGTAGGTACGTTATTAAGTTGACAAGGTTTTAAATTAACTTTTACCTCTCATGAATCTGGCATAAATAGGTTAGGATGTTGCTGAAATTTGTTTATAGCGACGTGAAAATAAAGTTTTCGTAAGTTTCAAAAGTAATTAAATATCAGAAATATGTATGCGAGAAATAACAATTTCTTTCGTATTTGAAATGGTTGTTAGATAGAATAAAAGAACTAGGGGGTCCGCGACACCGAAGCTAAAAACCTTTTTTGAATACTAGTAATGCTATTAAAATTACTAATATTTCCTTTAACCGCTACTGGTAAGCTTAAAATTCTAAGAGTGGATGACTATAGTAGTCGAATGGGGGATTCAAACTCACGACTTTTTGAGTTCGCGGTTCGCACTCTGCCTAACTTAGCCACAGTGATACAGAGCCCATAAGGTATACGAATCAAGTGTTGCGATCAATTATGAAGAGAATAGAATTACGATATGGCACGCAGTAAGTACTACACCCAATGATGTATGCAATGTTTCTTGCTGGTTCTTCCGACAAAGGTTTTTTTTCGAACCAGTGGTAAAGTAAAAATGACTTTCAATAAGAATTACACATGTAATGTATATTGAATAAAAATTATTCTATTCTATTCTATTCTATTCTATTCTATTCTATTCTATTCTATTCTATTCTATTCTTTCAGAGTGATGAAATAACTTCTGTGTCACTTTATGAGAAGAAAACCTTTTGACAGGTTTCAACAATTTCACTTGTCTCGTTGTCTTTCTGTAATCAAATCTTGCAAGTTAAATTTGACACACTTCCCGGTTTCTGATTGAGCTGAAATTTTGCACGCATATGTATATCGCGTGACAATGCAATATTATGATATCATGATGCTGGAAGATGGTAACTGGACTCTGTAATGAAACGACGCAACCCCATCGAGTTTGAACTCGTTTGATTCGTCTTGACAAGTACTTTGTCTTAGACATAGACGTTTACATTTATTCTCGATTGAGAATCAAAATGCTGATGTTTTGCCACCCCTGAAGACTTAAATGGAATGCTTCGTTAACAGTAAAAAGGGTAACGTGGTCCTTCCCCGGTCAAGCCGGCTCATTCGTGTTACCACCCTAATATAGGTTTTTTTACGTGGTAGAGTCATGCTGAAACTATATTAGTAGTATAATTGTAGCACAAATGGGTCGGCTGGACCGGGTAAGGACCACGTTCTCACAGAATACCAGCGTAAAATAGCAGTTTCACGCTGCTGTGTTTCGTATGATGAGTGTCGAGAAGCGGAGACCCGTTTTACTGAAAATGAGGCAATCCACCTTAGTCCTCACGGGTGACAACACATCTGCATTTTGATCTGCAATAGAGGATAAATGTAGATGTCCATGGGCCGCGGCAACCACTTACCATCAGGTGGACTGTGTGCTCGTTTGTCACCCTTGTCTTATAAAAAAAAATGCAGCACGGCTCTACCGCGTAATTACTTGTCAATAATCATAAATTTTGATATTGACCTATTATTCTCACATTGTAAAATCGCGTAGGGTTACCACAGTTTATGATTAATGCCTGTTTTAGTTTTCTAAAATAATAATTATGAGTCATAATTCTACAACTTTACGGAATAATATATTTGAATAATTTCTAAATACTTCATACATTACCAGCTGCAGCACATATTGTACCATTTTATAAAATTTAAACATTTACGGAAGAACGTGTCAACTGCCGTTCAGAAACGACACGCGAGAGTGCTATGAAATGTAGAAAGACATGTAACTTTTCTCCGGTATGTGAAATATTAATAGCGTACTTTGATACAAAACAATATTTTATTACAGTTTTCATAGTTTATTTATTCAAAATTTAACCGCAGTAGTAACAGAGTAACTGACTTCGCCCAACAGATCAGTAAGGAGAAGTGGTAATGGACAGGTCATGTAGCTTTGTTTTATAAAAGAGGAGGCAAACGAGCATGCGGCTCGAATGATTGTAAGTGACTCCCGCCGGCTATGACCAACTACAACACCAGGGAAATTGCTGGTGCGTTGTCGGCCTTTTAAAGCCGGTTACTCATTTGCCTGCCGCAGGGGCAATCTAAGATGTAGAAGTAGGGATGACCCTTAATTGCCTCCTTAATTGTGATGTGTGTATGCAAGCAGGGGCAATTTTCTAAGTCAGCCCTGCGGCAGGGCGGCAGCGGCGCAAGACCTTCCTTGCTCCCTAGATAGATAGAAGATAGCTGCCGCTGTCGCGTTTGTAGCGCAATCAAGGCAATTTCAATCAGTTCGTTGCAACTTTGTGTGAGTACAAGTTACAATGGATACAATAAATGAAAATGAACCGCCCATGAACAACTGTCGGCCTTTTAAAAGAGAGTAGGCTCTTTTCTTTAAGGTCCCTAATTCCTAACAATCGAAGAGGAACAAAGTTTCTCGATTAGCAGTCTTGTACCGGTAAACCAAATGTAAGGCGGCCCCTGACTAGATATTGACTAGCTGGTAAAACATGCAGGAAGTAGATGAATGCAGGTGGCTAGAGACAGTGGTTATATATATATATTCATATATTCGTTCTTTGGGACTAGGGCTTTGTTAATTAGTGGCCTGTACTGATGACGATGATGATGTACGACATATTGAAAGCTCATATTATGTTTTGTACTTCATAATGATATAAGTATGAGTAAGATTTGATTAATAATATTCATACGAAGCAAGCCATATTGTTTATTTTGACGATAAAGTTCAAAGAGAGTGCTACTATTGCTAACATTTGTTTTCCTTCTGCCCGTGATCGTAAGGCTGAGAGAAATTGTTAGCTAAAGTCCTGTGATATAGGAAATAAGTCAATGAAATAAGGCGTGTTGCTGCTTCTTTAACTTTAATTATACTGTTCTTATTCTACCTTAACACTAATATATATATATATAGTCGCGGGGGCTATACTACACTGCACCTCCCACCGACAAAAAAATGAATACATTTGTTTTTTTTTTTTAAACTTATAAAAATAAATATAAAATATGTTTATTATTAATACTAATATTAATATTAATACTAAATACTCACTGGCCCATGACGCAAAAGATAAAGCCGACCTTTTAGGCTCCCTTTTTGCGTCCAACTCGACTCTTGATGACGGGGGGAAAACACCGCCGACCATCCCGCGGTGTGAGTGCTCCATGCCGGATGTGCTGTTCTCAGAGCGCTCGGTTCGCAAAGCACTGCTGTCCCTAGACATCCAGAAGTCGAGTGGGCCTGACGGAATCCTCCCAATTGTGCTGAGGACGTGTGCTCCGGAGTTGGCACCGGTCCTAACGCGTCTTTTCCGGTACTCCTACTCCCAAGGCGTAGTCCCGAATTCATGGAAAACAGCTTTTGTCCACCCGATCCCTAAAAAAGGCGACCGCTCAGACCCATCCAACTATAGGCCTATCGCGATCACCTCCCTGTTCTCCAAAATAATGGAATCCATTATTAACTGCCAGCTCATCCGGTACCTTGAGGAACACCAGCTGATTAGTGACCGCCAATACGGTTTTCGTCGGGGTCGATCAGCTGGTGATCTTCTGGTCTACCTGACCCATAGATGGGCGGAGGCAGTAGAGTCCAAGGGGGAGGCGTTGGCCGTTAGTCTGGACATTGCGAAGGCCTTCGATCGGGTTTGGCACAAAGCGCTTCTTTCGAAGCTCCCTTCCTATGGGCTTCCCGAGAAATTGTGCAATTGGATTACCAGCTTCCTTGCAGATTGGAGCATCAAGGTCGTTGTAGACAGTGCATGCTCTGACTACAAGCCTATTAACGCTGGTGTTCCACAAGGCTGTGTGCTATCACCAACGCTGTTTCTTCTGCATATCATTGATATGTTGCTAACTGGTAACATTCATTGCTATGCGGATGACAGCACTGGTAATGCTCTATACACCGGCCGTGCCAATATTTCTCGGGAAAACGTCGCTGAGTACCGGAAAAAACTTGTGTCTGAAGTCGAGTCTTTGCTGAGCAAAGTCTCGGATTGGGGGCGACTAAATCTAGTCCAGTTTAATCCTCAGAAGACACAAGTTTGCGCGTTTACCGCTAAAAAGAACCCCTTTGTCGCATCTCCTCAATTTCTAGGCACTCCCCTTCTTGCCTCAGCCAGTATCGGTATCCTCGGAGTCGACATATCGAGTGACGTGCAGTTTCGAGGCCACTTGGAAGGGAAGGCCAAATTGGCCTCTAAAAAGCTTGGCGTGCTCAGCAGAGCGGGACAGTATTTCATGCCGGCACACCGCCTGCAACTTTACAAGGCGCAAGGTCGGCCTCACATGGAATACTGCTCCCATCTCTGGGCAGGGGCTCCCCAGTGCCAGCTCCTTCCACTTGACCGCATCCAACGCAGAGCTGCTCGAATCGTCGACGACCGAGCCCTTTCCGATCGGCTCGATTCATTGGCACTGCGAAGAGATGTTGCATCCCTTTGCATTTTCTTTCGCATCTACCATGGGGAGTGCTCTGAGGAATTGTTCGGATTAATCCCAGCCGCCAAATTTCACGAACGCACATCGCGGCAGAACTCCCGATACCATCCACACCATCTGGATGATTGGCGGTCCACCACTGTGCGATTTAGAAGATGTTTTCTTCCTCGCACGACCTCCTTGTGGAATCGATTACCATCAGCGATTTTTCCGGACCGATACGACTTAGGTACCTTCAAGAAAAGAGCGTACTCCTTTTTAAAAGGCCGGCAACGCATCTGCGATTCTCCTGGTGTTGCAGTTGTTCATGGGCGGCGGTAGTCACTTACCATCAGGTGAGCCGCATGCTCGTTTGCCCCCTCTCCTATAAAAAAAAAATATAAATTACCAAAATACAATGAAATTATAATTATATCATTTGACCTAAATATAAATTACAAAAATAAAATATAGGTATATTCTATGGGTAGTTCGGGTGGCCACATCCCTCTACAGTCTACACCATAGTAATTTCAACGTCATAATAGAATTGGTATGATGTATCATGTATACATACAACATACTTATTTCACATAATTAGATAATTCGCGGCGTTCTAGTATAGTTGTACATTCATTTATGTTTTAAAATACTCTGCTGTTACATATTTATTCATACTTTTCATCTCATTCCTTATTTTCGATTGTTAGGCCTTTTTATTATCTCTTTTTTTTTCATACTTTTTCAAACTTTTTTCTTGATTTTTTTACCTTTAGCTAGCTTTATTTCTCTTTATTCACTTATATATTTATTTATTATTTAGATACCGGGAATCGGAGAATTAGTTCATTTCATTTATATTTTATTTCGTGATATTTATCACGCGGGTACTTTATAAATATGGGGCCCCCATTTACTTGGGTATTATATTTCTTTTTCATAACATTCATTTCATTTTATTGGTACATAAACTTTTTGTTTTCATCATACTATATCAAGTTAATAGTGTACCTTGGGTTGTGCGCACAACCTTGAGGTCCACGTTTAAGTCATTTGAAAAGACTCCAACAATTGTCACGGAGGAAAACTAAGTTCACACTATGATCCAATGAAGGGTGTGACCTCTATGTACCATTATCAAGGGTAACAAATTTAAGACTTGGGGACACCCAACAGTACTAATATGATTAAACTCGTTCACATCACTTGTACTAAAGGTATTGTTCCCTAGTACCCGTTACTCCCGATTTTATCATCCAATCCTGGAAACATACCCTGCTCGAGGACTGTATGCTTTACCAGTGATGGAAGTTCCCGTATCTCTCCATTTTTTGTTTGTCAAGGTCTATTTTTGTTTTATTTTTATTTATTTCTTTACATTTATAGTTTTTTATTAATCATTATTTAATTTTACCATAATTTACACGTACATGGCTCGCGTATATACATAATCAAGATTATGGACCATATTCCAATACAATTCGTAATAAATTCTGATTTATACCTCATTAACAATACATTAAAACTTATTCCGTATTTAATAGTGTCAGAACAACCTAAAAAATTAGGTTTTCCAAACTCTCAGCTGATCAAGCTGATTGTATGTGGATATGCTAACCTCCGATAATTTTTCTTTACCTTACTCTCACACTTACACATTATTAATAATTTTCATTTACAATTACATATTCCGTAACTTAGCCAAACATTTAGTCACGTCTTTTACAAATTTTTATCATATAATAGTCTCGTATAATATTTAGTTACATCGTTGTCGGTCAGGGATTGAAGCTTACAAAATGGGTACAATAAAATTTAAGTTAATTAATTGTATTAATAATGTAATGACTTTGTCGAAAATCTTAATTAAACGAAGTAATAATTTTCATAATCCACACAAGTAGGTTAGATAGTCAAGCTATTATCCCAAAATAATGAACTATAATAGTTAAAACCTTATGATATGAAAGTTTAATCAATATTAAATCAAAAATAAATTATTGCATTTCATATTAAGATATAGAACAAAGAAGTCAAAGCAACGTAATAGTTTTCAATAACAATAACATAATCGCATAACGACACAGATCAAAATACAAATTGTAATTCCACTCTTAGCAGCGCAAGCGATTTGAGACACCTTTGTTTTAATTACCAAAGTACGTATATGGAAACGTTTGCAATTACATAATATGATCACCTAATTTTAATATAACTTATACAATGTTATTATTATATACATAATATGTGGATACAAGTAAATTGATAGTTTTAAATTCCTTATTTACATAAAATTTTAGACACATTACTTTTGCTTGGATCGAAAAAGATTTCTAGAAGTATGGTATTTACTATATCGTTTACAGAAAATAATTGAATAATTACTGTAACACATATCAACTTTACACTACAAACATAAATTTATTTAAGTATTCAAAAGACCAATTTTAATTTTTAAGTAGGTTTATATATATAAGTAAAACTTTAAGTTTCACTGCCTTTATAAATGAAAAGAAAATCTAATACTTATTAACAATAATGAATTGTTTTTAAATAAAATTTACTACTGAAAAAAAAACAACGAAATTTATCATATTGAACAATATATCAGTATTATTTTAATTATAGGAAATATTAATTTATGGTAAACTATGGTAAATTTAAGTACGTAAAAATGTAATCTACTATATAATTTCATTCGTTTTTGTATTATATCCTGCACAGTTATAAAAATAATATGAAACAATAAACAATAAAATTTAATATAAAATTATCTTGTGCCTTAACACAAATGCCATAAGTGCCTAAAATGTAATGTGCTTAATTTTTGATAATGTATTATGATTACATTTTATATATATATATATATATATATATATATAAATAGTGATGAAAATATTGAAAAATCAATTGTATCGTAAGTTATCTGATAAATAAGTTCAATTTAAACATACGTGTATTAAATATAGAATATTTAATACTTTACTTCAACAAATATTATTGCAAAAAGAATATAAAAACAATCTCAAATTGATAAATAAAGTTTTAAATGGAATTAAAATCACACACGTGCGAAGTTACCTATTAATTTTATTCTTTGTTTTTCTGGACGAAGCTTGCAAGAGTACAACCGCTGATTTCCTTTTCAAATAAACCTGCCGTTTCTTGAATTTTGTTCTTTGGTAATTATATTTAAAAAAAAATCACTTTTTATTTTCCTCGTTCTTTCTTAGTTGCTTTCATAGTATATTTTCATACTATTATACATTTAAATTGTATTACTTCATGTTCATTATACTTTTTATATTTCAGTCAGCTTCTGTAAAATTATTATTGTGGCCTCTTCTTGTATTCATATTTATTTATTTTTTTCGTCACATCCGTGTATATATTCCGTGTAGTCCGGGAATATTTATATTATTTTCAACAATTTTTGCAGGCCGCGGCGGTGCGCGTGCATTGTAGCAGCGCACCGCCTGGCAGGGTCGCCATGTGATATAGGAAATAGGTCAATAAAATAAGGCGTGTTGCTGCTTCTTTAACTTTAATTATACTGTTTTTATTCTACCTTAACACTAATATATATATAGTCGCGGGGGCTATACAACACTACAGTCCAATATTCACTTGAATATATAGGAAGGCATAAAAAAGCATAAAGAAAGGAAAAGTACATTTTGTTACTTGCTGCAATATTCGAGACAATCATTGATAGTTGATGAGAGTATAATAATAACTATAATTCATTATCATTATCATCTGCCCTTTAAGGCTCTTTACCAAACATGGACATTTCCCGTTTTAGGATTTGCCTATTGCTAGTGTCGTGACAGCAAGTTTCGTTTATTTCAGTTATTTCCATAGCATGATGTATTATGGGATTGTTTTGGTATGGAAAAATGCGGCTGATATAGAAACTATTTTTGTTTTGCACAAGAGGGCTATACGAGCTTTTACAACCTTAACCCGAATAAGTCTCAGAGAATCATCATCGTCTGCGAATTGTAAACTTCCTTTTTCAAGTCAGCTAAAATCTATATACTTAAACAAATTGGAATTATTATAACACTCGCAGAGAATAAATAAATGAATAACAATCGAATCTAGTAGCAAAGACGAAAAATAAGTAAAAGTGATTATAGGCCCGAAGATTACCTAATAAATAAGAAAGAAAGGGTCCTTTATCGCTCGAACTTTTCTAATTTAGGTTGGCTTAAATAGGGTTTTATTACTTTTTGTCATGGAGGTATTATGCAAAATTTTATGGTTACAATGAAACTTTGCTGAAACAAATTTTAGCCAGTAATTGTTGTTTTAAAATGTACGTATAGATAATTTTTTTGAAATTACGAAACATTGATAAAATAAATGGGTTTTTTATAGGATAGGGTGACAAACAAAGCACACAGTCCACCTAATGGTAAGTGGTTGCTGTGACCCATAGACATGTACATCTATCAAAATGCAGATGCGTTGTCACCCGCAAGGACTAAGATGGAATGCCTCTTTTCCAGTAAAAAGGGTCTCCGGTTCTCTACACTGACCATACGAAACACAGCAGTGTTAATCTGTTATTTTACGCTGGTATTCTGTGAGAGCGTGGTCCTTCCTCTACCTATGCCTATCTTAAATCTTAATAACACCACATTTAAATGAAACTAATTTTTATGTATTTTATTGCGTTAATTAAACTTTATAATTTCCGACGTTTCGACCTTTTCCTACGTTACGGGCGGACTGAAGTGTTTGACGTCCCGATTTCACAGTAAGCTCGGCTGAATCATTCTGCGTAGATCGAACTACAAGATTACCTCATAGGCGGGATATTTGCCTTAGTTGCCATGCTTGGCAGACGGGTTGGCGACCGCAGCTTTTGATTTACATTCAGCTGATATCAGGAAGACGCTTCTGCCCATCTTCTATTTTTTCTTTCTTTTTCCCCTCTGTCACCTCTTACAACACCCACTGGACGATAGTAGTAGTAGAAGTAGATATTTTTACACCACCACTACATGGCTAATAAGTCTCATAAAATTAAAGTAATACTGTAATCCCATCCACGCCCTTTGCCGTTTAAAGTGCTGGAGAGCCATTTTTATCTCGCTCAGTCTGACATTCAGATGAGACTTGTTCTTGCAACGTTACTCAAACTTGCGTGGGGATCCAAAACGATGTGTGCAACTGTCTGTGGAACATCTCAATCTCTCTTATAATCAAAGATGTCCCGGAAATTATGCTGCCAGAATTGATCTTTAAACAAGACAGACAGATCTCTTGCAAAGATTATGTATTGATGTTGTCTGAGTCTTGCCACATGCATGAAAACTGTGTCAAATTTCCACCGAATGTCACACGTTTATTTTAGTGTGGAAAAATATGCAACATGCGGCGGAGAATAAAAGTTTTTAAAGGTAAAAAATTTTTATACTTCTTACAATTCAATGAACGCTACTAGTTTTCACTTTCGCAATCATTCAGACATAAATGATCAGTTTTCTCTTGGTCGACATAATAAAGTTTTGTGTTTGGGTTTGACCAGGTCGATATTCTATCCCCCCCCCCCCCCCCCCGAAAAGATTCCACCATTTCGTGGCAAGGGGGATTAGTAACCGCCTCTTGATCTCCCACGTTAAACAATGAGGAATCCACTTGGCTTGCTCAAGGTGAAGAGCTGACCCGAAGTGGTCACTCCAATTGGATTTGGTGAGCCCGCTTCCGATGTGTGTTGGTGGGCTGCAGCGAGAGCCTGCTGCAAAATGTCCAAAATACAAAGTGCAGCCAAGTTTGAGTCGCGGAAGAAGAGGAGTGTTGGTGTAGCGATACACCACTCGCCCCATCCTCCGCGACTCTGACGGGGCAGCACCGTTGTTGCGGTGGTGGTGGGGCTCCAGATCGAGAAGAGTGTTGGTATTGCAAGGCGTTGCTCTCCCTTCCCTCCACGGTGGAAACTTGGTTGGTGGCGGACACATTCTCGTCCATTTTAAGTGGTGAAATTTCCAAGTTGTGCCGATAACAAAATAACTACACCTTAAATTCTGGCTTGTGATATCACACTTTGCAATGTTGTTCTAATTTTAATTGCGGGGAAATTATTCTGTTACATATTACTATCGGCATAATTTCTCATCTTTAGAAATAGAAGACTAATAATTTAAGGCGGGGAATACCATATGTCTATAGTCCGTCACACCCTTTATTAAAATACTGCATTGTAATTGCAATGTGGTTTAAATCTGTACTTACTGCAATATGAAAGAGTACAGAATTAATTTCTTTATTGATACTTTAGTTTAGATTTAAGTTTTAGTCTCTCTCACTTCTTACTAAAATTAAAGTGACAAACAGTAAAAGTTCTTACGTGATACAGCCAAGTTGCAGCTATATTATGGTTGTAGCACGAATGGGTCAGTATGATTGGGGTTCAGTCACGCTCCCACAGCACTAGAATGAAACAGCAGAATAATGCTGTGTTTCCTATGTTGAGTGTAGAAAACCGGAGACCCATTTTTACTGGTAAAGATGTATCTACGCTTTAATTTATTATCAAGGATAGATTTTGTGGTCTATAGACATACATACATCTCTATAGGCCGCAACATCTATTACTTTCATGTAGACTGTTTGAATGTTTGTCATTCTTACACAATAAAAAAAAACTACCAATTTCAAGAAGGGCTTTTAAAGCGATTAGTATATTATTGTAAATACGATACGACTTACCTTCAAGAAAAGAGCCTACTCTTTTTTAAAAGGCCAGTTCTACACACTCACCATATGAAACATAGCAACATTAATTTCTATTTAATTTAAATTTTTGTAGTTCTAAAAAATGGACCAAAGGAGCATGCGGCTCACCTGATGATAAGTGACAACTGACACCCATAAACAACTGCAACACCAGGGGAACTGCATGTGCGTTGCCGGCCTTTAAATAGGAGTAATCTAGTTTTTTGAAGGTCCCTAAGTTGATTTTTATTTTGGTATTCTCTAACAGCGTGGTCCTTCCCTGGTCGAGCCGATCCATTAATTTCACAACTATAATATAGCTGCAGCGTCGCTCTTTTACGTTAATAAGTTTAAAGAGCACAAGCTTAAAGGTTAAAACAGTAATTAAAAATCCAACTGCTTAAAAAATATTACTGAAAAATATTGTACCCTATGACGCATTTACAACTAAGATGCCTCTAACGACACCCCATGTGTTAAAATACATGAAAAAGTTTAGGCTACAGAGCGTGCCAAAGAAATGGACATACATTCGTGCACTCTTTAAAAACATTATCCTCCTTCTGGGGCAGGTAAATATTATTAATCGTCTTATTTGTTTAGTTATACCTTGTACTTTAGTAGATTATTCACGGGCTCTGTGGCTCTGTTGTACTGTTATTTTCGCTTGAGGAGTCAAAGCAAAGTGAAACGGACGCCTGAAAAATGTTTATTATTTGTACATAATTTGGTCTCTTTGAAGTTCTTAGACGTAAATGATTGAATAAAGAACGTTTATCTAATAGGATACTGAGTTTTCCTTGTCTATTTTTTCTTTAGGTAATCGTACATATAGTAAATTAAAAATGGCGTGTACCATATGATACATGATTCTTATGTTGGTTGGTTGGTTCATGGTTTTCTCAAAATATTTTCCTTCACCACCAAGGAAATGATAATCAGTAGGTACTTGAAATTGCAATTAACAACAATTATATTTTCCAATCTGGGCTGGAGCAACGAAAACTAAATTTCTAGAAGTGGAACTCTCATAGAGATCACTTCTGAAAGACATGCATTTTAAAACATTACCCAAAGGCAGTGGTGGTACAAAAGTTTCGTATTATAGACCAGTGGCAGTTCTGTGTACGCTGGCAAAGGTTTTTGTGTCAGCGTTACACCACTCACTATATACGCAGGAAAGCGCTAAACTTTCGGACTCGCAACGTGGATTTCGCCCAGCGCGTAGCACCGGCAGTAATCTGCATCATCTGATGTCGGAGGTGGTACCAGCAGTGGATTCAGGGGCACAAGTGGACGTCGCATACTTTGACTTCCGTAAGGCGTTTGACACGTTTGGCAATGATATCTTACTCATGAAACTGGTGCAGGCAGGTTGTACGCCGAAAACATTGTCATTTTTCGCCAATTACATGAGAAACAGGAGACAACTTGTAGACTGGGCTAGTCAACTGTCAAAACCATACCTTACCAGGTCAGGAATGAGTCAAGGAGCAATTTGGGCCCCCTGAAGTTTGTCCTAATTATTAACGACTTACCCGATGTTGTATGGCAATCAACATGTCTTCTATTTGCGGATGATCTAAAATTGGTATATATCAATAGTTAGTGACTCAGCTGACTGTGACAAACTCCAGGCGGATATTGACAGAGTAATACAATGGAGTTATAGGAATAAGTTATTTTTTAACACTTCCAAATGCTCAGTCATGTCGTTCACACATTCACGCTAGCCTCACACATACAAATATAATTTAGACGGAGTAGCATTGCAGCGGTTAACAGAGGTAAAAGCCCTTGGCTTTTCACTTTACTTCAAAACTCCATTTTAGGGAACACATTCGTAAGATTTGCAGAAGGTATATCGAAATTTAGGATGTGTCTTGCGTCAGTCGTGGGAATTTACAAATCTCGGTGCAGCCCGTGCCTTGTATGAAGCACTAGTGAAAAGTCACCTAGAGTGTAATGGCTTTTTATGGAGCCCGCATGAAGCTAAGTACAAATTGATGGTGGAACAGATACAAAATAATTTCATTCGATTTCATTATTTAAAATTATATGGAGTGTATCCGTTCTACCCATTAATGTACCCAACATTATTTGTGTTAGGCGTGGTGGGGTATAACAAACTGGAGGTTAGGAGGGAGTTAAGTTTGGCAACGTATATGTTTAAATTACTGCGTGGAAAAATATATAATGAGGCGATGTTGCGAATGGCTATATTATGTGTGCCGACAGCTACGTGTGGCGCTGGAAGAAGCCCCTGCTGTTCGCGGTACCGCGCGCACGCACCAACCTTCTAAAGGAGTCCCCACTGACCCGAATGCTGCAAACTCTAAATAAAGTAGCTCAGGATGTAGATTTATTCATTCTGCTGTTCCTTGGCTGAATTCACAAAAGTGACATATGTATTATGTTATAATAGTAGATAAGTTGTGTTCTTTCCTTATTAAATTAGATAGTTTTATGAGCCTACACTGTCGTATTAGGTACGCTTGTAAAGACAGAGGTAGAAATAAATAAATAAATAAATAAAAACATTCCTTTTTTTAAACAGATTTCTATCAAATATGTGACTTGCTAACAGTAAGAAAACTATATTTTCTACATTCTATTTTAAAAAAATCATAATACTTTAGTATATGACCATAAACTCAATATAAAAGAAGAAAGGATATAGTTGTAATCACACACACCAAACCTACAAAAAAACGTTATGATAAAAGTATTGGGAATAAGTTTATAACAGAATAAGGCTATGGAAGAGTGTGGCCTTCTGGCATATGTATTTTAAATACTTAAAAGGAGGTCTCAACTATAACAATGTACCATTTTACAATATTCTTGTTACCCAATAAAATTATATATATTTATTTATTTAAATAATTTATTATCTAAAATAGGCTTTAACTCAAGTTTTAAAATTCAAGGGGACAACCACTTGAATTTGAGGATAAATACCATCCGCATAAGCGGAAAAAGAGAGGATGATTTTAATGTAACTATTTAAATCACCTTGAGCTTATGATATTGCTTCGTCCACCCAAAAGAGTCCATTTCAATAATTAAACATAAAAAATAAAGAAATAATTTATGCATTTTAGGACATTAATTCCTCGATACCTACTTTGACTTGCACTCAAAAAAATCAAATTTTTAATTGCTTATTGTTTTTCTAATCAGTTTTTTTTTTAGAATGTCGGTGTGTATAAAATACTGGATAGACCGAGAGTGTGCAAGAGGTTGCGTCAATCTAGCGGGGCGTCATATCGATGGTCGAGGGGTAGAATTGAGGCTAGATCGGGAAAAGCCCACGCGTATAAAGGGTGGTGCGGGAATCAATATTGAATAAATAATTTTGAAAAGGTAAATATTTACACCAAGTTTGTAGTGACATCGTGTTAAACTTTTCAAGTTTCTATTCATAAGACGGCAGACTTCTATTTAAACCATACCTATAGCACAAGATTGAATACAATTTCTTTTGAACATGTTTAATACGATCTACGTGGACAGCGTAGTAATAAAACCAAATAATCATGTTGCACTCTAAAATACTGCGTACTAGGGAACAGTACAAAATGAGAAAGTTTCACGGATTTTTAAGTCTTGTCATTTCTAAATATAAAACCAAGAAGTTTTGTACTTTTAGATATCACATGATCGTAATGAACGCGGAACGTAAGATTTTATCAAACAGTATTCCAAGATCCTTAACTACGGATTTTCTATCAAGTACCTGTCCATTTATTTTGTAATCAAAAATAAGTCTTTGTTTCTCATTGCAAAATGATAAAAAAAGCAGTTTCTTGTATTCAGATTCATGTAATTTTCTTAAGACAAATTATGAATGAATTCTAAATTTCACTGAAGATTTAACGAATCGCTGAATGCATCGATAACAGAAAAGAGCTTCAAATTATCTGCATACAACAGGCATGTATATGTTAATTTATCAATAAGATCGTTAATAAATGTTATAAAAAAATAAAGTATCTAAATTGGACCCTTGTGGCACACCCGATGTCATAGAAGCGTCACGTTTCAGTCCATCACAACAGAATCCCATATATTCCGTAACATGCTAATTTGATACATAAAATATTATGATTCACTTTATCAAATGCTTTATAGATATCGGTATTATGATTTCAACCTGTTTTCTCTTAGCGAAAGCACTCCAAAGATAGTTTTTGTATACAAGTAAATTAGAATTCGTTGATCTATTCTTAATAAAGCCCTGTTGTCTCTGCGGTAAGAAGGGTTGAATATGGTGATAAAGAGAATCAGACACCAATGATTCAAAAAATTTACCGAGACAAGACAAGATGCTAATAGGTTGATAATTTTTACGACTAGACCTGCCGCCAGATTTATAAATCTGCATTAAGGAAGCATTAAGTGGAATACAAAAGGGGATTACTTAACTTCTTACCGTATTTCCTAATCAATAAACGAAGAAGACCATCCAGATGTGGCTCTGAATGGTCTTCCTCGTAAAACCCCTCGTAAAACCACCACCATTTATCTAATTTATAAATTATATATGATACAGCTATGTTTAACCATCCACAATAGGCTGCACCTAGTAGTAGGCGGTAAAACCTAGGTGTATCAGAACTTCGGCTTTTAGACGTAATATACAAATTACTCCAGATATTTGACGATATAACTACCCAAAATTATATTCTTAACTAGCTGTGCCCGCGGCGTAGCTCGCGTATATAGATTTTACATAAAGAATTTGTCGTTTAGGTAAGAGAATATTAAACGATTTATATCATTACTGTATCAATAAGTGGTAACAAATAAATCATTATCATCAAAGTTCTAAGTAGTTTATGATAGAGCTTCGGTGTAAACGACGTTAGAAGTAGACTTAGACGGGGTGTACACAAAAAGGTTACGGGGGCTACTAACGCGGGAAAAAGCAACATAGAGTTGGCCATGTGCAAAACAGTCAGTACTGAGGTCCACTCTTACAACGCGTAAATTTTGACCTTGCGCTTTATTTACGGTCATCGCATAACACACGGTGACTGTAACTGGGAACTGAACGCGCTTAAAATTGAAAGGAAAGTTACTTCTTAATAGAGGGTTTTTTGGCAGTGCTGCCAGATCAAAAAAACTCATTCTGCGCTAGGACAACACAAAAAACGCTAGATTTCATGAAAACAGCGCTTTAAAAAAGCCCTAGATTTCGCGCTAAATTAACTACAAACAAAGTTTGTGTTTTTTATTATAATTTATAATTCAAGAAAATATAACCATAATAAAGAAAACAACATTAAGTTTTTTTCTGGCAATATTTTTTGATGTATCAATACTTCGCAGGACATCGACTTATAATTATGGCAATTGCTGTCAACAGTAGTTAGTACTACTCTAAGTAACTTTTAACTTAGCTGTGCTCTAAACAACTGACTAAAACTGAATAAAGCAAAATAAATGCGTTGCCAAAACCATGAACGAAAACTTTAATGAAGGGGATTTCCCCGCTTATAGTCGTCGATAAAAAAAATCAAGTTGATCATCCTAAAGGGGAAGCCGGGAGATCCATAGCACAGGGTATCCTAGTTTGGACTCGTCTCCCATGCTCTTTGTTTTGTGGAAAAAATATGTTTGAAAAAGATAAACTGCAATGTACTATTTGTGGAAAAAAATAATAAAGGTCATTATTATTATTATCGGTAATGTGGACTAACAGTGCTGCTATAAAAGAGTTAATAACCCGCTAGTCGCTACAATTTTGAAATGTGTGCTAAATACACCAAAAAGCGCTGGATTAAGTGCTAGGTGCTAAAATTTCGAAATGCGCGCTATACATTCCAAAAAAGCGCTAAATCTAGTTCCCAAAGCGCTAAAATGGCAGTACTGATTTTGCGTATATTATAAATACAATATCACGACATTTCGTTGCAATTTTGTTATTTTTGTTCGGGTTCCGTTGTATGGCTTCGATAGATACAAATTTCTTCATTAAGTCTCAATACGATTCATCAGTGAAAAATCTCAACACAGCAAATCTGAAAAGTTTGTAATTTGTACAACTCCATCTATTACGTCCTTTGTGTGAGAAAACATCCTTTTTTAAATCTCGTTTTATGTTTTAAGTATAAACATATTAATTATTATGGAACGTTTTTTTACACACAAATCTTTTTATTACTATTTCTGAGATTTTTATGGCGCCATTGAACAAATTCGAACCTACATTTTAAAATAATAATCATTACTTTCGATAGAATTAACCAATTTTAATAAAACAAAGATTAAATGTAACTTGAAGATACGCTTTATGATTTTCTTAACGATTTCTTTGAAAAAAAAAAAGATGTTTACTTTAGACGTGATGCATTCATATAAAAACAGACAAACAGACAGACAGACAATTCTAAAAATTATAAAAATGTACTTATTTAATTATTTTTATTTCCCCATAACGATTTTAGTCACCAAAATATATATACAATGTACAGAAAGAGACACAACATGTTATCATCATTTTTATTATATGTATATATTTAATTAAAGAGAGATGGCGCTGCTAACATCAACTTGATGACTCAAACAAAGCCACCGTTGAGCAAATTCCCTACCCATACTTCAGAATATTTATCATAACTTTTGATGGAATGAACCGATTTTAATGAAATAAAGACTAAATGTAACCCGAAGGTACACTTTAGAATTTCCTTAACAATTCTTATGATGTAAATTAGTACTTTTAACGTGATACGTTAACAAACAAACAGACAGACAGACAGACAGACAGAAAATTCTAAAAATGGTAGAAATGTATTTAATTACTTATTTTTATTACCCCTCAATCACTTTTTTTACAAAAATATAAAATGTACAGACATCTGCTATTTACAGTTTTATTATATGTATAGATTTGATATGAGATTTTGCAGTAAAAAGAGCTAGTAAATCGTTCGTAAACTCAGTTTTTCTAAATACCTCGGGATATGGTGCCTTTACCTTATATAATAATAATCATTTCAAGTTTTGTCTTGAAACAAAACCTCACTTCTCTCATATCTTTTTAATAACAGCTAACTAGCTTACGACATGTACAATATCCGTTACGTCTACCTAAAACAGAAAATATGTGGAAGTTGACAAGTTCCTAAATTACTTTGTATATAAAAGTATAAGTCTGCGAGATAAGGTTATTGTATTAAATAAATAATAATTGTTTATTAATACATACATTTTTATTATGTACGAGCAGCTATGTAGTTCTAGAGAGACCAGTATCACTTCGACCTAAAAGATATATTATGGTCGCTGCTTTGTCTATAGTTCACTGCTAAGCCCTACGTCCTCAATGAATAGAAGGAGTTACTTAGCTGTGACTAATTTCAATTCTTCTGGGCGAAGTACATAGTTTCCAGGTTAGTGATACGTTTGCCCATTAAGGGTCCGCAGTTCGCCAGGATGTGTAAAGGCGTTTTCAGGGAGCAAATCCTTGAGTTGATTAGTCCCAGGATAGACGTGTGCTCTTTAAGACAAAAGTGTCCAGTCATGTGTCAGTCAGAATGCGCAATTTACTTTTACCTAATCCCAGGGCTTCCGAAGCGAATTTACGATCGAAAGCCCGGATTTAGGTTTTTGAATGTTTAAAGCCAGGTGTATCATCAGACCAGAACTTAAGTGATTTATTGTGGTAATAAATTTCCAGGATCAATCGGGCGAGGCTTTTTGAGATTCCACAAAATGGTTTGGGTCCAAATTGTATACTCTTTGAACCCTCCCGCGCGATCTTGTCGGCAGTTTCATTGCCTTCAATACCTTCGATTAGATTTTACATTCGATAGATTTTATCAAACAGTATTCTAAGATCATTAACTACGGATTTTCTATCAAGTACCTGTCCATTTATTTTGTAATCAAAAATAAGTCTTTGTTTCTCATTGCAAAACAATAAGAGAAAGCATTTTCTTGTATTCAGATGCATGTAGGTTTCTTTACACAAATTATGAGTGGAGTCTAAATTTGACTGAAAATTTAACGAATCGCTCAATGTATCGATAATAGAAAAGAGCTTCAAATCATCTGAATATAACAGGCATGTACGTGTTAATTTATCAATAAGATCGTTAATAAATGTTAGAAAAAAAAGCACCTAAATTGGACCCCTGTGGCACACCCGATATCACAAAAGCATCATATCATATATCTCATGTTGAGGTATGATTCAGTCACCATCAAAAATAGTGTTATTCTAGTAAAATAACAAATAATGTTCTATACTGAATGTATAGGGCGTCACTTTGTCTTATTACTGATAATGATTTATTTCGTAAGCAAAAGAGCAAGTTGAATATCCGTTCTCACACTTTTACTATTTTAGGTTTAGATCTCCTGATGTATTTCCCACAGAATTAGATTTATCCTGTTATATTACCGTAAACTCCTAGTAATTTCCGACAATACTTGTCATTAATTACTTGTTATAAATTATTTAAGAAGTAAATACGGAAAAAAAATCAAAACACTGGTATTCCTGTTGTTTTTAAACGATGAAGAAGATGCACAATGAAATCAAAAATTATTGTAAAGGTTCTTCTTATGCATTAATGGCCATAATCTTTATTGTGTCTGTGGTTGTGAAGGGAGTAACTAGTGGTGGGGTGGCTTAATATAAGATTATTATATTATATTATATATTTATTATATTATCTGCAATTCCCCTGGTGTTGCGGTTGTTCATGGGCGGCGGTAGTCACTTTGATATGTATTGCGGGTGCGCAGCACGCCAGTAATAAACTAGCCTCGCTACTAAACGGTCGTTTCCTTTGTTCTATACATCTCACTGGCGACGAGTTTTGTACATACCTACGCGTAAAAAAAAAAATATGTCGTATTTAGGTAATTTGCCTGTTTTCGATCACAAAACAAGTGAATGGTCAATATTTTATGGGAAATTAACACAGTTCCTAAGGATAAATAATGTGACAAAAGAAGAAATTAAGAGTGGTATCCTGCTTACTCATCTCACCGATGAAACCTACCGCTTAGTACGTAACTTAGCGTACCCTAACACGGTGGAATCGTTAACTTACAACGAGCTAGTTCAAATACTCAACAGCCATTTCAAACCAAAGCAGTGCTCCTTCGTAGATAAGGCCAACTTTTTCGGAGCGACTAGAAGTCCAGGAGAATCACTGGGAGACTGGGCGGCGCGATTAAGAGGACTAGCAAGCCATTGCGAATTCGGCGACGCCCTGGAAACGAATCTGAGAGATCGTTTTGTCCTAGGCCTGGGCTCTGGCCCGGAACGTGACAAGCTGTTCGAGCAGAACCCGACAACACTTACGCTAACTAAGGCGATTGAAATAGGGGAACAAGCTGCTTGCGCAAGAGAGGTAAAGGTGATGCTGAATACGAGCGATTTTGGGGTCATCAAGGAAGAACCTGTGTATCGTGCAAAATTTCACCAGTTCGCTCGGGGAAGCGGAGGTGACGGCAGTGGCAATGACAGTGTCGGCGCTAGGACATCGCGACGCGAAACTGGCTCCTGTTCAGTTTGTGGTATGAAAAATCATTACAGTGATAAATGCCGGTACAAAAGCTATAAGTGTCAAAAGTGCGGTATAAAAGGGCATTTAAAGAAAGTTTGTGCTAAAAATAAAAATAACTCGTGTGCTTATCACATTCAATCAGAACAGGAATGCGGCGCTAATGAGGCCAAGGACACAGGTTGCGTAGAATGCCAGAACTTTAACTTAAGGTACGTTGATGATAAACCAATTGAAATAAATTTAATTTTGGGCAATCACAACTTAACAATGGAACTAGATTCAGGCTCGAGCAGCTGTGTAATTTCTGAAAAACTGTATGCTGAAAAATTTTCCGATTATATTATTATTTTAGTATTATTATAGTATTTATATTAGTATTTTATTATATTATTATTATAGTATTGCAAAAGTTCCCTAACTTGTGGCAGGATGAGTTAGGTTCGTTCAATAAATTTAAAGTATGTTTACGTTTAAAGGAAAATGCAAAACCTAAGTTTTTCAAGCCACGAACCGTACCCTTTGCCCTTAGGGATAAAGTCGAAGAAGAGTTGAACCGTTTAGTGACCTTAGGTATTTTAGTTCCAATTGACCAATCAGAGTATGCCACGCCTATTGTACCTGTTTTGAAGGAAAACAATAAAATAAAAATAGCAGGAGATTTCTCGGTCACGCTGAATAAAGATCTTTTGATTGAAAGATACCCCCTACCTCGAATCGAAGAGGTATTTGCTAAAATTGGGGGTGGCGAACGATACAGTAAAATTGATCTTAAGAATGCTTATAAGCAATTTGTTTTAGATGAGCCATCACAATTACTTACAACAATAAATACCCATAAAGGGTTATTTAAATATACAAGATTAGTGTATGGCTTATCTAATGCACCTGCAATCTTTCAAAAGGCTATGGAGACACTTCTCTCTGGCATAGATGGAGTCAGCGTATGGCTCGATGATATATGTATAACTGGCCCCAATAGTGATTCCCACATTAAAAGATTAGAAGAAGTATTAAGTCGGTTAAGTGACGCCGGGTTGCGACTACAGAGAGACAAGTGTGATTTCTTTAAGGATAGTGTAAAATATTTAGGCTATGTCATAGATAAAAACGGCTTAAAGACTGACTCGGAAAAAGTTCACGCTATCATTAATGCGCCCGAGCCGACTAACGTAACCGAAGTTAAGAGATTTTTAGGCATGGTCAATTATTATAGGAATTTTATACCAAATGCTTCTTCACTACTCCATCCTCTTCACGAGCTATTGCGTCGCGATACGCCATGGGAGTGGGGCGAGCATCAGAGGCGTAGCATGGCGGCAGTGCGCCGCGAGCTGGCGTCCGAACGCGTGCTAGCGCACTTCGAGCCCACAGCACAACTCGTACTGTGCGTGGACGCCGGACCCGGGGGCCTAGGCGCCGTTCTATCACAACGATCGGACGACGGTCACGAACGCCCCCTCGCATTTGCGTCTCGTTCACTCACCACCAGTGAACGTAACTACAGCCAAATTCAGAAAGAGGCAACTGCCATTATATTCGGGGTGAAGAAATTTCATCAATTTTTGTATGGTAGAAGCGAGCCGTTTATTATTAAAACCGACCATAGGCCTCTAGTTTCTATTTTCGATACTAAAACAGGCATACCGATTACAACAGCGCTGAGATTACAGCGATATACTATAATATTATCGGCCTATAATTACACTGTCCAGTATGTGTCGAGCGATAAAAACGTAGTTGCAGATTATTTTTCTCGCTCACCCTTAACGTGTAGAAATGCATCGGATTGCCACGATAACGATTTAGACTCTTACTACGTAGTTAAGTTTATGAATGAGACGTCACCGGCGACGACAATCCGCGATATTGCACAAGTGACACAACAAGATACGGTTCTTAAAACAGTCATTAGGTACATGAATCACGGGTGGCCACGTAAAATAAGCTGTCGAACAATACTTCCTTATTTTCAATGTAAGTCCGACTTACAGTTCGAACAAGGGTGCTTATTTAGGGGACATAGAATAGTAATTCCGTCAAAGTTTAGGGAACACATGCTAAAAGAACTACACGACACACATCTAGGAATAATAAAAACAAAAAGTAACGCACGAAGTAGGATGTGGTGGCCGGGTATCGACCGCGACATTGAACGTTGGATCGGGTCCTGCAAAACATGCGTGAGCTTACGCTGCGCCCCGCCGCGCGATCCGCCAGCGCCGTGGCCCGCCGCCGCCGGCGCATGGCAGCGCGTACATATCGACTACATGACCGTGGGGCAAAGGGTATACCTCGTGGTAGTTGATTCGTTTAGTAAATGGCTGGAATGTATATTCATGAACAGTGGAACGTCGTCACAATCGCTTATTACAAAATTAAAAAATATTTTCTCTACTTTCGGTATACCTAATGTTTTAGTTTCTGATAACGATGTTAAAATAAACTCTAATGAATTTAAGACCTTCTGCTCTAACAATGGTATTAAGTACTTAACTTCCCCCATATATCATCCACCAAGTAATGGACAAGCGGAGAATTCGGTTAGGACTTGTAAAAAAATGCTAAAATGTATTTTAAAAGATAACCTACCACAGCACCAAATTAATGAAGTATTATTGGGATATTTATTTAACTACAGGAACACGGTACACTGTACAACCGGCGAAACGCCGGCTAAATTAATGTTTGGTAGAAATCTACGATCTCGTCTCGACCTAATTATACCCATAGAAAAAACACAATTAAATATGCCTTTAGTAACCAGTAGGAGATTTTTTGAAATAGGTGATACTGTTTGGGCTCGGTGGTACAGTGCCCGGAAAGAAACTTGGGAGTTAGGTACAATTAAAGAGAAGGTCGGTAGTAAAATGTACAAAATATTTATTATAAAATTTGAAGCAACATGCATTAGACATATAGATCAGCTGTTAAAATTTACGGGCAACGATAATTCATTAAAAATTAATAACACTGATAATGTTGAGAGTCGCAATTTTCAGTCGTTACCCTTGTCACCGTCTATGCCCGTGAATGCTCCTTTATCCGAACCTTCTGTAGGCAATCCTCGGTCATCGACCATAGTAGAGCAACCCGTTAATACTGACGCAATAGACGATGTTAATGGGGAAGAATGGGGCGATTATTCGGCACAGGACAGCGTGAGAGATTCAACAGAGATTCCGGAAGCGTCAGATTCGCCTGAAGCTTCCGAAAACGGAGTCGAACAGCCTCAGAGCGATTCTGTCCGCTCCAATGACGTACCACCAGCGCAGGCACCGACACCCGCTCGTCAACTGCGCCCCCGGAAGGGGATAGATTATAAGAAGTATTTTAAATGATTCATTGTGTTATTAAATCTAGTTGTTGTTGTGGTGTGGTGTGGTATAATTTAATTTATTAAATGTTGTACATCTGTTAAGTCATAAGTATCTTAAATATTGTTTTATTTAAAACTTTATGTATTATATATTTAATAGAAATTTAAGTATTAACTGATCACTGTAAATCTACTTTGTTAACAGGTATCAAAATTAAGTGTAGAGGAATGATATGTATTGCGGGTGCGCAGCACGCCAGTAATAAACTAGCCTCGCTACTAAACGGTCGTTTCCTTTGTTCTATACATCTCACACTTACCATCAGGTGAGCCGCAAGCTCGTTTGCCCCCTATTCTATAAAAAAAAAAGATAAAGGCACCTATTTCCGCGGTATTTTTACTTAAACTCGATAGGAGATCGAAAATTAAGCATATAGTTTACACCTTTGAAGATTTGGCTATTTTTGTCATAACCGTAATTGCTTCTACCCTTGAAATAGACAATAGATTTGAATGTTAGATCTTGATTTGTATTATAAATTAATTAAATATAAAAATTTGTTGGAGGCACCTCATTGCGATGTAAATATCCTTATGAAAATTAGTGGATATATATGGATTGGTTGCGTACTAAGTATCTATTCTTATAATTAATATAAACATTTTATATTTACATATGAAATAAAATCCTATTTTTACGCAATGTTAATCAATTTTATTTATTTTAATACTTGTCATATTATTATAATAGTAGCACAAACAATATGTGACGCCTTCTAAAGCAAGATATTATGTAAAATGTTGTAATGGATTTTGATAGATAAATAAATTATTATCCATCCATGTCTACAACTTACCTAAGTTTGAAAAAGTTATAATGAAGGAAATAGGAACCTCCGCGTTATTGAAAATAATGAAAGTGTAAGCTGCGTAAAATTATCAACATCCTTTATTTTGCGTGTGTATATCCTGCGGAATAAGGGGCTCATATAACTTTATACTATACATCGGAATAGCGTTTTATTTTTGCATTGATTACATATAGGTAAAAACTCATTTGCAAAATCATCTTAACCTTGTTAAAAATTACATCGAATTGTGTATGAACTAAAATTTTCCTTCCAGCTTTCCCATACAATAAATTCACAAAATACCTAAATATTCACAAAATACCTAAACCTTTGACATTCTTCAGTTAGTGAATGAAAAGCAAAAGTATACGTCGGAAATAGATTTTAGTATTCATTGTCGTTTTAAATTGTCAAACCACCTTGATTTATTCCGAAAATTATACAAAAGTTTGGTGTTTTTGATTAAAAATATAATCCATTAAATTATTTTATTCAAAGAATTACACACGCGGTACAAATATTACCAAAAAATCACTATTTAAAAAACATAGTACTCGTTTTTATAGGATCGGGTGACAAACGAGCACACAGTCCACCTGATGATAAATGGTTACTGTGACCCATAGACATCTACATCTATCGTCAATAAAGACTCAAGATGCAGATGCGTTGTCACCCGTGAGGACTAAGATGGAATGCCTCTTTGCCTGTAAAAAGGGTCTCCGGTTCTCTACACTCACCATACGAAACACAGCAGCGTTAAGCTGCTATTTTACGCTGGTTTTCTGTGAGAGCGTGGTCCTTCCCCGTTCGAGCCGACCCATTTGTGCTACAACCATAATATAGCTGCAGCATGGCTCTACCACGTACTGACCTGCACAAGTTCCTAAATGTATGAAGCGTGGGTTCGGATCAGCTTCTAACGCAAAACTAACCATTTTTTTAAAAGTATATAATAATAGATTTATTTATTTCCCACAATTTGATTGTACACAGCTTAAAAAATATACAAATGTTGTGTGGGCGGACTGGTGTCCAAACTAGGTACAAACCTGTATTATGGATCACCAGGCCTCTACCCCTTGGATAAACACAATCTTTGTAGTATGGAAATACAAATAAGAGAGAAAGAATGCAATTGCATGTTTGTGTGTTTGAGTGTGTGTGTATGTGTGTGTGTGTGTGTGTGTGTGTGTGTGTGTGTGCGTGTGTGTGTGTGTGTGTGTGTGTGTGTGTGTGTGTGTGTGTGTGTGTGTGTGTGTGTGTGTGTGTGTGTGTGTGTGTTATGTTTACCCTACGCTAATGACTTGGGATCAGTTATCAGATTATAAGGATCTTAAACCACAAACCGGAACACTTATATTGTTTAACATTATAAGAATTTTTAAGCTGTGTACAATCAAATTGTGGGAAATAAATAAATCTATTATTATTATTATTATATGTTACGGCTTAAAGTCGAAGTGCGGTTACTAGAACTAGGCGCGGCCAGCAGTAGTTGGTTAAATTTAGGTGTACTGTTAAATTTGTAAAAACACGGATATACATATCAAGTAATATCAGCGACAGTGAGTTAAGGTGCGGTTGGGTAACACACAAAACCACAAACTTTTATCTAATTTATAAGTTATACATACACCTAAGCTTAACCAACCGCAATCGGCTGCACCTAGTAGTAGGCGGCTAAACCTAGGTGTATCCGCACTTCGGCTTTTAGCCGCAACATATACAAATTACTCCAGATATTTGATGATATGAGCACCCAAAGTCAATTTGATAAGAGATCTCGCAGTAAAAAGAGCTAGTAAATCATTCGTAAACGCAGTTTTCCTAAATACCTCAGGATATGGTGCCTTTACCTTATATAATAATAATCATTTCTACAAAGCACCGATCAGCACCTATTTTGGGAACCGAAGTTTTATCTTCAAACAAAAGTTTATTTCTCTCATATCTTTTTAATTACGGCTGACTAGGGTACGACATGTACAATATCCGTTACGTCTACCTTAAAGAGAAAATGTATGGAAGTTGACAAGATCCTAAATTACTTTCTGTATAAATGCTTTAGTCTGCGAGATTAGGTTATTGTATTAAATAAATAATTATAGTTTATTAATACATACATTTTTTTATTATGTACGAGCAGCTATGCAGGTCTAGAGAGACCAGTATCACTGCGACCTAAAAGATCTATTGTGATCGCTGCTATGTCTACAGTTCACTACTAAGCCCTACGTTCCCAACGAATAGAAGGAGTTGCTTAGCTGTGAGTAATTTCACTTCTTCTGGGCGAAGTAAATAGTTTCCCAGATGAGTGCCACGTTTGCACATTAAGGGTCTGTAATTCGCCAGTTGTGTAATGTGTAAAGGCGTTTCCTCATCTAGGGAGCAAAACTGGCACATCCTTCAGTTGCTTAGTCACAGGATTTTTTACTTTAAGACTTTAAAATAAAAGTATCAAGTCAGGGCTCTTAAAGAAATGCGCAATTTATTTTTTATTAATAAAAAAGGGGGTGGGATAAAAATATAAGAAAATGAGGATCGCCTGAGTGTATCTGTTCTGTCTGTTTCCTATTGAAATATAGATATATACAGACCTATAAGACCAAATTACAGGCGGCAACCACGTGAAGGAAGAACTCCTCAGACTTGCTCTGGGGATGAACACGACTTGCGCTCTCCCCCTGAGCCATTCGATAAACTGCTCGTCGGACAGGAGAGTAGAATAAGTGTAGCTGATAATGTAAAAATGTGAGAATTAGGAGTATACTAACCCGCGCCCATACATACATTTATATACATGCATAAGTAATTAAATAAACTATAATGCATGTTAAAACAAAGGATTGTAGGAATTGAAGTTACTTTTGCTTTAACATAATGTCCTGGAGACCATTTTGGTTACGGCGGCCACTATCAATGCAGACTCACCATTTGCACAGTTGCACTAACATACTGAGATTTTTTTAGAAGTTTGGTTTAGCAAATGGATGAGTCGGGTTGTGTGTTTAGCAGAGATGGTAGATATGATAAGGGTATAGAACGAGGAGTGAACGCAGGACATAAAGAAAATGGGGCTCTTCACTCTATTGTCGGAAGTCAGAATGTGTCAAAAAGGCACGTATGGCAGTTCACGATGCTGTGTTAGTACTTGTCTTAGTGTATGGTAGTTAAACCCTGGTGTGGCAGGAGAATCACGAGATTAGAATAAATACTGTAGAAATGCCGTCATATGGAAGTATGTTAGGGCTAAATCTTGATAACAAGGTGAGAATTTGCGTGATAAGAGAAAAGTGTGGTTACAAGATGATGATGTTTAAGAGAGAAATGCTTTTCTGGTTTCGTCATGTACAAAAAACAAACGAGAAAAGAGTGACAAAACAAATTTATGTTGCAGAAGTAAACGACACATTCGGAAAGGGACGCCTAGATGAAAGCTTATAACCTAATTTGCATTATATTGAAAATGAGCTAGGTTAAGGGTACCATTTACCTACAAGCATGTATGCGTAGCTACGAGTAACTGGGTGTTTGTGTAACGCTCCCGAAAACGAAGACAGATGATAGTAGGTACTACACCTTAGAACATTGGTCACAAATAAGTTTGATCCCGAGGGAAAAAATATCATCTTTTCACAACGTTTTATTAACTTTATTCGCGCTCCATTATGCTGCTAAATGAAACAATTATTTCATAAAAAAAATCATGAATATACTTAAACAAAAAAAACCAGCAGTGAAACTTAAAAATAACATCAGCTGACAATAGGGTCAATATCCTCGCGGGAGCCGATTTCTTATAGGTCCCGTCACGTAAAAACGCTGGCCTTGAACCTGGGCACTGAGCGATTTATCGATCAAATTGATGGTTCGAAGTTTCATTCTTTAGTTTCATTTTTCATTTCTATTTTCTTAAACAAAATCAAAGATAACGATGAAATAGTGTTTATAATTGTGTGAGTACTGAGTACCCAACTAGGTACGTTTATTAATTTCAATATTTTTTGTAGTAAAGAACTGCTTGTTGCGACAGGGTACAATTGATTGTGTAATTGTATTAAAAATGACAACCATAACTTTTAAATCCCATATGAAGACTAGTCGTAGTCATAAAACTTATAAATGAAATAAGCGTTAGCAATGTCTTAACATACATAACGCTTTAACGTTGTGTGGAAGGTTCCAGTGCTTCAAGGACTTTACATTGTGCGCATTTGTTTTAGCAGATTGATTAATAATATTAGTTTTTGAGACAGTTCCGTGTTGACTACCACAAGATACAGTTCAATTGTTTCGTTTATTAAATTATTGTAGTTATTACTTGTTATTTATTACTAAATGATATTATTCTTGTTGTTACGTTTTAATTTTCCTGTTTATTTGTATAATGCCTAACGCATACGTTTATAGTGCTCGTGAATACGGCAAGTGCCTTGGAGAAGCTCGCGGGAATGCTTCGCATACATTGCGAATTTATGAGAAATTCCCGACCGCTCGATATCCAGCTGACACTTGTCTGATAACAGCAGCATTTCAGCGAGTATTGGAAAATCGGCCCATTGCTCTGGTAGCGGCAGGAGGTGGAAATCAAGTGGCTGTTTACTCAGAAGAGCGCATTTTAGATGTCGTTTGGCGGAATTGGAACCTAGGTACACGAAGTATCGCTAATTTGTTAAGGCGTCGGGATGGAACAAGTGTGTTATACTGTACAGTTCACAAAGTGTTAAAGCGTAACTGAATGCGCCTATACAAAGTGTACAAAGTGCAAGCTTTAGTTCCCGGTGATCACGACCGCCAGCGAGTTTACTGCCGTTGGTTATTAGATCAGCAACAACGTGAGGACTTGAGCAGTAAGCTGTTTCATACCTAATTTTTTTTAAGTAACTTAGTACTGAACTGATCTGAATAGGTACATAACTGAATGCATCAGAGTAATATAACATACCTACACGATGAACAAAAACGCATGACTCTAACCTTCGTTACATTTTCTTTAAGTATTTTTTTCATTAGCGGGGAATCGAAATAGTTATTTGGGTTAATAAACCTGTGAATTCGAATTAAAGTGGCTACGTGGAGACAAGCACAGTGGTAAAATAGTAGGTTAAGTAGATAAGTTAGGTATTCAGACAAGTGTTGAAAATTATTAGGTATTGTGATATGGCCCGCTAGCTGCGGGCCGCGCGAATTCTAGTCAGCTGATTGTAATTCAGTAATTCCACTGCTGGTTTTATGTTTAAGTATTTTCATGATTTTTTTATGAAATTATCGTTTCATTTAGCTGTACTAACATGATAGAGAATGAATAAAGCTAATAAAACGTTGTGAAAAGATGATTTTTTTTCATCGGTATCGATTTTATATTACACCAATCATCAAAGGTATAGTTGGTACTGTCGTCTGTCTACGTTTTCGGGAGCGTTTCTAAAATACCCTGTATATGGAAAGGAGGCGAAAGACGTGTGTCAGAATCGTGCCTAATGGAAATCCGTAGTCTCTGTCTACCTCACTGGGTGACAGGCGTGAGTGTTTATGTAATGTTTTCTTTTCAAATTTTAAAATGTTTTAGTTATTTACATTATACATTGCCTACGTTATGTGACACACCATCGGTTGTTAAGTATTACATTTCTAGATTTATGGTCTTTAGCTTACTGTTGCGTTGTACCATTGCACTCACGTGTTTGAATTTGAGTTGAGTGAAAGTTGATTCATTTGAATGATTATTTGGAATCAACATCGTCATCCTCATCATCATTATTACCCTGCAGTAGCGGTCTTGTGTGCCGTGAAAAGTTAAGCTTAAGGTTCCACATTCACCTACTAGTCACAATTTTCATCTAGTCATGTATTATACTCATATATTATGAGGCACACGTATTTCTTTTTCTTTTACTTTCGGCTCTTGAAGTCTAATACTGAACACGGATCTGTCTCGTTGTAGGGAGGATTGCCATAATCGTCAAGCTTTTCAGGTGGATCGACAATGGCAGTGATAGTGTCAGCGCTAGTCTGGTTTATTTTAAGGAAGAATAGGCAAACGTGATCACCGTTGTTCATGAACATTTGCAACACCATAGGAATTGTAAGTGAATTTCCGGCCTATTAGAAAGAAGTAGGCTCTTTTCTTGAAGGTCTTTAAGGATTATTGGTCCAGAATAACCGTTAACAACAGTAAATTCCACAGTGTGGTTGGATCGCACTCCGTTGAATACATTTTTACATCTGATAAAAAAAAAAAAACATGATTGTCATACCACCATACATCAGGAGCCATTTTTCATTTTGTGGCCTTTCCCATAGCCACCTCTTACAACAGCCACGAGACGAAAAGGATGGATACTTTTACATCGCCACCATACGAAAATAACTTTCATAATTCAAATTGAAACAACACACCTGCACAATACATATAATAAAAATTTCAATATGTTTCCGTTGAGTAATTGCCTAATAAATTTTCATGCAGCGAGTCTCATATTTGGAACGGTCGATGTATTCTAATTTATGTATCGAGCTAAAATTGTAACTAAGCGCTGCAATGTAAGTTTTTATTATTTTTTGTTAGTAGTATAATTGATTGAAAAATGAGTAAGATTATTATAATAAGATATTAAATAATTAAAAGTAAACCCCATACCATCCCTTGAGTATCGAAAAAGGCAGCAGAAGGAAATGAAATAGGAGGTGACCGGCAGCACTTTTCTGATAACGGCCCAAATAAATTATAATATTGCTATATGATGCTTGTATCAGGAATGGGTTGGCTCGAACGGGGTAGGATCACGCTCTCCTAAAATACAAGCGTAAAATAGGAGCTTAATGCTGCTGTGTTTCGTATGGTGAGTGTAGAGTACCGGATACCCTTTTTTGCTAGAAACAAAATATTCCATCTTAGTCACGGGGGTACAACGCATTTGCATTTTGATTTATCAAACAAAAGCCTTACTACAGTATTCTGTAGTTATAAGTAGACTATGAAAAATGACTATAATGGTTGTAACTTATAACATCCGGCAGGAAATATGTACTAAATTTTTTCTTTATAAATTTCTAATGATTCCAGAGACATGCTAAATGAATGAAACAATGAATTCTTGGCAATATCACGTTTTACTGTTACACAAATAAATTACATGAAATTTTACGCACCTGTGATATAAATACCTGTAATAATATAATGAAGTACACTATTATAAGATAATAAAGTACACGATATCTTAACATCGTAAGTATGATCGTATTATTGCATAATTATGGTCCCCGTCCTTATTCACAGTCCAGTAATCACTGAATGCAGAACCCGATCGTACAGCGATGCTTTTTGTGTTTACTATGTGTTTATTTCCCTGTATTTACTAATTATAAGAACTTTATATGTTATAAATATTTTATTTTTCACTAAGCAATTTCGTTATTAACACTATCTCAACCTAACATAACAGTATGCTAGACAAAGTAAACACGTATAGTATTAATCAAAACTTGATATAAAATTGTTAAATTTTTAAAGGTCCCGCTGGGTTTCTTGATGGTTCATCCCAGGACAGAGGTTTAACCTGAACCAGTAGTTAAGCTAAAATAACTTTCAATAAGTACTCTTGTAATCTATACTTATTAAATGAAAATTATTTTATTATATTCTAGTACGTATTGTAATTGCTATCGTGTGAGTGGTTAATTTTTGCATCGACTTCATTGACTATTGAAAAATTATACAACATATGAGCATCCCGTGGGTGTCGTAAGATTTGAACATACGATATGGGAAAAAGACGCTACAGCTTTTGATAAATACTGGCATAACCATGTAGTAGTAGCTATTCGTAAAATACCTCGACCAGTAAGGGAAAGCTGTATGTAGATTATGTCGTATATACACATCGACATCTATCAGCGAAGAATTGAAATTCTGGTGCGTTGTCACACCTGAGTACTAAGGTAGTATGCGTATTTACTAGTAAATAAAATATTTTAAAAATTTCTCCGTTTTTCTTACACTCTCCATACGAAACAGCAGCATTAAGCTGCTAGTTTACGCTGGTATTTTTGTATGAGCGTGTTCTTTCCCCGGTCAAACCGACTCAACAGCTTGGTTCTAGTACGTATTCTTTGTAGATCAATATTCCACTTTAGTAAGGATCTTAACGAATGCTAGCTGGTCAATGGTTGGAGATTTAAGACATTCTAATAACAGTACTGATGACAATTATAAAAATATATATTTTTTCTTTAGACTTCCTGATTTAAACTAAATACGCAGAAGCGTTAGTAATTATTGAAATGGTTTTAGGACAACGAAGTATTCACCGAGCTGCCTCAATGCGTGTTCCCGGACTTCACACGTCTTCGTAATATTTTATTTAAATTTCTTAGCTGTGCAGGTTTCCTGAGAATGTTTTCATTCACCGCAGAGCACGTGGGAAGCGTAATAGAAATATATATTTATCCCGGAATTTCCTTTTGCTTACAATATATACACGAATGTCAGAATTAATTTATTTAACATAATAAGATCTCCCGTTTACACGGCGATTCAATTAGAGCGCCTTTGAATCACGAATTCCGTTTTCAGGTACATTAATTTTGTATTCTGTTCTATACTACTGAGTAATTGTGAAAGATGTTTTTCTTACAAAAAAATTCATATTTATGTGTCTCATAAGGCCTTTTATATCATTATGAGATTTTTTTTAAATATTTCCGTAATGAAGAAATATTTTCTTATTTGAAAATGGAGTACGAGGTTTGTCTGATAATAAGTGGGCAAATCTTGGCATTTCACTAATTCCAACGTCGAATGAAAGCTTTCTTCTTAAAAAAAGTGTGTGCATATCTTACGCGGTAGAAGTAAAACTATGAAATGAAATGAAATATAAAGCAAAAGTATTTCACATTTTCATATTTCACATTCGACGAGTGCGGAATCAGATTAAAGTGTAATTTTATAGCAAATGAATGTTACAATCATTATTTTTAGACATGTAGAGCTTAAATTTTAGTGTATTAAATAAAATATTTTATTCTACAAGAACTTTTATTGCTATTGCTTGAGGCGTTTCTTTTTTGATTGACTGGTGGTTTCTCACGGTTCTTCTCAGATAGCTAGGCGTCGTTCGTGACCCAATCCGATAAATTGAATCTTTCATTATGTCTTAAACAATGCGTCCATATAACATGCTACAAAGCGCAAATCTTATCTTCTTAAATTTTCTTGATGATGAAGTAACTTTTGTTCGTAAGGTTTACTATGCCATGCCTAATTATAACGCTTATATATTACTTTTTTAATTTTAAATAATTATTTTATGACATAATACCTTTTTGTGGCTGATGTATAAGAAATAGGCCTATAATATCGCGGATTTCTTTTGCATGGAGTAAAATTCTATATTTTTGTAGAACATGTTTATGTATCACAAACTATTATGACAGCGCTGGCGGATAAAGCGGTTCGGGAGTGATTTTTCTTCCAACTTGATTAACTCAAATCAATATTTAAGGCTAGGTGAGAGATGTAGCTTATTACTAGAATAGGCTATTCCTCGTGAATCTGGCTATTATGTACGAATATAACTTATCAAATCAGACTGATAGTTCCAGAGATTAACGTGTTTAAACAAACAAAAACCTCTTCCGCTTTATTATATTATAAGTAATGGATTCTATCTCATTTTTTCGTAAGCGTATCCTATAGATTATAGATATAGATTTTTTTTACGTGGTAGAGCCATTCTGCAGCTATATTAGTAGTATAGTTGTAGCAAGAATGGGTCGGCTCGACCGGGGAAGGACTACGCTCTCACAGAATACCAGCGTAAAATAGCAGCTTAACACTGCTGTGTTTCGTATGGTGAGTGTAGAGAACCGGAAACCCTTTTTACTGGAAATGTTTCATTGAGTTTCAAGTAACAACGATGCTAAAGAAATTTTCATTTCAAAAAGTAACTGGTCATGAAAACACTAGAGTTTTCTTTTAGGTATCGTGGAGTTTACATAAACAAATTTCACAAGGACAAACATCCAGAATCGGAATAGTTATTTGTAGCCTTTACAAGTTCTTGTTCCTTGCAAGATTAGAACCCACGGCCTTCAGAGCTGCAGCTCATTGCTAAGCCACGGCGCCACAAATCCGTCAAAGTTTTAGATCGAATTTAAGTTTTATTTTTTAGAATAATAATCCATTTATGACACGAAAACAAGCTAATATTTGATGCTTTAGTTTGAGTTGACTTGGTGCTGAGTCGAATAAATGTACTGAAGAAGCCTTAGGCATTAGCAGCAGAAGATTATTCAGGCTGCGACCCAGTTCGTTCAGGCAAGATTCCTTATATGTGTACCGGTGTATGTCTGATGTGTGTGTACAGTAGAATGTGTACAGATAAATAATAGTCCTGTAGTTACAACACTAGCACATTTATTGTTCCACAAAAATACAAAGAAATACAATTATATAGTGACAAGAAGAATGTTACACTTGACAAGAAGCCACAAGTGTAAATATAGAAAGAAAGGTGGGAAGGTTATAAGAAACTAAGTAACAGAGCTAAGCCACACGGACACATTTTAATCGACTTCAAAAAGGGAGGAGGTACTCAATTCCTCTGTAGCTATTTTATGTGTGTTACCTCGGAACGTTTTTCTAGATGAACCTATTTCGATAATTCTTTTTTTATTTGAAAGCTGGTGGTTTTCGATTGATCCCATTAAAACTTGATCAAGATTGGACCGGTAGTTTTTTAATATGCTTAATAATACGTATTTAATTGAAATCGAATAAATTGATGATGTTCTCAATTAATTTCTATTGAAGTCGGCTGTAGTATTTTTTTTTAATTTTGCCAATTGTAATATAAATCGTTTTTAAGCCAAAGTGACAATCTGTTTCGGTATATTTATTTAGATTCAGTTCCAAGAACCTTATTGAAAAGCTTAAGTTATTTTAAATAGGTTAAATATTCTAGTAACCATATTGAATTAATGGAAATATATTCTTTTGTATTCTTGTCATTAAAAAAAAATTAAAATAATTGTGTAATTGAATAACATAAAATTGTATAACGCTTATTTATCGAAATAAACTATTTTTACTTCTATATATCTTTGAATCCTCTTAGTATGTACTCGTATCTTAAACTTCGTACTTAAACTTAATGCTCAGATCTCCTGTTTAATCGGCGAAGACGACAACCCTGAACGTCGTTTGTAACGAACTTGGGCATCTCTGCACATTTGTTCTAAGTGTTATTAGAAATTACGCATTGTAATATTATTTATGTGAATTTTTTTCAATTCCTTTATTATACTTACACATTCTAATAACATTATTGGTTTCCAAACCTCCATTAATAGAAACGGATTTAATCATAGACGCCGAGCACGTAGCGCTACTGAATGCACTTTCCGTACCCACTTCACGGTCCAGTGCGCGTTGAATTTTATTCGATCGTGGAATAGGTACGGCTACTTGGGCAGTTTTGTTTATGTTCTTTAAAATTTCAAATCGTGAAGCGGTTTAGTTTTATATGAAATGAAGGGAAATGTATTGAAAATTTAGTTTCTCGAATTTCTTACTTGTAGAATTGAATTTCATTTTTCAAATGTAATAACTTTTTGAAAAATGAGATTCATCTGATTACGTCAGCGAGTCGTCCACTTTCTTTTAATATTATCAAGGAAAACGCGGCCATGCGCTTTATACTTGAAAACAGGTGCTGCTTGTAGGGGTTGGTATACTCGGGTTTGCCAAGCACTGATAAGGTCCAAAAATTTAACGTTTTTTTTTTAGTTTCTCATAGAGAGTGCTTGAGATATTAATGGTTCTATATTATACTTATATATATTAAATGGGACATTATTAAACAAATGACAAAAAGAGGACACCTGGGGATTATCTCTCTCCGTTACTTCTCAGTACACGTCAGACACGTCCGTAACGCTATAAAAAACTATAAAAAGGAATATGAAGGATATATCTGAACAATAAGTCGCACGGCTTTACATTGATTTCATACACCTTGTTCTCAGCAGTCACAGATGGAATGTAGATGCCCATTCCCTATTTTTGTTTCCCTCTGTCACCTCTTGCGATACCTAAGGAGTGATATCGAGTTGTAGATTATCTAACGCTGGCACTACACGTCGTAAAACAGAGATGGGCAGCAGCATTTTTCTGGTAACAACATATTAAATAATGCAAAACTGTGGTTACTAGCCCACTTTTCTAATGTAGCCTCTAATGTGACTTTATATGTGGGAGGCCATGTCCAGTAGTGGACCTTTAGCAGGCTGTATAGATATTCTGAATATTATGAAAATAATAAAAAAGTTAAATTACTGATTTACGTTTTAGTGATAAATCATCATCATCACTATTACAGCCTATAGTATGTCCAATTCTGAACCTAGGCCTTCGCCAAGAAATCCCACAAAACACGGTTCTGATCACTCCATCTAGTGGAGGCCCCTCTACGAGTGTACGATCACCAGTACGATATGACACTTAAATCTTGTTTCCCATCAGGTGTTCCATGAACTTTAATAAGGCCAGCCCGTTGCCATTTGGTCTTTCTGAGACGTTGCGCTATTATAGATTATTCTGATTTTACTGCGAATATCCTCATTTCAAACTTTATCAATTAGAGAAACTCCGAGAATAACTTTTAATAATTAGTGGTCCAAAAATTCGTGAAGTAGCAAAATGAGGTATTATAACATTATAATAATAATAATAGTTTTGAAAAGAAGTTGTCT
Organism: Parnassius mnemosyne; assembly: GCA_963668995.1. Classification (NCBI taxonomy): domain Eukaryota; kingdom Metazoa; phylum Arthropoda; class Insecta; order Lepidoptera; family Papilionidae; genus Parnassius; species Parnassius mnemosyne. The sequence continues at coordinate 56,647,766 of CAVLGL010000137.1, forward strand.
GTCTAACACTTCATTTTTAACGACTGGCGAAGGATTTGCGACAAATTAATAACTTTCAAATGTAATTATGGAATGAGAGTGCGCCTGAAAAAGGTTCTTAACGTCCTGGCCGCTTGAGGGAACGCCATTCAAAATTTCAATAAATGCTATTTTTAGTAACCAGGAACCAGAACATAAAGAAGAAAATTTTGTTCGTTCAGTAAAATGTTAATGAAAAGACAAATAAGTTTTTTGGAATATACAGTAGGAATAGGTAAAATATTATTAAAAACCATATAATTATATATTTTGTCAAAAAGTAAAAGCCAACTTCAAAGTACTTAAAAGAAGTTATTTTTCTCCAAATTTTTATTTTACTACCCGTGAGGTACTATTTGATAACAAAAAAGAATCTTCAAAATCGAGTCTCAATTAGCGAAGATATCGCGTTACAAACATACAAGAAAAAATACATTCGAATTCCTTTTTGGAAGTTAGATAAAAACTCTGAAGTGATTTTTAAGGATAAATAATAATATTGTCTTCTTAACCGAATTTCTGTCACAGTGAACAGTGGCAACGAAAACTAAAACCTGCGCAGGACAGGATTAGAGTGGCAAATTGTTTGCGGTGTACTCTCCCTATTGCCTCATCACCGACACGATCGGAGACAATTACGCGCAGGACTAACGGTTTTACATCATCAAATTCTTTGTTAAATTGTTTGTTGCTTAATTGAGTTTTATATGTACAAACGTTATTACATATTCGTTTTGAAATTCTGTAGCAATGAGATAAGCGAAACAAAAATAAAACGCCACGGTAAGTGTTATTGCTATACCACATTCGCACATTAGCGACTGCGCTTAAATTTAATGTCAGCATTAGTTTTGTCAAGCATGGTTTCGTAGTAAAAACATATTATATGGTACTTTAGAACATTCACAAATCTGTTAGCTAGGTTAGTTTTAGTGTATGTGTGTAATATCTTACTTACTTATCTTCACGCACAATCCCTGACGGGGTAGCCAGAGAGAACAGATCGCCAAGTGTCACGATCCTTACATACCTCTTTCGCTTCTTTCAGATTCATTATCTTCTTCATACATGCACGTCTAGGTATCCGAATACTCTTGACCCTACCCTCTTCGAGCAATTTGCTCACATGGTCTTCGAAAGTTAGTCTCGGTCTACCTCGACACCTTTTAATATTTACTTTCGCGCTATATATTTTCTTCACCATTCGGTCTTCACTCATTCGCTCAACGTGCCCAAACCACCGAAGCACGCCCTTAACAATTTTCGTGATAAGGTCATCTTTCAAACCTGCCATATTGCGAATCTCTCCGTTTCGCTTTCGGTCGGCCATGGTAACGCCGCACATTTTACGAAGAGATGGAACATCCATATGTTTTTTTATAGAATAGAGTGACAAACGATCGCACGGTCCACCTGATGGTAAGTGGTTGCTGTGACCCATAGACATGTACATTTATCCTCAATAAAGAATCAAAATGCAGATGCGTCGTTACCCGTGAGGACTAAGATGGAATGCTTCTTTTCCAGTAAAATGGGTCTCCGGTTCTTTACATTCACCATACAAAACACAGCAGTGTCAAGCTGCTATTTTACGCTGGTATTCTCTGAGAGCGTGGTCCTTCCCCGGTCGAGCCCCCATTCGTGCTACAACTATACTACTAATATAGATGCAGCATGGCTCTACCACGTAGTTACTACTCCCGTACGTTATTATGTATGTTATTACTACTTTCTAACTCGTAATTATTAATAACTTTGTATCACGTATTAACTCGTAATTGAAGGTTCACACACCGACTTCTCATTGAAGTCACAAGGCTCCAACTGAAAACCAGCACTGCCTATGTAGCCTAATGCGAATTGGAGACTATTTGATACCACATTTTTGGGTTGCCACAACAAGGAAACTTTGTAGTTTCGCCATGTCCGTCCGTCAGTCCGTCCGCGGTTTTACTCAAAGAAGCCACAAATCTGTAATTTGGTATAGCTGATTAAATTAATCATGCCCACAAATCTGTGAAGTAAAATGTAAATAAACATTTTTATTTTGGGTTCCTTCCATTCAAGCAAACGGAGGATAATTTTTTTACCCGTCTGTTTCATCCTGTGGGGTTTCGTTGGACAGGTCTTTCAAAAACACTGAGGATGTGATTTATAATTATTAATTTGCATGAATGCAGGTAGATATTACTAAAGTATTATTAAAAACATAAAAGTGCCGCTATGTTATGCCTTATTATTTTTTTTATAGGAGAGGGGGCAAACGAGCATGCGGCTCACCTGATAAGTGATTACCGCCGCCCATGAACATCTGCAACACCAGTGGAATTACAGATGCGATGCCAGCCTTTTAAAAAGGAGTAGGCTCTTTTCTTAAAGGTCCCTAAGTGGTATCGGTCCGGAAAAATCGCTGGTGGTAATCGATTCCACAGGGAAGTTGTGCGAGGAAGAAAACATTATTAATAGTTATAACACATTTTTTACAATTATTCATGAATTTTAGTATATTTATATAATATAAAAATGTGCAATATATAATAAAATAAATGTCAAAAGAATAACTACGATAAATAATGTCACACAATCGTCTACAAGTCTGCGCGCGAGACGATTCGTAATGACTCTCGAAAATAGCACGTAGACGCGGCTCAGAAGGGAAATCGGTCTGTAGTTCTTCAAGAGAGCGTTGTCGCCTTTCTTGAAGAACAAGACCACCGCATTTCTGCTCCACGCCTCCGGTGTAATGCCACCATGGAGGACGGAATTAAAGAGCTTCTGAAGGACTTCAAGTACCGGTTTTCCACCCACTATCAGAAGCTCCGCTGTAATTCCATCCTCGCCTGGGGCCTTGCCGTTTTTAAGGTGCTGGAGAGCCATTCTAATCTGGCTCAGACTGACGGCCGGGATATCATCTTAATAATGTCGGATAAGACTCGCTCTTGGATCGTTACTCACACTTGCGTGCGGCTCCAACGATGACGTGTACAGCTGCCCATAGAACCTCTCAATCTCACTCAAAATCTCAGGTGCCCCGGAAACGATGCTGCCACATTCGGTCTTCAGCTTTGACAGTTGGCTCTTTTTGGCACACAGATCTCTGGCAAAGACTTTGGAGCCTTGGTTCCGCTCGATCGCTTCCTCAATACGAACTGTATTGAAGTTGCGTAAGTCCCGCCGCATGCTTTTGGAGATCTGTCTGTTCATTTGCTTGTACGCTGTCAAATCTGTTGAAGAATGTAGCTTCATCTCCCGTCTAAGAGCCATGAGATTAAGAATGTGATCGGAGAGTTATTGTGTTCTTCTGCGGCGGGTCTTGCAGAACTTAGCTACGACCGCATGGACAGTTTCCACGAGCTTGTCATTCATATCGTCCACTTTATTTCAGTCTTCTAGGCACTGAAAACGGTTTTACCCTCGCGATCACTGAGACATCACTGAACAGTTGTCATCTGGTCGTCATAATGAAGTCAATCTCATTTTTTGTCGAACTGTCGGGGCTCGAACAGGTCCACTTCCTGTGGAGCCGCTTCTGAAAGAAAGAGTTCATCATAAAGAGTCCCTCTTTCTCCATGAAGTCGGCCAGCTGCTGGCCCCTTGGGTTCCGTTGCCCTATTCCAAATTTCCCTACTTTCAGCTCACCGTTCTCTCTTGTGCCTAGTTTTGCATTGAAGTCTCCCATTAACACCGTATAGTGGGTTTTGGAGGAATGCATGGCTCTACAGATATCCTCATACATTTCCTATCCTCCACCTCCTCATCGGGATGTGCCGAGGTTGGTGCGTAAACCTGTATGACCTTCAGCGTATACCGTTTGATGATTCTGTGTATAAGGTAAGCAACCCTCGTCGACACACTCTCAATCTTTACAACGTTGTTAACGAGAGACTTGTGGACGATAAATCCGACACCTCCTTGGGACAAATGGTCGCCCTCCCGGTAATAGAGCAAGTTGCCGGATTCGAGGATTACCGTTTCCTCCCCGTCTCTTCGGACTTCGGATAATCCTATAATATCCCAGCGTAACTTGTCTATCTCTTCTTCCAGCTCCACAATCTTCTCGTCAGTCCTCAGGGTACGTGCGTTGTATGTTGCCAGGTCGAGTCGTCGTAGCTGGCAACCGAACCTCCACCGGAGATTCTTAGCACCCCCTGCCCCGCCGTTACCATGATCGCCACCGTAGCCAGGAATAGCGGGGCCGCCGGGGACTGGGGGCCGTCTCTTCTTAACTTTCATTATGGGGGGTATATTGCCATAGTTGCCACGCTTGGCGAGCGGGTTGGCAACCGCAGTTTTTTTTTATTGTATTTTTGCCATTATCAGGAAGATGCTGCTGCCAATCTCCTGTCTGTTTTTCTTTGTCGCCTTTTACGACACCCACGGAAAGATATGGGGTAGTGGATATTCTTAACCGCCACTACACGGGATTAAGCCAATTATGAGTAACTAAATGACACTCTTAATAGCATCGATTGGCGATCACAATTACAATCTCGCGCAGTCCAAGAGGCTTGTGATAACTTTTATTATCTAATAAATGCTGCTATATGCCAAGACGTACTACTTCAATTCTATCATAATAAATATAAATACCCTATCTGATACAGTCCCGCATTAATAATAATTATTAAAGAAAAATCAAAAGCACACAAAAAATGGAAACCGTTTGGCAATTTGTTAGATTACAACGAGTTTTCATTTTTACTTATACGACAAAATCGGGATCAGGGTGCTTGCTTTGCTATTTATACTCAACGTACTGAGAAAGCCATTAAATACAAACCGAGGATATTCTGGTCATACTTTAAGTCTTTGCGTGGTGGAACGAATCTTCCAAAACAATTATCATAACTCGGCTAATAGGTAACGTGTGGTAAAGATGTATGTGACACTTTTAATATATTTTTCAAAAACGTTTTCGGTGACCATTCTGATAAAATATTAGAAGAAGGCAATGCCACATATATCTATACATAAAATACTCGTAAAAATGTAAGTAGCAGATGTCTGTAAATTTTGTATTTTTGTAATAAAAGTGATTGAGAGGTACTAAAAATAAGTAATTAAATACATTTCTACCATTTTTAGAATTTTCTGTCTGTCTGTCTGTCTGTTTGTTTATTAACGTATCACGTATAAATACTAATTTATATCATAAGAATTGTTAAGGAAATTATAAATTGTATTTTCGGGTTAGATTTAGTCTTTATTTCATTAAAATCAGTTCATTCCATCAAAAGTTATGATAAATATTCTGTAGTATGCGTAGGGAAGTATAGCTACGAATTTGCTCAACGGTGGCTTTGGTTAAGCCATCAAGTGCATTTTAAACTAATATCATATCTTGAATCATAATTAAATGATGTCAAATAATGTTCTATAATGATATAATTATGTAAATCTAAAACGCAGTAAACAAAAGTATTAAAGAACGTATTAAATATATTATAAAAAATATATTAACTTTATTAACTAAATCTAAAGTTCAATAGTTAATCCATTTCATTGATAGATGATGGTGTTGTGCAAATGTAATGCAAAAAGGCAGGTTGTGGTTTGTTCCTGTAGATGAGTTTTCATATTTACTGCTAATCTTTATATTACTCGCTGCCCTACTGCGTATTGACAAACTCAATTTATTCTTTAACGCCGAATACTCTATGTGGTAAATCAAATTATAAAAGAGCTATTAACAATTGCTTTGGTTTTGGCGAGGATCAAACTTTATTTTTTGCTTACTGTGCAGGAACTGATTTATAAGTTCTTTTACGTTGTATATAATGTATCAATATCTTTTTGGAATTGATGTTAGCAACGCCATCTCTCTTTAAATATATGCATATAATAAAAATGATCATAACATGTTATGTCTATTTCTGTAGATTGTATAGTATATTTTTGTGGCTCAAATCATTATGGGGAACTGAAAATAATTAAATAAGTACATTTTTATATTTTTTAGAATTGTCTGTCTGTCTGTTTGTTTGTATTTTATGAAAGCATTACGTCTAAAGTCAACATATTTTTTTTTTCAAAGAAATCATTAAGAAAATCATAAAGCGTATCTTCGAGTTACATTTAATCTTTGTTTTATTAAAGAACGAACGAACCTATCGTTCTATCGAAAATAATGATTATTATTTTGAAATGTAGGTTCGAATTTGTTCAATGGCGCTATAAAATCTCAGAAATAGTAATAAAAAGATTTGTGTGTAATAAAACGTTCCATAATAATTAATATATTTATACTTAAAACACAAAAAGAGATTAAAAAAAGGATGTTTTCTCACATAAAGGACGTAGTAAATGGAGTTCTATAATTTACAACCTATTCTGAATTGTGGTGTTAAGATTCTCCGCCGGTGAATCGTATTGAGACTTGCTGAAGAAATTTGTATCTACCGAAGCCATACAACGGAACTCGACCAAAGTAACAAAATTGCAACGAAATGTCGTGATATTGTATTTATAATATATGCAAAATCAGTGCTGCCATTTAGCGCTTTGTGAACTAGATCTAGCGCTTTTTTGGAATGTATAGCGTGCATTTCAAAATTTAAGAACCTAGCGCTAAATCCAGCGCTTTTTGGTGTATTTAGCACACATTTCAAAATTGTAGCGATTAGCGGGTTATCTAACTCTTTTATAGCAGCACTGTTGGTCCACATTACCGATAATAATATTAATGACCTTTAATATTTTTTCCCACAAATAGTACATTGTAGTTTATCTTTTTCAAACATATTTTTTTCACAAAACAAAGAGCATGGGAGACGAGTCCAAACTAGGATACCCTGTGCTATGAATCTCCTGGCTCATCCTTTAGGATGATCAACTTGTTTTTTTTACCGACGACTATAAGCGGGGAAATCCCCTTTATTAAAGTTTTCGTTCATGGTTTTGGCAACGCATTTATATTGCTTTATTCAGTTTGAATCAGTTTTTTAGAGCACAGCTAAGTTAAAAGTTACTTAGAAGTTACAACACAAATAAACTGTGTAGCAACTGCAATCAGATGCTGACATTTGAAACTAAGTTGCGAAATACATTGTACTTTAAAACAATTAATGATATTTTAATTGTTCGTACTGTACTAACTACTGTTGACAGCAATTGCCATAATTATAAGTCGATATCCTGCGAAGTATTGATATATCAAAAAATATTGCCAGAAAAAACTTAATGTTGTTTTCTTTATTATGATTATATTTTCTTGAATTATAAATTATAATAAAAAACACAAACTTTGTTTGTAGTTAATTTAGCGCCAAATCTAAGGCTTTTTTAAACCGCTGTTTTCATGAAATCTAGCGCTTTTTGTGTTGTCCTAGCGCTGATTGAGTTTGTTTGATCTGGCAGCACTGCCCAAAATCCCTCTATTAGTTCCCACTCACAGTCAGCGTGTGTTATGCGATGATCGTAAATAAAGCGCAAGGTCAAACTTTATGCGTTGTACGAGTGCACCTCAGTACTGACTGTTTTACACATGGCCAACTCTATGTTGCTTTTTCCCGCGTTATTAGCCCCCGTAACCTTTTTGTGTACACCCCGGCTAAGCCTACTTCTAACGTCGTTTTCACAGAAGCGCTTTCATAAACGACTTAGAACTTTGATGATAACGGTTTATTTTGTTACCACTTATTGATACAGTAATGGTATAAATCGTTTAATATTCTCTTACCTAAACGACAATTTCTTTATGTAAAACCTATATACGCGAGCTACGCCGCGGGCACAGCTAATATGATAATATATCTAAAGTGTTTATCCTTATATCCACTATTGAGAAAAGACTTAGACTCCTTGATATTTCTAAAGGAGCAGGATGCGTCGGCATTACCCTTTTATTTTTGCGTTACTGTGATGTAACTTTATGTGTGCCTATCGCCGTCATTTTTTAATATGTCTCTTAGCGAAGGTGTATTTCCGGATATCTGGAAAAGAGCACATATTGTTCTTGTGCATAAAAAGGGAACTAAAACTAAAATTGAAAATTATAGGAGCATTTCAATTTTAAATACTATTGGCAAAGTTTTTGAGAAAACCGTTTATGATGATATATATCCCGTAATATGTAGGGGACTGCCAACCGCTCAACACGAATTTGTAAGGTATCGTTCTACTATCACTAATCTGGCATGATTTTCTAACTATGTTTTATCTAATATGGATGGAGGCGGTCAGGTAGACGTAGTCTACATAGACTTCACAAAAGCTTTTAACCGTGTGGAACACGTCATCATACTGAATAAACTAAAATTGTTAGCCATAAATGGGGATTTACTCAGGTGGATTAAATCCTATTTGAATAACAGGTCTCAGGCTGTTGTAACAGGTGGCTATAGATTGCACTTTATATAATAATTTTGCACTTTATATAATAATTGCAACAGGCATTCCTCAAGGATCACATCTAGGGCCTTTACTGTATACTGCATATATCCACTATATTACTACTTGTTTTAAGTTTTTACAACATTTAATGTACGCCGATGACAAAAAAAAATTTTTACAACATCCGTACTGAACAGGACTGTCATCAAATGCAAATTGATTTAAGCGTTTTATAAGCGTATTATACTGCTTACATCATAACAAATAATATTGATAAATGCCAATGTATTAGCTTCACACGTAAAAAAACCCTATATCATTCTCCTACAACTTTAACGGTATTGCAATACAAAAAAAAATCTACTATTAGAGATTTAGGAGTTCACTTAGACAGTAAAATGCTTTTATCAGAGCACGTTGAAGAAAGTGTTAACAAGGCTTTTAAAAATCTTGGATTGAGAACTTGCAAGCCTTTTAAAGATATTAATACCCTCAAAATTATATATAATGCTTATGTTCGTAGTATATTAGAATATGCCATTCCAATTTGATCTCCCCACTTATAAAGATCGTATAGAATGCATACAGGAAGAATTCATCAATTATCAAATTATCGTTTTTTCAAATCACCACTTGTAACCTTTAAAAATACTTGTCAATCTTATAATTTATTGACACTCGAAAACCGATTTAAATTAATGGACGTATGTTTTTATACGGTATTGTCCGTGGACACGTAGACTGCCCTGTGTTGGTGGCGAGCATAACGTACTACGTACCGTCGCGTCGTGTCCGTCTTCGATCGCTCCCTTTATTAAGGTCCGTACACATTATATAACATAACATGTTATAAAAAGTGATATTAGTGTTATATAGTGATATAGTTGTGATATTAGTGTTATATAACTCGAACGGCAGAAAAACAAACGAAAATGTCATACGGCAATGTCATATAACATTGTTATATTGCATTGTTATTCTAATGTGTTAAGTATTATTATATGCTGCAATGTTGAAAAACAATGTTACATAATGTGAACGTGTTATAAAACAAAAGTTATACAACGTGTTACTTGATCTGTACACCCATACATGTGCCGTTTGCTGGCACCAATTATGCACGTAATGGGCCCATGAACTGATAGCTCAGGACATACAATGAGATCTTTAGTTTTATAAATCTTTTTGTTGTTACTAAACCAGCCTTTAAAGCAAAAGCTATTAAAATACTAAATGAGGTACAAAATGAGTAAATCATTTTGATTAACTTAATCATGATAATCATCATTACAGTCCACAGCTGAACGTGGACTTCCCTCAGGGAATGACACAAGGCACGGTTCTAAGCCACATGCGTTCGTGGACTTCCTGCATGTCTTACCAGGTCGATACTCCATCTAGAGGGACTCCCTACGCAAAAATAAATAAATAGTAAATCAACATAAATCAACTCTAATGAAAATGAATTCAAAGTTTGCATCATCTAGTATAATTATTTCTTACTTGATTGTTTATAGTTTATGGCATTAGTGGTGTAAATTTGACATAAGTGTAACAGTATAGAAAAATAAATAAATAAACATGTGTTTTTTAATTGAATTAAACAATTAAATTACATAAAAGAATGTTGATATTTAACTGTATATAAACGTTTTGAAGAGAAATAAATAAATATTGGTAAATCCAATTGGGCGTACCTTAAGCGCATTAAAAAAATTACGTATAACATGATAATACGGAATTTTTAAAGTAGTCTAAATACATTTCGACAGCACTATCGGCCTCAGCACCCTCGAAAACTATGAAAATGACACCCATGATGAAAAAATTGATATCTTTTGCTGCCGCCAACTTGGATTTACATTTGGACAGCACTATCGGCTTCAACACCCTCGAAAACCATGAAAATGACACCCATGATGAAAAAATTGATACCTATTGCGGCCGCCATCTTGGATTTACATTTGGACTACCCTATCGGTTTTAACACCCTCGAAAACCATGAAAATGTCACCCATGGCAAAAAAAAATTATACTACTTACTTTTAGTACGTACTACTATTATATATATTTGGTTTTTCGAATATTGTGTATTTGTACAGCGATCTTTTTGAGCCGCTGCAAACAACCGAAACAATGTCCACTCACGACGGCGACTGAAGCCGAACTGAGTGAGTAAACTACTCTGTGGCTGTAGCTCCCTATTTATAGAAATAATTTACATAACGCCAAAACGCGCCAGATGGAGAACCAACTCCATCTTGCGCTCCAAGAACTGAGAGCGTCCAGGGAGCAGTGTGAGCTGTTACTTAAAGAAAGGGATGACAACGAAAAGGAAATAATAAGTATAATTTCGAAAAATACTCAATTGAAAAGTGATATGGTTAAGTAACATAGAGACTATATAGATATTTTAAAGGAAAGGGATCAGCTCCAGAGGACAGTCGATGAGTTTGACCGATGCAGCAAAGAATATGAGGAATCCCTCAGATTAATTGCTGCATTGAAATTACAATTAACTGAAGCTAATGAGCAAATTTCACAATTTAAACAAAACATTGATAACTTGCATGCACTTAAAACTCAGAGTCTGTTCGAGGAGCTCGTAGAATGTAAATTTCATAAAACGTTGCAACCCTCCACAACAATAGATTTGACTGATGATTCTACCACATCAAGAACAGCAGAAAGGATTACAAGCAGCAGAAGGAAATTAAAAAAATATATAAAAATTAATAAATATATTAGGAAAGTGCAAAAATTAGTTAAAACTAAAATTAATATTAAAATTTATACAAATGTATGTAAGGAAAAGCAAGAGTTAATTAGTAAAATTATCATCATCATCATTACAGCCCTTCACAAGTCCACTGCTGAACATAGGCCTCCCCCAAAGAATGCCACAAAGCACGGTCCTGAGCCACCTGCATCCATCGACTTCCTGCATGTCTTACCAGGTCGTCACTCCATCTCGTGGGGGGACGCCCTACACTTCGCCTACCGGTACGAGGCTGCCACTCGAGAACCTTTCTTCCCCATCGGTTGTCGGTTCTTCGAGCTATATGGCCGGCCCACTGCCACTTCAGCTTACTAATTCGTTGGGCTATGTCGGTTATTCTGGTTCTACTGCGGATATCCTCATTCCTAAGTTTATCACGCAGAGAAACTCCGAGCATAGCCCTCTCCATAGCTCGCTGAGCGACCTTGAGCTTCTTCATACGGCCAGCAGTGAAGGACCACGTCTCAGTTCCGTAAGTCATCACTGGCAACACGCACTGGTTGTACAATTTCGTTTTAAGGTTTTGAGGTATGTCTGACGAGAAGATGTGTCGTAGCTTCCCGAACGCTGCCCAGCCGAGTTGAATCCGTCGATTGACCTCTCGGTCGAAGTTGGACTTACCTAGTCGGACTATTTGTCCCAGGTAAACATACTCGTCAACAACTTCGAGCTTAGTGCTCCCAACAACTACCGGCATAGGTGTGACATGGACATTAAACATAATCTTTGTTTTGTCCATGTTCATCTTAAGACCTATCCGTTGGGAAACACTATTGAGGTCATTGAGCATAGTGCTTAGGCCCTCCAGCGATTCTGCCATAAGGACTATATCGTCGGCAAATCGAAGGTGAGTGATGTACTCGCCATTGATGTTGATACCGTACCCTTTCCAGTCCAGAAGCTTGAAAATGTCTTCCAATGCAGTGGTGAAGAGTTTCGGGGATATGACGTCACCCTGTCTTACACCTCTCTGCAATTGGATAGGTTTGGTACTCTGGTTCTGTACTCGGATAGCCATCGTAGCCCTACTGTACAAGCACTTCAACACCTCGATATACCGACAGTCAACTTGGCACCGCTGAAGGGACTGCAGCACCGCCCAAATTTCGACGGAATCAAAGGCTTTCTCATAGTCCACATACGCCAGACATAGTGGCAAATTGTACTCTTCTGGCTTCTGTACAACTTGACGAAGGGTATGTATGTGGTCTATGGTGCTAAAGCCCTTTCGGAAACCGGCTTGTTCGGGAGGCTGGAAGTCGTCAAGTCTGCGCGCGAGACGATTCGTAATGACTCTCGAAAACAGCACGTAGACGCGGCTCAGAAGGAAAATCGGTCTGTAGTTCTTCAAGAGAGCGTTGTCACCTTTCTTGAAGAACAAGACCACAGCACTTCTGCCCCACGCCTCCGGTGTAATGCCACCATGGAGGACGGAATTAAAGAGCTTCTGAAGGACTTCAAGTACCGGTCTTCCACCCGCTTTCAGAAGCTCCGCTGTAATTCCATCCTCGCCTGGGGCCTTACCGTTTTTAAGGTGCTGGAGAGCCATTCTAATCTCGCTCAGACTGACGTCCGGGATATCTTCGGAATAGTGTCGGATGAGACTCGCTCTTGGATCGTTACTCACACTTGCGTGTGGCTCCAACGATGACGTGTACAGCTGCCCATAGAACCTCTCAATCTCACTCAAAATCTCAGGTGTCCCGGAAACGATGCTGCCACATTCTGTCTTCAGCTTTGACAGTTGGCTCTTTCTGGCAGACAGATCTCTGGCAAAGACTTTGGAGCCTTGGTTCCGCTCGATCGCTTCTTCAATACGAGCTGTATTGAACTTGCGTAAGTCCCGCCGCATGCATTTGGAGATCTGTCTGTTCAGATGCCTGTATGCTGTCAAGTCTGTTGAAGAATGTAGCTTCATCTCCCGTCTAACAGCCATGAGATTAAGAGTGTGATCGGAGAGTTTTTGTCTTCTTCTGCGGCGGGTCTTGCAGAACTTAGCTCCGACCGCATGGACAGTTTCCACGAGCTTGTCATTCATATCGTCCACTTCATTGCAGTCTTCTAGGCACTGAAAACGGTTTTGTAACTCGAGCTGAAAGGTTTCGGGACTTTGGATTAGAGCACGAGGGGGACGGAGCGTTGACTTCATTAGACGAGACCTCTCCAACTTAACGTTTAGGTTCAGTGTGCCTCTAACCATTCGGTGATCGCTACCAGTTTTCACCCTTGCGATCACGGAGACATCACTGAACAGTTGTCGTCTGGTCGTCATAATGAAGTCAATCTCATTTTTTGTCGAACCGTCGGGGCTCGACCAGGTCCACTTCCTGTGGGGCCGCTTCTGGAAGAAAGAGTTCATCATAAAGAGTCCCTCTTTCTCCATGAAGTCCGCCAGCTGCTGGCCCCTTGGGTTCCGTTGCCCTATTTCAAATTTCCCTACTTTCAGCTCACCGTTCTCTCTTGTGCCTAGTTTTGCATTGAAGTCTCCCATTAACACCGTATATTGGGTTTTGGAGGAATGCATAGCTCTAGAGATATCCTCATACATTTCCTCCACCTCCTGATCGGGGTGTGCCGAGGTTGATGCGTAAACCTGTATGACCTTCAGCGAATACCGTTTGGTGATTCTGAGTATAAGGTACGCAACCCTCGTCGACACACTCCCGATCTTTACAACGTTGTTAACGAGAGACTTGTGGACGATAAATCCGACACCTCCTTGGGACAGATAGTCGCCCTCCCGGTGATAGAGCAAGTTGCCGGATTCGAGGATTACCGTGTCCTCCCCCCTCTCTTCGGACTTCGGATAATCCTATAATATGCCAGCGCAACTTATAAAATGTCAAATAAATATAAATCTGCAGGGAATGAGATAAAAGAACACATACTGTCCATGGATAATCTGGTAAAGTCCTGCAAATATAACGAGGAACGTTTTGACTCCTTATTAAAATATCAAAATGAATATCAGCGCTCACTGCCAGGTTCTTTAGGGACAGTGTGTGTTAATAATATGACAAGCAGTAATACTTCATTTTCTTTACCTACACTCTATGATAGTACCATAACAAAGCAGATAAATTTAAAAAGTAATCCATATAATGAAAAAAATAATATAATTGTGTATAGTGATGACATAGGCAAAAATTGGGTATATCATTGAATAACTGTTTAAAAAGGCAACAGATAAGTAATTACTGCATGCCTGGAGCATCATTCAGTGATATTGTGAATAAAATTTTAACTAGTAAATTTAAACCCTAATAGTATATTAATAATTTTTGTTTGGAGAAGAGGCAATATGAACAAGAATCAATTATTAAAATATATTGAATATCTCAATAACATAAATGTGGTTAAAGTTATCTTGTTTACATTGCCTTACATAGAGGGGTGGCCACAGGAAAATAAACTAAGACATAATTTAAATTTAATGATGCATAACTTGACATGTAACAATAACTTAAATTTGACATTTAATTGTAAGAATAATAATGATAAATTTTATTTAATTGATATTAATAATTTAACTAAGAAGTTTTTGACAAGAGATAGGTATTACCTATCAAAGTATAGTTTAAGACTGGTAGCAAATACGCTATCTTATTATTTATATTTTAACTCAGCCAATGATTTGGCTACCTTGACACCTGCTTCTTTTGAGCAACAAAATAATTTTATATTTGATTTGGAACCAGTTCCAAGTAATTTAAATTAGATAATAAGACAATAGAGGTAATCTCTAGCAAAGATAATTTAAATAGCTTAGAATGCAACTTACCAATCCATAATTATGCAATTTTACAAAATAACAATAATAAAAACTGTATCAACCTGGTGTATCAAAATATACAAGGTATGTTAGGCAAAGAATTAGAAATTGATTTATTTTTAAATAGTAACAGTATAAATATTTTATGTATTACAGAACATTGGTTGAAAGAATACAACTCCATATTTAATTTCAGTAATTAACAGGTGGTCAGTTCGTTCAATAGAGATACTAAATTACGTGGTGGCTCCTTAATATTAGCTAATAAGTCCTTATCATGTAAAGAACGTAAAGACATTGTGAGCCTCTCTGTTGAGCGTACTGTAGAAATGGCATGTGTTGAGCTTGAGCACCTTATTGTTGTCAGTGTTTACAGACCCCCATGTTCAAGTTATGATACTTTTGAAAAAATTATGGAAGAAGTTTTAGTAAAGCTTAATAAACAGAATAAATCTCTTGTAGTGTGTGGAGACTTTAATATCAATATTCTGGAAACTTCTTCCATCAGTATTAAATTCTGTTCTTTGTTCAAATCCTATAATCTTAATAATTTATTCTTTGAAGCTACACATATTGCAGGGTGTAGTGTTCCTATTAATGCAAAACGCCTGGAGAGATTTAGAAGTAATATGTTAAAAATCCTTCCATCCCTTTCTTATAAGAACAATGCAGACTATTTATATAGAGAATTATTTACCTTTATAAACAATGAATTTAATAAAACATTCACTTCTAAAACATTCTCCAGAAACAGTCGCAAGGCATTTAATGAGTGGGCGACAGTAGGAATTCATAAAAGCAGACGAAGGTTATATGACCTTTACCATGAAAGATCGTATAATCTTTCCGATGCTTTTAAAGAATATGTAAAAAATTATTCTAAAATGTTTAAAAGAGTTTGCTCCACAGCCAAATCATTACATATTAGTAACAAAATTAAGACAGCTAAGAATAAAATAAAAACGACGTGGAGTATAATTAACAGCGATACCGGTAAAGAGAAACCTCGTAATTCAAACTATCAATTAAAAATTAATAATGAATTGACTAAATCAAATCAAGAAGTTGCAGCGGTGTTTGAGAAATATTTCACTGATGTTCCTATCTTGACAACAGAGTCATTGAATGCTTCTCCAACTGTCGCCGAATCATTACTTAAACAGAATGTTAATACCTGTTTAAAAGAATTTAGATTTGAAAAAGTATTACCGCATAATATTGTAAAATACTTCAAAACCATTGATGTAAAGAAAACCGCAGATTTGTGGGGGATTTCCGTTACAGTGATTGCGTCCATAATAGATTTAATTGCACCTCATCTTGCTATTATTTTTAATACTTGTATCGATTCTGGTGTGTTTCCTGATTTAATGAAGTATAGTAAAGTAATACCTTTATTTAAATCTGGTAGTACATTGGACCCCGCTAATTATAGACCTATTTCTGTACTACCAACTCTCAGTAAAATTTTTGAAAAAATAATTTTGGATCAATTGTTAATTTTTTTTTTAATACAAATAAATTACTTCATAAAAATCAATTTGGTTTTACAAGGGGTCGCTCGACGTCTGACGCCGGTGTTGAGCTTATGAAATATATTTTTAATGCCTGGGAGAATTCACAAGATGCCTTA
Source organism: Parnassius mnemosyne (assembly GCA_963668995.1). Lineage (NCBI taxonomy): Eukaryota > Metazoa > Arthropoda > Insecta > Lepidoptera > Papilionidae > Parnassius > Parnassius mnemosyne. The sequence continues at coordinate 56,664,299 of CAVLGL010000137.1, forward strand.
GGTATTTTCTGTGACCTTTCCAAGGCTTTCGATTGTGTTCATCATGATACATTAATCAGGAAACTACAACATTACGGTGTAAAAAATTTGGCGCTTAAACTTATTACTTCATATTTAAGTAACAGAACTCAAAAAGTCGTCATTAATGGTAAATGTTCCTCCGGATCGGTAGTATCAATGGGCGTTCCTCAGGGCTCGATTCTTGGCCCATTCCTGTTCTTAATCTATATTAATGACTTACCTTATCTTGTAGGGGACAATCACGATATAGTATTATTTGCTGACGATACCTCTTTAATTTTCAAACTGAAACGGCAGTCAATTAAATGTGACGATGTAAATAATGCTCTATCGAAACTAGTACATTGGTTTAACGCCAAAAATTTGCTCTTAAACGGCAATAAGACAAAATGTATTAAATTTACAATACCTAATGTAAAACATTCGAAAACCAATGTGCTCTTAAATGGGGAGGAGTTGAGTCTTGTGGATACCACTGTTTTTCTCGGTATTACTATTGACGCGAAACTTCAATGGGGCCCCCATATATCTAAATTAGCAAGCAGACTTAGTTCTGCAGCATATGCTGTAAGAAAGATTAGAAGTCTCACAGATGTTGAGACAGCTAGGTTAGTGTATTTTAGTTACTTTCATAGCGTAATGTCTTATGGAATTTTGCTATGGGGTAATGCGACTGATATTGAAGCTATATTTGTTTTGCAAAAGAGAGCCGTACGGGCGATTTATAATCTAAATTGTAAAGAGTCCCTTAGAGAAAAATTTAAAGAAATAAACATATTAACTTTGGCATCGCAATATATTTATGAAAATGTAATGTATGTACATAAAAACATAAATATCTTTAATAAGAATAAGGATGTTCATACCTTAAACACTAGGAACAAACATAAGCTTGTAATGCCACTTATAAGACTCCACAGAATTAGTAATTCATTTATGGGGCAATGTATACGCTTTTACAACAGAATCCCAGAACATGTTCAAAGTTTGTCAATAAACAAGTTTAAAAGTTTTATTAAAGAAAAACTGTACAAAAAGGGTTATTATAATATCAAGGAATACATGAATGAAAATAACCCCTGGGAATAAGGTGATCGCCACCATGCTGGTTCTATGAAAAATCATTTAAAATTGTATGAACAAAATTATTGTTAAGTGAAATTATGTTTAAAAAAAAAGTCCCGCTGGGTTTCTTGCTGGTTCTTCCCAGGACAGAGGTATTTTCCGAACCAGTGGTAAATAAAATAATGACTTTCAATAAGTATTATGTAACTTGTGTCTGAAGTCGAGTCTTTGCTGGACAAAGTCTCGGATTGGGGGTGACTAAATCTAGTCCAGTTTAATCCTCAGAAGACACAAGTTTGCGCGTTTACTGCTAAAAAGAACCCCTTTGTCGTATCTCCTCAGTTTCAAGGTACTCCCCTTGTTGCCTAGCCAGTATCGGAATCCTCGGCGTCGACATATCGAGTAGCGTGCAGTTTCGTGGTCACTTGGAAGAGAAGGCCAAATTGGCCTCTAAAAAGCTTGGCGTGCTCAGCAGAGCGGGACAGTATTTCATGCCGGCTCAACGCCTGCAACTTTACAAGACGCAGGTTCGGCCTCACATGGAATACTGTTCCCATCTCTGGGCTGGGGCTCCCCAGTGCCAGCTTCTTCCACTTGACCGCATCCAGCGCAGAGCGGCTCGAATCGTCGACGACCGAGTCCTTTCCGATCGGCTCGACTCATTGGCACTGCGAAGAGATGTTGCATCTCTTAGCATTTTCTTTCGCATTTACCATGGGGAGTGCTCTGAGGAATTGTTCGGATTAATCCCAGCCGCCAAATTTCACGAACGCACATCGCGGCAGAACTCCCGATACCATCCACACCATCTGGATGATTGGCGGTCCACCACTGTGCGATTTAGAAGATGTTTTCTTCCTCGCACAACTTCCTTGTGGAATAATTTACCACCAGCGATTTTTCCGGACCGATACGACTTAGGGACCTTCAAGAAAAGAGCCTACTCCTTTTTAAAAGGCCGGCAACGCATCTGCAATTCCCCTGGTGTTGCGGTTGTTCATGGGCGGCGTTAGTCACTTACCATCAGGTGAGCCGCATGCTCGTTTGCCCCCTCTCCTATAAAAAAAATAAAATAATCCATATTGAATAAAAATCATTCCATTCCATTCCATTCCATACAAGGCTACCAAATCAACGCAAATTTCGCCATGTTGGAGCCGAAAAAAATTAATTATAGCTAAACAAAATAAAATTACATTATATACTGCCATTTACATTCAGTGGCTTCCCACATGATAGATGAAGAGATTAAAAAATAGATTGAGTTAAACAATTGGTATTTTCAAAAGTTATTGTGTGTACGAGCCTTGGGGACATGATAAATCCACACCATAAGCCACTAAAACCCCTTTATTTGTTTAAAAATAGAAATTAATCGATTTAAAAAAATATTAATAAGTTCAATAATCATTTATCTTTCTAACAATGTGCTTTTTATATCATTTATATGTATAATATGATTGCTAGATACGATTTTATTCGATAAAACGTTGGAATCTTAATTTTTAGGCGATAGTAGAACATACCTTGCGCTTTCGCTTAAGGTATGCAATAATGCAAATATTACTTCTACATAGACATGTACAAAAGTGTAATTAGTATAAATAGTTAGTTGCATATGTATCTGTGAACATACATATATATAATTAAATTAGTACAGACATAATAAATCCAAAGAATAGTTAAATTATACCGTCCATAATATATTTTGTTTTGTTTATAAAACTAAAAAAAAACTTTAATAGGCCTTACATATATTCTGTATACTTTAAGTCCTTAAAATTATTAAATCGCTGTTGGTTTTTAAAAAAAAATTACTCACAGCAAAAAATTCAAGTACTTTAAATACATTTATTTATATATGTAAATTGTAAAACTCATTGAGGTAATAAAACAAGTAAGATATAAAAGAGTAAGACTTGTTTTTTTTAACTTTGTTACTGGGAAATTTTAAACTCGTCAAATAAAGAATTAAAGATTTTAATCACCATTATGTACGAATTTTTTGAAAGAAAATCAATTTACATTTTGGATGGGTTAGTTTAGATTTTTCTCTTAAACTTTCATCCTCTCTGTATCTTAAAAAAATTATTACTTGGGAAGTATTCAGGAAATTGGAACAACATCTTTTTGATTCGATTAGAAAAAATTATAGGCCTCATTCAAAGTATTCATACAATCATATAGCCTCATACAGTTTCATTCGTCATACTCTTGGTTTACGCGGGCGACCCTCAGAATAATTTAGGGCAGTGGTGGTTTACGGGAAGGTTCGTTACGATTATATATATCTTAGGGTTGCACTGCTGGGAGTATATAGATAGATAGTCAACTATGATTATCTTTGTACGGACTTGGCACGTCACGCATGTCGAGCGGGTTGGCAAACGTAGATTTTTATTTTTAGTTGTTAATAAGAAGATGCTGCTGCCCATCTTTGGTTATAGTTTCCGTCTGTTGACTATTAGGACACCCACGTGATGATATGGGGAATGGATTTTCTTACGCAGCTACCATAAGACATACATGTCAATATTTCTGAACAAGCTGAAATTATACTGCAGAAAATCCAGAACATTAATTAGATTTATTAAATATAGTATTCATGCAGATCTAAGAAATCCTCATTCTTCAAGAAAGATGCTTATGTATGTTTATTAGAGTAAACTGAGGTTCCAGTCATCATCATCATTAATAGTTTATATTAAAGAATTATTAGTAAATGGCACTGAGAGATAAAACTACTACCTTAATGGATTACAATCATATAATTTTAATATAATTCATAATACAAGAACAATTTCTTCACATTGAAATTTTTGAAAATGAGTCAAACATCCTTTCATTTCTCAAATCCCGAGCAATAAATCAGAGGGTCCGCTGAATACACGTAATATGCCTGAATGTCTCGTGAAGTATTTATTACATGTTCATTCACCCGTTTGATTTACGACTCGATTTGCTTAGCTTCTATAAGTCCATGTTTTACAAGAAATTGTTTACAGGTAAACTGGATGCTATTATCATTTAATGAAATAAGATGCGAGCTAACAACCCACCATATATTAGGCTACTCCAGCCCAAGGGTATATGAACACAATTTAAAACAAAAATACTTATGATGATTTATTAGTTTTTTTTTTACTTTTTATAAGCCAGTACTTGACCATAATCTTACCGGATAGTCAGTGGTGATGAAGCTCTAGGTAGTAAATCGCACTGTTGTAGTATAAAAAAGCCTAATTCACTCTTGCACTGAAGACACCCAGATTGTATTCGGACGGAAAGACAGATGCCGGAAAATTATTCTATTCCTTCGCTATATTATATACGCATTGTGAAAGACGAAGCAAACCGTTTGCAATTCATCTTAGAGAATACTGATATGCTAGTTACTCTAAGCCTCTGCTCGAGGCTGACAAGATTGATTAAAACCAAAACGAGTTTACCAATAAGCCAATAGTATGCTGCAAATGATGATTGATTATATTTAAACGAATATTGCACATTGAATATACCATTTCAATTATTGCACTTATGGTAAAGAGCACCTCGGAAGAGATGTTACCTTAGATTAGCCCTTAATTTTAGTCTTTTGTTTTTCTTGGTGACAAAAAATGCATCCGTGTATTAAAATAACAGTAGGAATCCAAAGGCTTTACAATGAAAGGTCACATAATCATAATGATAGATTTATAGAATATGTAAAAAAATATTCTACAGTATTTAAAAATGTTTGCTCTACAGCTAAAGCTTTACTTTACATATAAGCAATAAAATAAAATAAAAAGCCTCTAATAAAATTAAAGTGACGTGGAGTCATGGATCACTAATAAAAATCTAGATACACAATCCCCTGTGTAGTGGCGGGTAAGAATACCCACTATGCCATATATTTCCGTGCATGTTGTAAAAGGCGACATAGGGAAACTGAGGCAGAAGATGGGCAGCAGCATCTTTCGAATAAAAGCAAAAAACAGTTAAAAAATCCTTTTTGCTTTTACCCGCCAAGCGTGGGAACTATGACAAAATCCCTCCTACGAGGCAATCTTTGGGGGAGGTCTATATTCAGCAGTGGACTTTTAAAGGCTGTAATAGATGGATGGATTGAACTGCCCTTAGAGCTGGATTTTAGTTCTAATTTAGGATCATTCTCGAAGTATAAACCATTTAATAAAGAAAGAGGAAAAAAACTGGTTTACTATCAATACAGTTATCGAGTAACGGATACTAAAAAAGAATTGAGAACCGCTTTTTATATCGGCTAAATTAAACCTACTTAATTTGTTTGCTACGCGTAATTCTCGTTTAATTTTATTAGTTCGTGCGTCGTTTAGTAACACGACTGAGATTTAAGGATAAAACTATTGAGATTAGATTTAAAGCACATAATATATGATCATGAAATTCTAATATCATTTGAGAGCGTGGGTTTTTACTACTATTTGACATTATAAATTGAAGGTAGATATTAAAAATATTAATTAATACTTAGTTTGAAGAGCACCTCCCGCCCTCTCTCAATTGCATGCACTATCTCCGTCACCACTAATCCCAGCACCACTTCTGTCTTAACACTACTACACTAGGGAAGACACACCACCGCCGAAAATTCTACACGTGTTTCGCCTTTAAACGAGGCATCCTCAAGTGAAGTAGATTACGCGGAGATTAGCTAATTAATTATTAACATCTTTATTATAATGGATTCCCGTAAAGTGACGCCTGATTCTGTCAACGACTTCCATGGCCGCGAAAAAGACACAAGAGTTAAACAATTGAAATGTTCTTGGGACGATGAAAATTTCAATTGTTTAACATAGACATGGACATGGACATGGGAAATATGACTCATGGAACAGTACAATGTCTATTTATCAAACGATTTTATCTTCAATTTTAGCAATGAGTCTTTATAATTTCACTGTTCATTTTGGGTAGACGTTTCTTTTCTTGTTACTCAGTTTGAACTCCTTAAGTATCGTTTTGTCGAATCGATTCACCGTCTTAGGAATTTGTCTACTAACTACAAAGACTAAGGATCCACGAACTTTGACTAAAGTTTACTCTACTCTACTTGACTTGCATCATATTATTTTACTAGGTATAGGTACCAAATCCTCACCTACACCTAGTCTAAAGGGTATAGGAAGCATTTCATCTCAAATCTCAGTGAATTGTCCATTGCCACTTCAGGCAGACTGTTAGTTCATTTCAAACTTTAGATTTTTTTAAATACATTTCATCTTAAGCCTCGTAACATAGACCTTAAATACATAAAAAACACGATGTACCAATCATCAATCAGTAAATTTAACTGGTGTAACAAAACCATTGACTTTATTACGAATAAATTAACGCCACAGGAGACTAACGAAACTGAATATTTTATATATATTTTTATTCCTAAATGAGGATAGGTTAAGCATCTAAGGCCCACCTAATCCATATTCTATATATAGTGTGTTGTTCACTCATCATTTGTGAACCATATTTATATAGAAACTAGATTTTGTCGTTGAAAACTCGTTATCTATAGTGTTTAGTTACATTTGTAATCTATTACTGTTATTTGTATACGTTACGTAAGATATTGGTTGAAAGTAGTTTTGACCCAGATTAGTAGTTTTAATCACTTTTGACCAGAAGGTTAGCTGGCCGAGAATGCCATTTCAGCATTTAGTACGCCTTTGTACCAAATTGCTTTGAGTGCAATAAAGAATTTTATTTATTTAAATAAATGTTTGATATTTCACAAGTAGGTTCTTGTCAATCCTGTCGGACTAAGAAAGAAATAACTAGTTTAGCTTATAAAAATAACTAACTTATTCTATAACTAGGGTTTGCCCAGTAACAAAGAGCTTTTGACTGCAGTTTTCTGTAACTAGTTTTGTCTTTTCTCTCTCACTGATAAACGATATGAATGCTGACTAAATACTGGACTGGAAATAGTTTGAACTGTAAAATTTAAAACATATAACAATAATCTTGTCGTTCCTTTTAAGTACGTTTCAGAATCACTATTCAAACAAAAGAAATAACTTAAAAAAACTCAGGCATAAAAATAAATTAAATAATTTGCAAATTGTAAGCAGTTTTAAGACCACTACATTGGCCGGGGAGAGTAACAGTAATATCGATTCTGATAACGCAGTTAACGGTAACTACAGGGTTATTGTTACATATTATATAAATACTTTAGTTTGTGCAATCAAGCAAAGTTAAAATTAATGTAAAACTGGGACAGGTAAAGAGAAAAACTCAACTGAGTTCAATGGTTACTCAGGATGTCATTATTTGCTAGCCACTACGCGCGGACTCTCGAGACGCGCATTAATATCTCCCGAGACCCACGTCATTTCCGAGTCGAGCTTTTATACATCTATTAGAATATGGAAACAGAAATATTAAAGCACTTTTAATTAAATAGAAATTCATACTGCTTATTATTTTAATTAACTAATCAAATATTGACGTTATAATGTTAAAAATCGAAAAATGAGGCTTCACTTAGCCGTCAGCCCTACAATGTCTACTTTACCTTATAATATTAATAGGTTTTTTTACAGGTTAAGGTGACAAACGAGCACACAGTCCATCTGATGGTAAGGGTGCTGTGGCCCTTAGACATTTTCATGTGAGGATAGATATCCTCAATAAAGAATCAAAATGCAGATGCGTTGTCACCGGTGAAGACTAAGATGGAATGCCTCTTTTTCTGTAAAAAGTATCTCCAGTTATCTACAATCACCATACGAAATACAGCTGTGTTAAGCTGCTATTTAACGCTGGTATTCTGTGAGAAGATGGTCCTTCCACGGTCGAGCCGACCCATTCGTGCTACAACCATACTACTAATATAGTTGCAGCATGGCTCTACCACAAATAACGGATCGAAAAGCGGGATTCAGAAGTATTTAAATTAATTTAATTGAAAATGTATGATTTCTAAAAAAAAATTGAATAAAATACACAGTATATTAATACACGATTACTTCACATTATTAACGCCAATCGACAACTGCAAACCCTAGTAGTCAAGAAACTTGACTTACATGTAGCGGATACCGAGTTCAAATCCTAGAATAAGCCCAAAATTGCGCAAAAATACAAGTTAATGGTGTCGCATCTGGTTGTACTCAGATAAGATTACCAGTGCCTCCCACACTTTCCCCTCTTTCTTTGACCTTGGCGGACAAGTAGGGAATATGGTTTGACATTCTCAACTTGAAGAATCGGGTTCGGATAGGTTGACGAGTAAATTTCTTTTTCAGCACACAGTCCACCCAATGGTCCTCGTTTAAGAATTAAAATGCAGATGTATTTTCACCCCTAATACCAGTAAATAGGTTCTTCGGTTCTTATCACTCAAAAACGAAAATTGTCAGCATCATGCTGCTATTTCACGTTGATATTCTGTGCGAGCGTGGTTCTTCCTCAGTCAAGCTAACACATTCGTACTGCAGACATAATGCTCTGCATTTTCCCGAAACCACGTTAAAAATTATGCCAGCATAACTATGGAATCTGTACGTATAATAGAATCGGATCATTCATTATTCGTCGCCTTACTCGGGATAGTCGCGGACAGAAGAATAGCTTATAAAATCACAACAATAGGTAATAAGGCCAGTAAGGTGGCGTAGAACAATCGTTTACTCTATTTTGTCCCGTCGGTGTCGTAAGAGACGACGATATGAAATGCCAGAGATATCTTATGGATTCCGATGGATGGCTATATACTATCTCTTTGACACTAGACATAAAACAGTCAGATCGAAGATGAAGAACAGTGATAGAGATGCGAAAGAAAATTCAGCATGGTCTTTAGAGGTTGAAGAAAACGGTGCGATTACAACTTTTTATTCAAATGTCAAACTTTCCTACACGTGTTGAACACAAGAGCTATACGGACTCGTAAATGGTTGAAAAACTTATGTTTAAGAGGATAGAGTTATCAGCACTGAGCTTAACAACCAGTAAGTACTTTCCTAGATGATGTTGTAGATGTTATAAACTCGAAAAAGTGCCTTGTTTTTAATGGCCAAATAAAGAAATTATATATACTTCATTAAAGGTAAACTTGTAGTTTTAATAACAGTAATATGATTTCAAAGCAAGCAAATTTCATTCATATCGGGGATGTTCGTGCTAAGGTAAAACTTTCCGAACAGGACACTTAGAGCAAAGTTGATACGATTGAAACAGTTACGTTTGATTTAGTAAGCGCAGTTCCCGATATCCTGCTCTGATAATGCTATCTCACAATGATTGTCTGCGAGAATAAAGTTGAGTGTTTTAGAATGGATATACTATAATTTTAGGCCGCAAATGACTCGCTAAACAATCAAGGTTTTGAAACAGTTGAGTTTTGCGTATAGAGAAATAAAATAAAATGGAATATCTTCATTTCTACAACGCAACCTAAATTTCCTCTCTGTCCTTCTGGGTTGGTACCACAATTACATTTTCCGTCAAACAGGAGTGCACCTACAGGTTAAGGAAGCCAGCACAATAACAGACTGTGAGACATTTCATCACTGTCCTAAAGGATGACAACCAGTCTGTAGCCTTCATTGTTTGAAGTTGCTTTCAGGTGTCCATGCGCTACAGTGGCGGTGGATGGATGGTGGCTACCGTTACCATCAGGTGGACTGTTATGTTATTTTATTATTTAAATAAAGAAAAATGGTATTTACTACTTTATTGTGTGGTGGTAGCTTGAGGGCATCAAACACTCCATTTTCCAGGGGTGTGTCGCAAGAGTCGAGTAAGGAATATATTACGCCAGAGAGATCTTAAAGGTTCCGATATTTGGTGGTATTTAGACTTGGTTAAAAAATATCGAAATATAGATATTTTCTCATAAAATAATCGATATATATATATCGGCGATGTATTTAATCGCGATATAAAGATATTTATTTTCGTAAATCGAATTCGTATCAACTTCGATATATTTTAAAATGTTGTATTAATTGTCAAAATATGAAGCAAAAAAGGCAGCTCATGTGCGGTTGTCGTGTTTTTTTTTGCTTCGTCTAACTACCACTAATTAAATTTTGGTCCTTATCCTACTATATCATGTAAATGATGAGAATATATCGATATTTATGACATAAAATATATCAATACGGTTTAAAAATATATATGGATATATTTTTTCACTCCATTTGTTATTTCCATCTCATTTACCGTTACAGTATATCAAAAGTACACTGCTGAACATAGGCCTCCCCATAGATTGCTTCATAAGGGGGATATTTGCCATAGTTGACATACTTGACAAGCATATTGGCAAACACAGTTCTTTATTTTCCAGTTTTATCAGAAAGACGCCGTTGTCCATCTCCTGGTTGGTTCCTCTATCGCCTCTTATGACATTTATTTTATGCCAGGTGTAAAATACTCAAACTGGCGATGGGATGCAGTGTAAAAGGTGCAAGACGCCTGTTACATACGTGCAGTGATCAATCCACCTTTCAGACGTGATTATTAAGACAAATTCTGCCCTACATGAGGTGGACCATGTTCATTAGTGGACTTGTATGTGCTGATAAAGAAGAAGTTTTTTTGTAAAATTATGTATTACTATAAAATTGAACCAGCATCTATGATATGATATCTTACATTATATAATTTTTATTTTATCACTATAATCACCATAATCGACATCGTCGTCTTCGTCGTCATCATCATCATCATTATCATAAACAATGGAATTTTGAGTATACTATTATGTTGCAGTAGACCTTTTCAAGTATTGTCTACTGAAACCATGATGCCTGTAAAGATTTGCTGATCTTTATTACAACTCGTGTCGGTAATAATTCTACCAAAAAACACTTGTGAAATTTGATTTTTATATATTGCTTGATTTTGTATAAACCATATGCTACAAGAAGAAACCTTTTATCAATAGGTAGTTTAATTAATATGATTATTATTTTTGTCCTATTCATGCGTAGAATGAAGTGCCCTAATTATTCAGAGCAAGGAGCACATCACATACTTTTCAAGCGAGGTACTCCACGCCACCTGTAATTCTATTTGACTTATTTTGTTAGTGCGGAGAGCACGCTTTTCAGTACAGCTGAAAAAAATCCTTTTTGTCGCTCTCTCAGATGAGCACTCACTTTTGTTTGTTAATGGATGAGGTGGTCTGTTATAAAGGAATACGTCAAAATTCTAAATGTATTTTTTATGAATGTATATTTAAATACGGTTACTTTTATTAAGATAAATATATTTATTTGTGTTTCCGTCAATTTAATCGTTATTATGGAATATGTATATATATATACATATTCCATAAATTCCACAAAAATTCTCAGTCGCAGCCTGCAGTTAGGAAGTCAGCGGTGCTTCACTCCCGTGCCCCGGAAAACTTGTAAAGCCGTTGGTCCTGCGCCTGATCTCTCTCCGGTCGTGCCGTCAGCTAAATGCTGCTGTGATCCTTATGGTGAGTGAAGAGAATCAAAAATCAATTTTCCTCAAAGCGGGGCATTCCATCTTAGTCCTCATGGTTGACAACGCATCTGAATTTTGATTCGTAATTTAGGATAGATGGAGAGGTATATATGGATCACAGCATTTAATTACATTCAGGTGGACTGTGTGCTCGTTGGTAACCATTATTAGATAAAAAAGGAGAAAAAATATGGTAGGATTTTTTTAAATAAAGGTGCTAATTCATGTTATCGAGATATATTTATATGGCGTTATTTTAGGTTAAGGTAATAATCAAAGACTTTTTATTTCATATCATAAATTTTTTTAAATAAAAAAATGTATACCTAAAAAATGCATATTAAATATAAACTAAATAACTCCTAACATTTCCTTCTATTTGTTCGAGAACTTTCATTTCAATCGGTTCAACCTTTTCGTAGATTATACCCAACAGGCAGGGTAGAGCCATGCTGCAGCTATATTATAGTTGTAGCACGAATGGGTCGGCTCGACCGGGGAAGGACCACGCTCTCACAGAAAACCAGCGTAAAATAGCAACTTAACGCTGCTGTGTTTCGTATGGTGAGTGTAGAGAACCGGAGACCCTTTTTACTGGCAAAGAGGCATTCCATCTTAGTCCTCACGGGTGACAACGCATCTGCATCTTGAGTCTTTATTGAGGATAGATGTAGATGTCTATGGGTCATAGTAACCACTTACCATTAGGTGGACTGTGTGCTCGTTTGTCAGATCCTATATAAAAAAAATATAATCTACTTTCCACCAGAACCATCCATCAAACCCGTGCCTGATCTCTCTCCAGTCATGTCGGATAAATGTCCCATCGGACTATGAAAGTGAGGAACTAGATAGTGCATTTGTCCTTGCGCATTAACTAAGGCACTATAATCCTATCCTGCGCATATGACTAGTCCCTATTGCGACCGGCAATCACGACCGAAACTCACCATGGAGGACATTATATAAGCAAATAATTTAAAAAAACATTTCTTAATTGGAAAGCTTACTGTTCCATGTTACCGTATAGAGGCGGTGTAAGAATTTCTACTACCCTATATCATTCAGTGGGTGTCGCAAGAGGCAACAGAGGGAAAATCAGGAGATGGGCAGCAGGGTCTTCCTAATAACGACTAAAAATCAATAAACTGCGGTTGCCACCTGCTTGCCAAGCGTGTCAACTATGGCAAATATCCTCACTATGAGGCAATCTATGGGGAAAACTTCAGCAGTGGACTTTAATAGGCTGTAACGGTACATTATTCCATGTTATTAATATGCAAAATGTCTTAAAATTGTAAACATTTCTTTTCGCAAGCATCGGTCTCCAGGGCACAATTTACTTAGTGCTGATAAATGCTGGGCGCATTAGTGAGATTAATGTATCACATTATCAAAATGACGAGGATTCTATTTCTTTACACCTTTTTCTTTGGAAAATATCTTTTAAGCTACTATTTTACTTTATGTAATGACATGCAAACTTACAATCCACCTTTAAGTAAGTGGGTACTTCCCTAATGCAGCCTAATGATAATTGCAATCAACTTCAAACAAAATAACTCCCGTTGTTAGAAATGCGTTGTATTTTTATATGGGTAAATGCCTACGCACACCCATCTCGCCGGGGCAGGGACAGGTTATGTCAGATCCGCAACTACTAAAACGCACTGGTGTTGCACCTTCACCGCATATTGACAGGGCTACGAGAACGCTTTCGCACACATCCGGGGCCACATCAGCACTTCAAAAATGGTGCGGCCTCGCCGGAGTCGCGGAAGATAGGGTGAGTGACACTTCACCATACCAACTCTCCTCTTCCTTTGCAAATCCACATCAGCTGTGACAGGAAGGGGGAGAGTACACCTTTCGCGCCATATTCCATCAACGAGCATTCGGAGTGGGCTAGGCAAGCCCTCTTGGCAACAGAATTCCTCTTTTTGCACCGTGGGTGACCACTTAGGTACTGCGCCACGACAATGAGGGAACCCGTTTGAGGGGGAGATGCGTTATTGCCTGAACCAAGATGGTGCTTTAAATCATGTAATTTGGACTGGCACTAAAAAGGTATACTATATAGCCTTTCAGACTGATTTAATCTTAATTTTTCTTTTTTATCAGCTCTTCCATTATGGGTAGGATTTAACATAACCGTGAAGCTTAACAGACGGATTCCCTATCGCAGTATCAGATGTATCTACGACGTGTATCTTTAAGGCGTCTTCCCCTCTTTAGTCTAGGTGCTTCACATCTGGTATACACGAGATAGTTGCTGTAGTTTTTGCCGAGTCATAAACCGTAATAAAATATTTTTTTGTGCTAAAAACTACAATATATCAGTGTTGTAAAATGCAGTATATCAGAGGCCATGAGTTTTTTCTGATCTTTCCCATAGTTCTCTTTTCCTATAAACCTCCCGGACTTAATAAGGAGATGGATTAGCTCGCAGCACCGCTACACGGCTATTGGTACTATAAGAGTTTGCTAAACCAAATTTAAAAAGCGTAAATAAAGTACTTTATAATTTTAATGATATTTTTTTAAATCAGTATCGTTAAACTAAGTAGAAATAAAAAGAAACAAATATATATATAACTGTATTAATATTTCTCTAAGCCGGAAAATTCTGTAAATAAATATCCATATAAATATTAATTTTAAATACATTGCTGCAAAGGAAACATCTTTGCTTTTTCAAATCACGTAATACTTACGGAATATTCAAATTTCAAATACGGAAGTTTCAAATATTTTAATATAGAGAACAATTTGCACGTTTTCCAAAGGTGTTTCAGGGTAAAATTAATTCAAATGTGTTTCTTCACCAAGCAACTGTATTATTGTTTCATTTCAGAGAGCACAGACTACCCGCGGCTACGATACTGAAGAAATTAAAGAGAAAATTCCTTTAACTATTACTTTATAATATTTTCGTGTTTTGTTTTTTAGTGAGAAATATACGTTAACATATAAACAACGAAACCAAGGTTACGTTTTTGACTTTTATATGTTAACATTTATTTTTCTAAATATAAAATAGATCAAATAATTCTTATACATTTCAAGAACAATTGCATGACAACGTAATAATAATCTTCATTATCATTACAGCACTACACAAGTCACCATCGTCATCATTATTATTGCCCTTCCTAAGTCCACAGCTGAACATAGGCCTCCCGCAAAGAATGTCACAAAGCATGATCCTAAACCACCTGCACCTCTCAACTTCCTGTATATCTTACCAGGTCGTCACTCCATCTAGTGGCGGGTCGCCCTACACTTCGCCTACCGGTACGAGGCTGCATGCTGATGCATGTTGTATTCTTCTAGCTTCCTGGTTACAATTGAGATGTAGTCTTCAATAGGTAAGCATTTAAATAGTGACTAAACATCAAAAATGACCATAGTTTCATAGTCAGCGAGATGTAGGTCTTTTATCTCACTAACAAAATGGTACGAATTCTTTGTGTGTGCTATAGTTTGTCCTCTCAGTGGTGACAGAATTTTTGCCAGGTGTTGAGCCAACTTATAAGTTGGTGAATCAATTTGTGTCACTATGGGATGTAGTGGAGCGTTTAGTTTGTGTATTTTCGGTAACCTATATAACCTCGGTGGTTTGGTACACGGTGGTGTTATCGAATTTACGTCGAGATTTAATTTTTCGGAGTAATTCTTTATTGGATCGCTAGTTTTTTTTAAGCATATTGGTTGTTGGGTCTGTTTTGACCTTTTTGTACGTACTTTCGTCCGATAAAAATTGTTGTATAGTCAAATTATAATCTGACGTATCCATTACTACCGTAGCATTTCCTTTATCTGCACGGAGAATCGTTGAACATGTTTACAGACTGCAGACTTCCCAGAGCGTCGGTACCTTAGGGATAGAGTGTTTTTCTTCAAATATTATAAGATTCCTTAAGTATACCTAGTCAGGTCATAAATTCTGTCACATGTTTAATATAAAGTAATTGAAAGAAGTTTATTCATTATGTAACCATTTATATACCAAAATGAACTTAACAAAACATAGATTCTTATGACACTAAAGTTTATTCAAAATGACCTCCGTGATTTTGAATACAGGCCTTCAATCTGCGCGGCCAGTCGTCTATCGCAGCACGAACGAGGTCCATGTCAATATCGGCTGCTGCCTTAATCAAGGATGTCTTGAGTGACTCCAAATTGGGATGAGGCTTTGAGCACGCCTTTTCCTCCAAGTGTTGCTATATATTGTAAGCTAACGGATTCAAATCTGGACTGGAGGAGGGCCAGTCTTCGTGCCGGATGAAGTCGATTTCACGCGCCGCCAGCCAGTCTTGTGTGCTCTTCGCTCTATGAGCTGGCGCCGAATCTTGTTGGAATACCCAGTGCCTGTTATTGAACATGGTATGAGAAACAGGTTCCACAAGGTTCGTCAGGACTGTATTTTGATACACAACTGCATTCGTTTTTACACCTTTCTCACAAAAATGTACCTCTGTTAAGCCCCAATAAGAAACTCCCAACCATACCATGAACGAGAATGGAAAATGACCTCGTTGGACACGCGGAATACGGTTGCTCGCTTCTTCACTACTGTGTGCGTACACCTTATCATTTTGTTTGTTGTAGCTCTCTTCTACGGTAAAAATTTTTTCATCCGAAAAAAGAATTTCCCTATATTTTTTTCCCGCGTACCGCTTCAACAAAGCGCGGCATCTCGTCAGTCTCAGGTCCATTAGACGAGCATTCAAACGATATTCTGTTTTTCTTCGATATGCCCGAAGCCCTAAGTCTTCATTTAACACCCTTTTCACCGTGGTTCTGCTTAACCCCATCTGAAGGGCCAACAGTTTCTGCTTACGTTTGGGATTTCTTTGAATTCGCGCCTTCACAGCTTTTATCAGTGATGGAGTTCTAACAGACCGAGGGCGACCACTTCTTGACCTGTCATCTACACTAGAGTCTTCATTGTATCGTTTGATGGTACGATAAACTAATCTTTTGGTTATATTCAAATTTTTCAGTATCTCAAAAATTTGAATTGGCGCGTAACCGCAACGATGCAACGCAATAACTGCAACACGGTCTTTTTTAAGCGTCCACTCCATATGTAAAAATGAGTAAAATTCTAAAAATTATACAGTTTTATTTTCATGAACAATTCGAAATTCGAATTCAATAAATTTTTTTGTGGCCAGCATTCTAAAAGAAAAGTTTTTACTGTGTGACAATACTTATGACCTGACTAGGTAAATTATTTAATAAAGAATGTTATAATAACATGCGGTTGAATTGTTCAAAACCCCCTTTTTCCTCTTCCCTCCTTTTTCTTAAGTGAGATAAGAATGGTTTCTCGTTAATTTCATAGGTGTTAGCGGCAATCTAATTCGTCTTAATAGCTTACTACTCGTATTAAGTTTATACGAGCGCTTTGCTCATTTGTTACTACAGCTATCCAAATGACATTTAAGTTTCTTAGATTTGTTCATTTTGAAAAGCGGAAGACAAAGAAGACTCTACACGCCTATTTCCTATGCTGTTGTGAGCCTGTTTTCTTAAGAAACAACATAAATTTAATAAAAAATTTTATCATTGACTGTGTATGTGTATCATCATGATCTAGTTACTTAAAATTTTTGAAAAGCCGTCCTCATTTAAGTAATTCTATTGAATAAAACTATTTTTTCGGAATATATTGCGTGAAATTAACTTATTTTTATTAATTCCTGGCGTTTCGGGTGCTTTACAGCACCCACAGTCACGGAGGACTGAGGAAGTTGACGTCCCGATGTCAGAATTAACCTGGAGTACCTTCAGCTTTTTTAATTATTAATTTTGGTCCGATCTACGCAGAATGAACTTACTGTGTCTTGAAATCTTGCAGTGGTATGCTTGGGTTTAGTTTTAATTATATTACTTACAGGATCCCAAGCCGGTGGTAGTTCCTAGCCTCTATTGAAATTAGGGTGTTTTTTAAATTCAATAGCTTCACCTATCATCATATACATGAATCGATGTTCTTTCGCGAGAATTTGTGGTTTATCAAATCTAATGTAATGGCGGGGGCCGTCTACGATATGATAACAAACTGCAGACTTCCCGGAGCGTTGGTGCTTCACGTCAGCTATATGTTCTTTTACGCGGGTTTTTATTGATCGTTTTGTTTGCCTGTCTGAAAAATTAGTTTTATTCAATGTGTTGTGTTCGCGTAAATATAAGAGAATCATTAAGTAATTCTAGATATAATTATGTTTCTGGATGAGAAAATATATTTTTTTAACCGTTTGACTTTTTAATTAAATACCTAATTAGCCTTAAAGAACTTCGTACACACGAACATCAAAGAACTTTGTGAAGCGTTTGATCGAAGTTACAGAGCGGTGTGTAACGTTAAGGACAATGACTCGATTTAATTAAGTGAAATTACAGAAATTAAACGACTTCTAATATATCTAGTGTATTTTTATATATTTCTATCAAAACAAATTGAAGTGTTTCAAACAGGATTACACATTTATGAATAAATAAATATAATTTAATTATTCGGTTTTTTAAGGCCAGCAAACACACCTGTAATTCCCCTGGTGTTGCAGTTGTTTATATGCAGCGGTCGATACTTACCATCAGGTGAGCCGCATGCTCGTTTCTCTCTCTTCTATAAAAAAAATATAAAGAAGGCTACGCTCTTGAGAACTAATATCGCTTCGTCACGGTCCATAACGATACCCTCCGTTTCCTCTCTATAACGTTAAGATCGGTACACTGCAGTGCAGGCGCAGCATTTTGGCGGCGGAAATAGGTAAGAGGGTGGTACGTACCTAGACCCACTCCTAGGCATAAAGTGATCCTACCACCTAGTGATTTTGTCCCACCACTTAGTTAGATTTGTAACGAATAAAATTTGAATTCAATCTGAGCAAATACAGAATACTTCGTGATCTTAACATAAGATTCAGAAAACGGTAATGGCAAAAACTTCGAAACCCATTATTATCAGTAAAAGAAAAGAAACTTCATTTAGTAACAATATAGTGAAAACTTTGTAATTAACGTTTAAAGGAAATCATTTATTGATCTAAAGTCAAACTTGACCAAAGTTATCAAGGGCTAAAACGGTGTTACACTGTGTTATAAAATTGTGAAGATAATGACTCTCAATTTAAGTTTTCCTATTTATTTAAGCTAAAGACAAAGACTAACAAAACTCTTTTAATTTTTCTTAATTTATTATCAGTGTTCGGTTGGAATAAGATTCTTAACATTTTCACTGTTTTGTAATCCAATGCTTTAATCGGATCCTAGTTAAGTTAGAAGTAACCTAATATTTATTTAAAATAATTTTAATGATTTCTTCTAATTACAAGAACACTACACATTTAACAATACTGTTTATTTATAAAATAATTTACTAATTCAAATATACCTTTTTTAATTTTAATTGTATAGTACAAAAATAAGAATGACAATCGAGCACACAATACACCTGATGGTAAATGGATGCTGTTCCCATAGACATCGACATTTATCCTCAGTTAAGATTTAAAATGTAGATGCGCTCGCTACCACCCCGAATACTAAGATATAATGCCTTGTTTCCAGTAAAAACGATCACTGATTCTCTACACTCACCATACGAAACAAAGCAACATTTAGCTTCATATTACGGCGGTATCCTGTGAGAGCATCGTCGTTTCCCGGTCGAGCCAACCAACTCATGCTACAACCATAATATCACTGCAACATGGCTCTATAAGGTGCAAAAAATTTAACTCGAGATAATGTGACTGGTTTCAGTTATGGTTATACTTAAATTAACGCTGTTTATTTTGGGATGAGTCGCTCGCGTCCGTAGGCTTCGACCACCTAATCCTAGGCCAACCCTACACGTGTCCCCCGGGTGGTGCTAAACGAGCGACAAAGCCGAAACGACAGACTTGGCTCCACGCCGTATAGTAGCGGCGTAAAATCTACCACCCCTTAGTTTGCACCATGAGCCAAGAAGAAAAAGAAATGACCCAGAGTTCCCGGCGCCCCTTTTATGGGGCAGGAGTGCGAAGAATCTCCGGGAGAAAAACCGGCGACGAGGTTCGCCACCCGTCACGTCCTGTCTCTCGGGGGGGCGAAAAGTGGATTGCGGAGGCCCGTCTGGCTACGCTGAATGTATGTGGAGCAATGAATGATAAGATGGATGAAGTATGCGAAATGATGAACGATAGAGGAATAGATGTGCTATGTGTGAACGAGACGAAACGAAAGGGAAGATATGTCACTGCACATGGCATGTATACCGCTTACTGGTCTGGAGTAGACGAGACCGAGAGGGCATGCCAGGGAGTCGGTGTCATCCTTTTAGAAAGAATGGGTCTATGTGTGAAAGAGTATGAATGTGTTAGCCCAAGGCTGCTATGGATACGAATGAAAGTGGGCTTAAAGAAGGTGTTTGTGCTAGGGGTGTACGCCCCAGATATGTCTAAGCCCACTTATATCCGAGAGCAGTTTTGGGACATGGTAAGGCTGGTATTGATGAAATGTAAGGAAAATGAAAATATTATTATGTTAGGAGATTTTAATGGAAGGGTTGGGGTGAAGAGGTCTGGTTATGAAAGGATATTAGAAAACGTTTGGCGATGAAAGAATAAATGAGAATGGTGAAGACCTCCTCACCGTATGTGTGGAAAAGAATCTTTTTGTGGCAAACACTTTCTTTCGCCATAAGAGGATTCACATGTATACAAGGGAAAGAGGGGATGATAGAAGCATGATAGATTTTATAATTGTGGATGAAAGAATGAGGAGCGCAGTGGTAGATACAAGGGTTTACCGGGGGTCCAACGTAGGGACAGATCATTACTTGGTCTTATGTCGAATTAATGATCTATTCAGACGTTGGCGGCATCGGACATCTGTGTCTACCACTGCGTTACAGCGTATAAGTATAAAGAGGTTACAAGATGAAGGTGTGAAAGGGAAGTATAAATGCAGACTGAGGGAAAATATAAGTGGGTTGAATGAATTATGTATGAATGATTTAGAATTGAAGAATGTATGGAATAATATTAAGAAAGTTTTGGTGGATGCAGCCACCGAAGTATGTGGTGTAAGTAAGAGAACATATGAAAGGAAAAGTTATACGTTGTGGTGGGATGATGAGGCACGGATGAAAGTTGAAGCAAAGAAGAGAGCATGGCTAGATTTACTAGCAACTAAAGCTGGTAATTCTGGCGGTATGAATGATGAGATTGAAAGAAAAGAGGCAGACTTTAGACGTATAAATAAGAGAGTAAAAGTAGTTGTTGAAAGGAAAAAGCAAGAATGGATAGATAAAAATGATAGAAGGATATCTGATAACTTCCAGGAAAATATTAAAATGTTCTGGAAGCTCGTAAGCACTGCCAGGGGAAATTCAAAACAGCCTAGAATGAATGCTATATGAGACGAGAATGGCTGCATGTTGAATGATGAAGTTTCGAATTTAAAGAGATGGAAGGAATACTTTGAAAGCGTGTTAAGGAGTGAAGAGTCGTCTGAAATAAGTGAAATAGAAATTCCGGAAGAAGTGGAGAGAGGTAGGGAGATAAGTATAGATGAAATAATGAAAGCAATGAAAAGCATGAAAGCAGGTAAGGCAGCCGGATATGATAGAGTATCCCTCGAAATGCTAAGGGCTGGTGAGGGTGTGGTTGCAGGCCTGCTGTACACCTTGTTTAATTTATGTTGGGAACTAAAGCGGGTAACGGAATACTGGTGCAAAGCCGTTATAGTCCCAATATATAAGAGAAGGGGGTCGCAGCAGGAATGTAAAAACTACCGTGGTATCACCTTGCTTAGCATTGTGGGTAAACTGTATGCTAAGGTGTTAATTGAAAGAGTTATGGAAGAAACTGATGGAAAAATTTGGGATGTGCAAGCTGGATTTAGAAAGGGGATGGGTTGTACGGATCAAGTCTTTTCCATGCGCATGATAGCGGAGAAGTTTTTGGCCAAAAACCAGAATGTTTTTTGTGCGTTCATGGACTTGGAAAAGGCTTATGACAGAGTGGACAGGAATGTGTTATGGCAAACACTGAACTCATTTGGGTTGAACGCTGGATACAGGCTTAAGGTCTCTTTATAGGGACTCTAGTGCTTGTGTCAGGATCAATGGGGTCTACTTGGACTGGTTTGGCATTCATAAAGGTGTCAGATAGGGATGCGTGGCTTCTCCGTGGCTGTTTAACCTATTTATGGACAGTTGTTTGCAAACTTTGAAAGTTGAAGAATGTGGGTTGAGAATGGGTGAGTCAACCGGCAAATGCCTTATGTACGCCGATGATCAAGTCATATTTGCATCGTCGGCGGCAGAGTTGCAAATAATGGTTACTTTAATGAATTGATCATTGAAAGAAAGGGGTATGAAAGTGAACGCAAGTAAGACGAAAGTGATGGTTTTTGAAAGAGAAGAAAGTAAAACTTTATGTGAAATAAGAATAAAAGGGGAGTTGATTGAGCAAGGGGATGAGTTTGTATATTTGGGATGTTTATTTAGCAGGGATGGTAGATATGATAAGGATATAGAACGACGAGTGAACGCAGGAAATAGAGTGAATGGGGCTCTACACGCTATTATGAGGAGTCAGAATGTGTCAACTAAGGCACGTATGGCAATTCATAATGCTGTGTTAGTCCCTACTTTAATGTATGGTAGTGAAAGTTGGGTTTGGCAGAAGAAGCATGAGAGTAGAATAAATGCTGTAGAAATGCGTTCCTTAAGGAGCTATGCTAGGGCTGAATCTGAATGACAGGGTGAGAAATAGTGTGATAAGAGAAAAGTGTGGTTTGCAAAATGACGTTGTGACAAGGATTAAGAAAGGAATGCTTTGGTGGTTTGGTCATGTAGAAAGAATGAACGAGAAAAGAGTGACAAAGCAAATGTATGTTGCAGAAGTGAACGGCAGGGTCGAGAAGGGACGCCCTAGACGAAGGTTTATCGACTAAATCGGCGACACATTAAAAATGGGCCAGATAAGGAGTACCCTTAACCGACGAGCGTATATGCGTAGATATATGGATGTAAAAGAGGCGAGAGAGGTGTGCCAGGATCGCGCCAAATGGAAGTCCGTAGTCTCTGCCTACCCCTCTGGGTGATAGGCGTGAGTGTTTATGTATGTATGTATTATTTTGTATATCAATGATATGTTTCAAACCGGTAACATTCATTGCTATGTGGATGACAAAACTGGTGATGCTCTATACACTGGCTGTGCCAATATTTCTCGGGAAACCGTCGCCGAGTACCGGAACAAATTTGTATCTAATGTTGAGTCTTTACTTAACAAAATCTTGGATTGGGGGTGACTAAATTTAGTCCCGTTTAATCCTTAGAAGACACAAGTTCACGTATTTACCGCTTAAAAGAACCCCTTTGCCTTGAAACTGATAAGACACTTCGTCTTATTAGTTTCAAGGCACTTACCTTGTTGCCTCAGCCAGAATTGGAATCCTGGGCGTTAACAAATCGAGTGACGTGCAGTTTCGTGGTCACTTGGAAGAGAAGGCCAAATTGGCGTCAAAAAAGCATTTCATGTCAGAACACCACCTGCAACTTTAAAAGGCGCACGTTCGGCCTCACATAAAATACTGTTCTCATCTGTGGGCTAGGGCTCCCCAGAGCCAGCTTCACTTGACCGCATCCAGCGCAGAGCGGCTCGAATCGTCGACGACCGTGTCCTTTCCTATTGGCTCAATTCAATGGCACTGCGAAGAGATATTGCATTATTGCGTATTTTATCGCATCTACCATGGGCTGTACACTGAGGAATTGTTCGGACTAATTCCAGCCACTCACTCGATTTCACCATCGCACATCGCGACAAAACTCGCGATATTATCCATACCACCTGGATGATTGACGGTCCACCAATGTGAGATTTAGAAGAAGTTTACTTCCTCGTACAACTTCCTAGTGGAATAGATTACCACCAGCAATTTTTCCGGACCGATACGATTTAGAGTACTTCAAGAAGAGAGTTTACTCCTTTTTAAAAGGCTGGCAACGCATCAGAAAGTCCTCTGGTGTTGCAATTATTCATGGGCGGCGATAGTCACTTACCGTCAGGTGAGCCGCATGCGCATTTGCCCCCTGCCCTATAAAAAACGCTACTCAAACAGAGAAAGTAATAGAGAGAGTACGAGAAAGAGGAAGTAATATAAAATAAACTTTTGTAAAATCCGTTTGTCATAAATCTGAAAGTGAAAATATTTGTATCACAAAGAAATGTTCCTGTTTGAAACATGTCGTAAAACTTTCATTTGTAATTTCAGTAAAACGATTCCATCTGCGCGCGTGCAATTTGCTTTGTTAACTTACAACGTCTTTTAGCGATTTTATTAAAGCTGTTCTCAGAATTTATTCGCTTGACCTAGACTACGTACGCCTAATAAAAAAAATAGTAAGATATCTTATATGTAACACGAATGGGTTGACTCGACCAGGGTGTGAATATACTCTCACTGAAAACCAGCGTTTTCAGCTAATTCTTCTCTTAAAAGAGTTAAGTTCTGCGCAAAGAAATTAAAACCCATGAAATCCAATACTAATAAATTCCACGCGAAACGACGGGGAACAGCTAGTTAAATTATGAAACTATAATTTAAAATTCTCTCAAAATTATCGGAGTTTCGTGCCCAATAGTGAAACGTACTAGTTTAAAGGATATTTTACTTTTATTTTTTTAAAATTTTATATGAATAAGGCTAAACGTTTATTATGCGATGTCAAAGATGAGCTACGTCAGACTTGCGACAACAAAAGCCACATAGTGTATAATTTCTGTACCTTCACTATTGATGACTGTCCTTGGTGTTCCTTATCTTTTCCTCTCCATCACAGCAAAGTGAATCGGAATACGGGATTCACATATTTATTTAATCTGAACAATTAGTAAAGACGGTAGTCTTTTTATATTTTGGTTTTATTCAAAAAATCTTTATGTAATGGTAGAGTCTCGCTACAGCTATATTATGGTTGCGGTACGAATGGGCAGACTAGACAAGGAAATTGTAAATTGTAAATTTTAATGCAGATTTTATACGTGCTAGAGCCATGCTGCAGCTATACTAGTAGTATATTTGTAGCACGAATGGGTCGGCTCGAACTGGCAAGGACCACGATCTCACAGAATACCAGCGTAAAATAGTAGCTTAACACTGCTGTGTTTCGTATGGTGAGTGTACAGAACCCTGTGGAATACCCTTTTTACTGGAAAAGAGGCATTCCATCTTACTCCTCACGGGCGACAACGCAACTGCATTTTGGTTCTTTATTCTATATTATATGTAGCTGTCTATAGGTCATAGCAACCACTTACCATCAGGTGGATTGTGTACTCATTTGTCAACATATCATATGAAAAACAAAGATTTACCAGGTGCAGAGTGTTAAATATCTTAAGAAAACTTACATGCATGACGAATAAAATTTTACGATGACTTATTCTTGGCAGAAGCCACGCATATGCTCTATTGTGGCTGCAGCAAGAATGGGTCATCTTGACCGTGGAATAATCATGCTCTCAAAAATACCAACGTAAAATAGAAGCTTAATTCTGTTGTTTATCGTATGGTGAGTGTAGTGACCCGGAGACACTTTTCACTGGTAACAAAGCATTCCATCTTAGTCCTCAGAAGTAAAAAGTATATACATTTTTTTCTTAATCGAGGCTATCCTTGTACTTATATAGATGTCTGGTAAATACTACATACGTTCTTTATCAAAAAGGCATGTGTGTTGTCACTTCTGAGGATATAGACGACATGCCTGGTATCTGTGGCTACGGTATTCACCTCACATTATGTTGACTGTGTACCCACTTTTACTCTGACTTTTATAAAATGTAAAATAAGACATTGACTTCGAAATCTATTATTAACTGCTAGCTCATGTGGTACCTTGAAGATCATCAGCTGATTAGTGACCACGAGCACGTCACCAACACTGTTTCTTCTGCATATCAATGATATGTTGCAAACTGGTAACATACATAGCTATGCAGATGACAGCACTGGTAATGCTTTATACACCGGCCATGCCAATATTTCTCGGGAAAACGCCACTGAGTGCCGAAACAAAGTTGTGTCTGAAGTCGAGACTTTGTTGAACAAAGTCTCGGACTGGTGGCGACTAAATCTAGTCCAGTTCAATCCTCAGTAGACAGAAGTTTGCGTGTTTACCGCTAAAAGAACTCCTTTGTCGTATCTCCTCAGTTTCAAGGCACTCCCCTTGTTGCATCAGCCAGTATCGGAATCCTCGGTGTCAAAATATTGAGTGATGTGCAGTTTTGTAGTCACTTGAAAGAGAAGGTCGAATTGACCTCTAAAAAGCTTGACGTGCTCAGCAGAGCGGGACATATTTCATGCCGGCACAACGCTTGCAAATTTACAAGGCACAGGTTCGGCCTTACGTGGAATATTGTTCCGGGGGGAGCCCAGTGCCAGCTCCCTCCACTTGACCACATCCAGCGCAGAGCGGTTCGAATCGTCGACGACTGAGTTCTTTCCGAGCAGCTTGACTCACTGGCACTGCGTAGAAATTTTGCATATCTTTGCGTTTTTCATCGCATCTAGCACGGGTAGTGCTCTGACGAATTATTTGGACTAATTCCAGCAGCTCAATTTTACAATCGCACATTGCGAAAAAACTCGCGATACCATCAATACCATCTGGATGATTGGCGGTCCACCACTTCGCGATTTAAAAGAAATTTTCGTCCTCGCACAACTTCCTTGTGGAAACGATTACCACGAGCGATTTTTCCGGACCGATATGACTTAGGGACCTTCAAGAAAAGAGCTTAGACCTTTTTAAAAGACCGTCAACGCATCTGCAATTCCCCTGGTGGTGCAGTTGTTAGTGGGCAGCGGTAGTCACTTAAAATCATGTGTGCTGTATGCTCGTTTGCCACCTCTCTTATTAAAAAAATCTCTTTGTAAACATTGAATAATCGTCGAATTTAAATTTTGATAATTATAATTTTATTTTCGAGTGTTTGTGAGACCTTCCAAATAAATATAGTGTCTGGACGACCAAGCTTGCAATAAATCAGAAATAAAATTATGATTTACTCTATGGTGACACACAAACATTATCTAATTACAAAACTTCATCCAAAACCTTAAAGCCAGTCCCGAAAAACTTATAACATATAAATTACATAGAAGAATTGCTTGCTTAAAGTATAAACATAAGGAAATTTAATATCACTCAAAGAGGAAATTACCCAAGGAATGTTTTACTAGTGCCGAGATGAACAGCTCGTCCTGCACGCCACATAATATCCGGTCGACAACGGCAAAGTTTCCAGCTCAGCGCTCCCTTAGTACTCTTCGTGGACCGGAGAGCTATACACATCAAATATTCACTAAAGAACAAATTATTATTACAGACACAGACATAAATTTCTTTTTTAGTAAATTATAAAATTTAAACTGACTTAACAAAAGTCGCCACTAAATGGAATAGCAGTCAAGCACGGACTATAGGTAATAGTAAAAAAATGGATTTATCAAATTAACATATAAATTTTTATTTTTTATTTTAAGTAGTTTAAGTAGACAATTGCACAAACTGTAAAATTTGTCACTTATTAATAAAAAATAGATATAAGGGAGTATAATATTAATAGTAATCTTACTGTGGGGACAGTAATATTACTATGAGGTTATTGGTTATTTTTTTACATATAGAGGGATTAAAGATCACAACTGTTCTCACATGTCGCAGTTATACTGTTCTTTCTAGACCTGCATAGCTGCTAGCAAAATTATAGAAAATAGCCCTTGATGGAATAACTATTCTTAACATATCTTGGTTAAATAAACTGCAAATGAACAAACATTTGTTCTGTCAACAACTAGCTCTGTGCGCTGTATCTCTTAGTGAGTTATAGAGCGCTTATTATAAGTATTCTGAGTTTCGTATTTCGTCTTCTAGGATGACAACGCTTCCGCATTTTTATTCTTAATCGTAGATAGATGTAGGTGTTTATGGATTACCACTTACTATCCCCTTATAGTTTGTCACCCTTTCTTCTATAAAAAATGTCTCCCAATTCGATTACAATTTTTTTTGGTTTCTACGAAAAAGTTTTGTTTTGACAGCTCGTAAAATGATTTCGATTCTAATTTCAATTGCATGCTATTACACCACTAAAAAGTATATGATTGCTGTTCCGTTTCTAAATGTTTTCTTATTTATTTGTACAACTTAATATATTGTAAATATTAAAAGGAATACTGATGAGTTTCTTGCTGGATCTGCTCATCATATTTTTTCTTTTAGTGATAAAATCATAAGCGGCTTTCAATAAGTATTATTCTCGTAATATATTCGTTCATTTCATTCCTACTCGTATCACCTATCAAAAATCCGCTGCTAAACAAAGGCCGCTGTAAATTTACTCATAGTGTTCATATTAGCAATCTATGTTTTGAATGAAAATTATTGTATTACATTCTCTTCTTTTCTGATTTCTTAAAGGGTTATAAAACAATGAGACCACCGCGCTTGTCAAGTGCATGCGAGAAACATTTTATTCCTCAGACACGTTTACGTGCGATGTTTACTTCACTGCCAAGGTACTGGTAATTTTTTCATAGAATAGGCATACAAGCATGCGGCTCACCTGATGGTAAGTGTTGAACACCGCCCATGAACAACACCAGGGGAATTGAACGTATGCGTATGGCCTTTTTAAAAGTAGTAAGCTCGTTTCTTGAAAGTCCCTTAGGCACACCGGTCCGGTAAAAGTCACCGGTGGTAAACGATTCCACAAAGTTGTCGTGCAAGGAAGAAAATACCTATTAAATCGCACAGTAGTGGACTATCATCTAGTCTGGGTTGAAACTGGTCGTCGTGGCCGAAATTTGATCTGGAACACTAAAACACTAATTGTGCATAGCATTACCTTGACCTTTACTATTGAATTATTCAGATGCACCCAATTTTTTATTTTATTGTATAGTGGCGGTGTAAGAATATCTACTATCCCATATCGCCCCGTGGGTATCGTAAGAGGCGACAAAGAGGACAAACTAAAAGATGGGAAGCCGCGTATTCCTCATCACATTCCTTCTTGAGGTGCAACTAAGAAACAAAGAATTGTGGTTGCCAACCCGCCCAACAAGCGCGATATATTCCAAGTATCCAGCCTTTGGAGTTATCTGTGGTGGAAGCCTATTTTCAGAAGTAGACTGCGTTAGGCTTTAACAAAGTTTTATTAAAATTAAGACTTAATGAGTGTAAGATAATCCAATTTTCACAGAAACAAATGAGTTTAAGCCGTTGACAAGTCCAGTGTTGAACATAGGCCTCCCCCAAAGAATGCCATAAAGCACGGTTGAGCCGACCAATTCGTGTTACAACCATAATGTAGTTGCAACATAGCCCTACCACGATTAGATATATAATTTATTTCCAATGCTATATATTAAACTTGTATCAATTGAACTGAAAACCTTTTCCCAATTATCTACAGTAAAGTTAATAACAGATCAAAGCGTTCGAACTATTTCCCGATCAAGCATTACGTAGTAACCACTGGAACGTAAAAGCTGATACAATGTGCGCGCTCAATACCACGAACGTGATTCGTTTACGTAATTCTAAACCTTTAGAAAAACTGCTAGTCACAAGGTCGGTAGTTTAAATAATTCTGAATTCGAAAAACAAAACACTTTTTTAATGATATTTTTATAAAAACAAATGTGAAACGAACTTTTTTTATAAAATAAAGATGCCAAACGAACACACAATCCACCTGATGGTACTGTTGCAATGGGTATTGTAGCCCATAGACATCTACATCTAACCTCGGATAGGAATCAAAATGCAGATGTGTTGCCACCCCTGAGGACTGAAATGGAATGCCTCATTTCCAGTAAAAAGGGCCTCCGGTTCACTACACACAACATAAGAAACACTGCAACATTAAGCTGCTATTGTACGCTGGTAATATGCGAGCGTGGTCTTACCCACGTCGAGCCAACCTATTCGTACTACAACCATAACAAAGCTGCAGTGTGGTTCTACCATTTGTGAAATATATTTGTTGGTACCTTTAAGAATCCAGAACGATTTACTGTTTTTTTTTTTTTTCGTTTACATATCTAACATTTAAAAAAGTACTAAAATTACATATTACTTCTCGACGGTGTAGTACCGAAAACAGTTAACAGCCATCTCCATAGTTCACTAAGCGTCCTTGAGCTTCCTCATAGGACCAGCAGTGAAGGACTAAGGTTACATATCCTTATATCATAACAAGTAACACGCACTACATGACGGGGAGATGTGCCGAAATTAAAACTCAAGATACCATCCACACTATCTTTATGCTTGGTTCACCGCTGTGCGATTTACTTATAGTTTTATTCTCCCACGACTTATATTTGGAATTGACTACAACCGGTGAGTTTTGGACCAATACGAATTCTTCCTACTTCCTCTTTTCAAGAAAAGAGCCTAATCCTTTTCAATATACGGACAATACACTTTCAATTCCCCCGGTGTTGCAGTTGTTCATGGGTAGCTGTCGGCACTTACCATCAGGTGAGCCGCATACTCGTTTGCCCACTCGTTTATTTAAAAAAAAACCTCTCTAACGCAGCCCTCTTGTCCCTTCTTATGTCCCCTATAAACTACAACACACAAGAGCTCGACCAGTTGACAGACCGACAGTGATTACATTAAAAATAACATATCATTGAGTCTCTAATACCGCTGCGGTAATAACTACCATTAATATGAGAGTTTATGTGTGTCTCACACATCTATTACCTATATTTCCATAGTAATATGAACCCAATTCCTGTGTACATTTGACTGTAATAAATAAGGCATTAATACAACATCAAAGCGCGCTTTGTACGTTCGATACACAATATATGCTACAATAACGTACCTCCATCACTGCATAAACAGGCTATGATACATTTAAGGCATTGAATACAACTTACTAACTTATTTATAGGTATGCAATACCCGATTGCACTGTTTGTTGTATGTATGTCTTGTATCGTTTATGTGGTGGTTCCACGCTGCAACTATTTATTTATTTATTTAGAACATATATTCTTTATTGCACACCATACAAACATTACAGGAATTATATATATATATATATATATATATATATATATATATATATATATATATATATATATACATATATAAAAAGAATGCAATATACGTTCTTATTGCTGACTGCAATTTCTTCCAGACAACCAATGAATGGACAGAATTGCAGAGGTAGGGCAAATTGGTATATATATATAATGCAATCGATATGCTGTGATCGAAGTATGTGAGCATTCCGATGAAGTCGTATTGGCAACCACTTGAGCTTATTATGAAAAAGAGAGACATGCTCATATTTGCGCAATCCAAATATGAAGGTTCATATTTCGATTGCGCAAATATGACCATGTCTCTGCAAAAATTCTCTATTCACTCAAGTTTTCACGCTCAATTCTGCATAGTCAAAAATAGGGAAGAGAAGGGACTTGGCAAGCATAGTGTTGATGGTAATTGGAAGAAAGTTACTTAATCTACGCAAGGAGGCTGCTGAGGCATAAACTTTACGATTAATTTCTTTGATGTGTTGGCCCAACGACAGATTGTTATCTATGTGGATCCCCAAGTTCTTTACTAAATCTCTGTAAGGAATAATATATAAGGCATCTATGCTCGCCTTAACCTACATTTGCGCGCTGCCCGCGATAACGGCTTGCGATTATGTTGGGTTAACGTGAATGCCGTATGCATTACTCTATAGCTAGATAGCTTTGGGGAGATTGTTGGGACAAGCTTTTATATATATTTGTAGATCATCTGCGTAATGATGGTAGGAAGAAGTAAAATTATTGGATATTGAGTTTATAAAAACTGCAAAAAGTAAAGGAGATAAAACTCCTCCCTGCGGTATACCAACACATACCTTACACCAAGGTGAAAATGTATCGTCGATACGTACATATACGTTGCTGGCAACCAGACAGGTAACTCCGAAACCAACCAATCGCTGTTGGAAATACGTTAGGGTAGCGCATTATATCGAGTAGGACATCATGGTTAACGGTATTAAAAGCATTACTGCATTACAAGGGGTCGCTCGACGTCTGACGCCGGTGTTGAGCTTATGAAATGTATTTTTAATGCCTGGGAGAATTTACAAGATGCCTTAGGTATTTTCTGTGACCTTTCCAAGGCTTTCGATTGTGTTCATCATGATACATTAATCAGGAAACTACAACATTACGGTGTAAAAAATTTGGCGCTTAAACTTATTACTTCATATTTAAGTAACAGAACTCAAAAAGTCGTCATTAATGGTAAATGTTCCTCCGGATCAGTAGTATCAATGGGCGTTCCTCAGGGCTCGATTCTTGGTCCATTCCTGTTCTTAATCTATATTAATGACTTACCTTATCTTGTAGGGGACAATCACGATATAGTATTATTTGCTGACGATACCTCTTTAATTTTCAAACTGAAACGGCAGTCAATTAAATATGACGATGTAAATAACGCTCTATCGAAACTAGTACATAGGTTTAACGCCAACAATTTGCTCTTAAACGGCAATAAGACAAAATGTATTAAATTTACAATACCTAATGTAAAACATTCGAAAACCAATGTGCTCTTAAATGGGGAGGAGTTGAGTCTTGTGGATACCACTGTTTATCTCGGTATTACTATTGACGCGAAACTTCAATGGGGCCCCCATATATCTAAATTAGCAAGCAGACTTAGTTCTGCAGCATATGCTGTAAGAAAGATTAGAAGTCTCACAGATGTTGAGACAGCTAGGTTAGTGTATTTTAGTTACTTTCATAGCGTAATATCTTATGGAATTTTGCTATGGGGTAATGCGACTGATATTGAAGCTATATTTGTTTTGCAAAAGAGAGCCGTACGGGCGATTTATAATCTAAATTGTAAAGAGTCCCTTAGAGAAAAATTTAAAGAAATAAACATATTAACTTTGGCATCGCAATATATTTATGAAAATGTAATGTATGTACATAAAAACATAAATATCTTTAATAAGAATAAGGATGTTCATACCTTAAACACTAGGAACAAACATAAGCTTGTAATGCCACTTACAAGACTCCACAGAATTAGTAATTCATTTATGGGGCAATGTATACGCTTTTACAACAGAATCCCAGAACATGTTCAAAGTTTGTCAATAAACAAGTTTAAAAGTTTTATTAAAGAAAAACTGTACAAAAAGGGTTATTATAATATCAAGGAATACATGAATGAAAATAATCCCTGGGAATAAGGTGATCGCCACCATGCTGGTTCTATGAAAATTCATTTAAAATTGTATAAACAAAATTATTGTTAAGTGAAATTATGTTTAAAAAAAAAGTCCCGCTGGGTTTCTTGCTGGTTCTTCCCAGGACAGAGGTTTTTTCCGAACCAGTGGTAAATAAAATAATGACTTTCAATAAGTATTATGTAATAATCCATATTGAATAAAAATCATTCTATTCTATTCTATTCTATTCTACTGAAATCTAATAAACAAAGAACAGTCACTTCCCCGAGTTCTATTCATAATCGGATTTCATCGATGATGTTTGCCTATGATGTGGAAGTACTGTGTCCAGTCGAAATCATGACTGTAAAGGACTAAGAATAGTATTTGTACAAAAAAAAAACTATTGACTGGGTGTAAACAGGGCGTTCAAGGACTTTAGATAAGAAGGGCGGTAAAGAGATAAGACGCTATTCAGAAAAGGATGCAGGATTACTTTCCTTTGGAATAGGAAAAATTTCAGCATTTTTCAAAGATGATGGAAAACTACTTGTAGAAATGGCGAAGTTAAGGTTATGACAAATAATAGGAAGAATTATATCAAGAATGGGAAGAATCATGAAACGAATGACACAGTCTCACTTCTCATTGCATTGGAAATAATAGATAGAATGATCATCTTAACGTCACAAGCAGAGAATGGTTTGAAAACAAAAGAGGAATGATTGGAAGTGGAAATAATTGAAAGATATGTTAGTGTATTAACCTTAGTAGTGTTATCTTAGCAGGACGAAGAAAAGAAACGCTTATTTAAACGATTAATGCTTTAAATCGTTTGTCGTTGGACTATTCTTAGATTTCCCAACACTTAGTGATTTAAGAAATTTCCAGACCTTTGCTGTATCACAGTTTTTGACTGACTTATGAATATGAAAGCGTTGAGCATTCCTACACACCGTATTGCAGTGATTGAAAATCTTAATATACTTTTCCCTATTAAACACATACGACTTAAGTTTTAACTTAGCGTTAGCTATCACTTTTTTTTAATAATAGATGTAATGTCGTCAGTAATCCAAGGTGATGGACAATGTTTAATTATGACTACGCGTGCAGGTGCACGAACATCAAAGATTTTTATAAGGGCAGAAGTAAAGATTAAAACCTTATTATCTAGATTATCTGTACTAAAAAGATTTGACCAGTCCCAAAGCAACGCATCTGTCTCTATTCATGCCACAAAAATTAATCTGAAGTAGAATTTTCACTTAAATTTGGGTGATGAGGTTTTATAATATAGAAATATTAGGCCATGCAATGAAAATGGATTGCCGTATATTGACCGTGCTTCGTGACAAAGTTTCAAGAAGAAACAAAAGAAGATCAAGGAGACAGAGAGAGAGAGTTGAGTTAAGAAAATGATACGTGGCATTTAGCGGTAAAATAGAGAGATTACTAGAATATAGGATTGACTGAAGAGAAGAAGCCCCGGCATCTTGTGTAAGGAGACAAGTGTTATAGTCACCCATTATACTCGTGTGTGAATAGGAGGAAGTAAGTTCATCTAAGATATTTCGGAATGAGTTGAAGAAGTCAATACGCATTAATTACAAATACGCAAGAAGAACTTTAGAATGAGATAGTGTGACTTTAATAAAAGGATGCTCATTGGCATAAGTCGACGGCGGTTATTCAGACACACCGACTATTATGTAAGGAATGTGTGAACGTAGATAAATGGCGACACCTACACCACCACCTACCGAGCGATCGTTTCGTATTAATTGGAAGCTAGATAGATTGTAACAGGTAGAGGTAAGACAGGCCTTCAGCCATGATTCAGAGATTTTTTTATTTAAAAAAATACTAGTAATGTTATTAAACATTACTAATATTCCCTTTAACCACTTTTGGTAAACTTAAAATGCTTGTGTTAGAAGAGGTTCACGACAGTAGTCGAATGGCGGATTCGAACCCACGACCTTTCGAGTTCACGGTCCGCGCCCAGCCATTAGGCTACTGACGCTTCGAGAAATAAGAACATCATGTATATTTTACAAGTAAAAGTCGTCACCATATCGGAAAAGTGGGCCGGAATGCTATGTGCATTTAAATGAACAACGTTGAAGTTGTTAGAGACATCACAAAACTGCGAAACAAGAAACTCTGAGAGAGAAGTGAAAATAAACAACAGTGGAAATAAAGCAAAAAGCCCGGGTTATATATCTGTTAGAAAAACTGAAATGGCGCAAGTACGGTAATTTTAAGGACAATCGAACAAAATCAAATGTCCTTTCAATACCAAAACACACAACGGCAGCATTAGTTAGCAGTAATTAACAGTAGTTTACGATATGCAGCTATTAAATGCTGGAACAAGTTGCCCTCACCTATCCGCCTAGTAAATATCATCAGCCTTTTCAAGGTAAATGTAAAAGAATATTTTTGTCAGTTTAACATTTAGGGCGGATAAAATAGATGCATTATATTTTCATAGCATAGCATTATATTTTAAAATAAATATCAATATCGTTTTATGATAAATACATACTCATTATATTATTTATTACGAGTATATACATTTTTCCCATCCTTTTTCATTTTCATTATTTTAATTTGTTATTTTGATAACTATTTCTCGAAAATAGAAATAAAGCGTACATACTATCCTCGCGGGCGAGTTCAACCTCAATGGACATTGCTGAAAACTAACGCTACCGTAATCCTGCGATAGCATTACGTTGAGTCAGTGCCCTTTTCAGCACCACATCACTCATTCAATCGGATCATTTTATGACTGTTTTTTTCTTATTTACCTTTCTATTTGATGTTTTTATGTACCATTTTATATTCTGTATCAAAACTGTGTAGAATGTAAGTTGCTGAATAAATGCGTCTCTATGTCTATGCCTATGTCTAAATAGAACTTACACTACCACTTACCATAGAACCAAAACTGTCATCATCAGCAGTGAAAAAAATCTCACTTTCGCCACTTATATCCTTAATAGCCATTACAAAATTTATGCTATATGCTTATAATATATTTAAATAATAAATTCTAAGTTATCAAAATAAAATTAACTACTAAATTAAATATACCTCTAGTTTTTAGATTATTAATCAAGGAAAGATGTCAGTGTCTACGGGCCACAGAATTAGATGTCGTGTGTATGTCGGAGACCAAACGGAAGGGCAGTGGTACTGAAGAGCTTCCTTGGCTGGGCGTTAGCTCTATGGTCTGGAGTCCCGGAGAGCGAGAACGCCTGCCAGGGAGTGGGGGTGCTGCTGTCTTCTCGGTTGGTCGATGTTATGACTGAATGTAAGGTTGTGAACTCAAGACTTCTCTGGGTTCGCTTTAAATTGGGACTGACGAAGTTATTCCTTTTGGCTGTTTATGCGCCGGTAGTTTCGTCGTCCAGGGCTGAGCTGGAGGAGTTTTGGGAGAATGTAAGAGAAGTTCTAGATTTGGCTAGGGGAAACGAAAGAATTGTTGTATGTGGTGATTTGAATGAATGGGTTGGTACCGCTCGACCAGGGTACGAGTCGGTACTTGGAAAGTTTGGCGATAAAAGGGTTAATGATGCTGGCAAGCTTATACTGGCGGTATGCAAGGAAAAGGGTCTTCTTGTGACAAACACTATGTTTAATCACAGGAAAATCCATATGTATACTAGAGAACGAAAGAATGAGAGAAGTATGATCGATTTGTTCCTGGTGGATGACCGACTGCGAAAACAGGTGATGGATACGCGAGTGTTCAGGGGTGCTGACCTGGGAACGGATCACTATCTAGTGATTACTAGATTTAGGGGTCTGTTCGCGGGTTGGCGCTACCGGACGGCAGTAACAGAACCACAGTCGGTCTGTCGCATCCGAAGCTGGAAGCTTCAGGAAGCGGATACTAGGGACAAATATCATGCAAGGTAGCCGAAAAGCTTAACACCATCGATGGCAGAAAAGAATGTGTAGAAAGAACTTGGCAGAACCTTAGGGATGGAATGGTAAGTGCAGCGGAAGAAGTGTGTGGAACAATAAAAAGAGGCAGTAGTAAAAGAAGAGATGCATGGTGGAATGATGAAGTGACAGAAGCTGTAAAGAAGAAGAAGAAAGCATAGTTAGACTACTTGGCCTCTAGTAATGATAAGGATATGAGAGAGAAGATGTAAGAAAGATATAGGCTGCAGAAATTTCACACGAAAGCATTGATTGAGGAAGTGCGTGAAAGGTATAGAATAGAAGCGGACAAAAGGTTGTCGCACAACTTTAAGGAGAACTTCAAAATCTTCTGGAAAGAAGTTGGAAGGACCCGAAGTGGTGCGACGGCCTTAAGAATGAACAAAGTGCTTTCGAGAACTAATGACGTTCTCTCAGAAAAATCGGACGTCATGCAGCGATGCAGCGAATTTTATAGAGAAATGTATGCGTGTGATGATCTTAGTGAGAGATCCGGGGGTGAAGCCATGACTGGTACGCCAGACCCGGATCTTGATGACACTGAGGTCATCAGTATGAAAGAGATTGAACGTGCGATTCGAAGTTTGAAATGTGGTAAGGCTGCGGGACTAGACAGAGTTACTGCTGAAATGGTCAAGTATGGTGGGCCTCGCGTCTGGGACCACTTTCATCTGCTGTGCAATTTGTGCTGACGGACGGGGGATGTCCCGGATGATTGGCGATCCGCAGTCATTGTGCCTTTATATAAAGGTAAAGGTTCACATTTTGACTGCGGGTGCTATCGGGCGATCAGCTTGACCAGTTTAGCAAGTAAAGTTTACTCGAAGGTTTTGACAAGTAGGATGCAAGAGAAATCGGAAAGATTTCTATGGGAGGCACAATGCGGATTTAGATCTAGAAGAGGATGCATGGATCAAATGTTTTCTCTCCGCATGATCACGGAGAAGCTTCTGGCTGCTAACCAGAAGATTTTCTGTGCTTTTGTGGATCTTGAGAAAGCTTTTGATAAGGTTGTAAGGAAGAAAATGTGGGAACTGTTGCCGGGGTATGGTGTGGATGCTAAGGGCTGTGCAGTCTCTTTACTGTGACTGTAAAGCCTGTGTGCGGGTAGGGAATGACCTGTTACCCATGTTTAGCGTCCAATCGGGCGTAAAACAGGGTTGTGTCAAGTCTTCCTGGCTGTTCATACTGTATCTCGACAGCTGTTTACAGAAGCTGAAAGATAGCTGTTTGGGTGTGAAATTAGGTGACATAAAAGTAAATTGTCTGCTGTATGCTGATGATGCAGTGCTTATTGCACCATCAGCACTGTAGGCATTAGTCACGTGTATGAAAGAGGAATGTGAAATTAAAGGTCTCCGTTTGAATGCTAATAAAACTAAGGTTCTGGTATTTGAAAGGGACGAAGAGAAAACGAAGTGTGAAATATGGGTAAATCAGGAATGTCTAGAACAGGTAAATGAAATTGTATGCTTGGGGAGTGCTTTTAGCCGGGATGGAAGATGTGATTTAGATGTGGACAGGTCTGTCGCTGCCGGGAACAAAGTCAATGGTGCACTGACTGCGTTAGTCAAAAGGCAAGGCGTAGTAAAGGGTGCACGCCTTGCAATACATAGCGCAGTGTTGGTACCGACTTTGTTATATGGCAGCGAAACCTGGGTATGCCAGAAGAAGCATTAAAGCAAGTTGAATGCAGTGGAGATGCGATCTCTTCGTAAAATGTGCGGCGTTACCATGGCCGACCGAAAGCGAAACGAAGAGATTCGCAATATGGCAGGTTTGAAAGATGACCTTATCACAAAAATTGATAAGGGCGTGCTTCGATGGTTTGGGCACGTAGAGCGAACGAGTGAAGACCGAATGGTGAACAAAATATATAGCGCGAAAGTTAATATTAAAAGGTGTCGAGGTAGACCGAGACTAACTTTCGAAGACCATGTGAGCAAATTTCTCGAAGAGGGTAGGGTCAAGAGTACTCGGATACCTAGACGTGCATGTATGAAGAAGATAAAGAATCTGAAAGAAGCGAAAGAGGTATGTAAGGATCGTGACACTTGGCGATCTGTTCTCTCTGGCTATCCCGTCAGGGATTGTGCGTGAAGGTAAGTAAGTAAGTACAAAAGAATATTTACGAGTACCTCGTTTAATTTCCTTACCATTTTAATTAAAAGTTAGATCTCCCTTGCACAAACAGAAAAGACGCTAAACTTTAAAGATTATTAAATCTTGTTTCAACACTGCCAACCTAAGATAAAAATGTTTGTTTTCTTAAAATCTCGTTTTGTAATGGTTTCATTAGACGTTAAAGAGAACAATTTAGGCGGTAATTATCCAGTTTAATAATGCTACATTATAATTAAGTCTTATAGAATGCTGAAGTGGACACGCGCTGACCTAGAAGCGACGCCTCTATCAAGCGTATATTACTTCGTTTGGTGAATAAACATGATAGTAAATTGTATCCTTACTTTTCTAGAATATTTAAGACGGTTTTATTCCATGCCTCCAAGAGTGTCCTAGTGTAAGAATATCCACTACCATATATCATACCGTGGGTGTCATAAGAGGCGACACAGATAAATGGAACAGGAGACGAGCAGCAGAATCTTCCTGAGAACAGATTAATATTATATAAAAATAAATAACTGCGGTTCCCAACCCGCTTGCTAAAAGTGGCAACTATCGTTAATATGAGGTAATCTAAGACCGAAAGAGGATATTCAGTAGTAGACTTTTAAGGACTGTAATGGTTATGGCAGTTTCATGCCAATGAATTAATCGTAAAATTTTATGTTTCAATTCAATTCTATATTTCTAAACTATGTGTCTCATTGCTGGGCACATGGCTGCTCTTTTTTCTAAGAGTGTTTTGGAGCAATTATGGTTACCGCGCTACTCCATTGCCTGGTGGTGGATTTCATATGTGCTCGAAATATTTTATTTCTCAGACACACAGGTTTCGTCACGATGTTTTCCTTCAACACCGAGCTCACGGTAAAACAGCATTTATAATTTTAACTAACAATGAAATCAGAGAATGAAATGAGGGAATCGTATTCGGGTTGATGAGTGTGTTAGAAATTGCGCATGAAATTATTTCAATAAAAGTAAAATTTATCAATACTCTTACGTTATAAAAATCACTTAATACATAAATTGTGGCCAACAGAGACGCATTCGGTATGTAGAACAACTTTAAGAAACGAAATCCTAGTAACTTCTTTATAATTCGTAACTGTCCTATCACGTGCGTATTTTACAGCGATCGCGTAGCCTCTGAGTTAGCACGAAGTTAAGATGATTATTTAAAGATTGTACACGTAAAAAGTAAATGTATGTTCTATTCTAACATAATTTCAAAGAATATTAACTGTGGTACAAAGTAGCACAACAACATTTTAGCTATTCTTCAGACATTCCTCAAGTACCCGGGCAATTTGGCAATGTTTGCGCCTGTTTTCTCTGTTAATAGCTTTATAAATCGCAGCGTAATGCTAGCAGGTAAAGTACCGGGTTCAGACTTTATTGCTACGTATTCAGGGCAAATTTAACCTAACGCTTCGTCATTCGGGAAACGAAAATTATCTTTTAATAAAAAGTAAAATGTCGACTACAAAGAACTAAAAATAATATAATTATTTTATATTCTGATATCGGTGCTAAAATATAGTGTATTAAGTAATGAGATAATATTGTTCTTTTATCTTTCTTTGAAGTCGGATTTCACTTCTTGATATAATTCATTTTATAACCCTTTTGAGTGGAGGTTGATTATAATTTTAATAACCTATTTTCCCACCTTTAAGGTTGGAATTTTTACTTTCATTATTTCTTCTGACTTCAGAATGAACAATTGTTTTATCCTTTTAAGTTTTTTGAAATCTCAATGTCTTCGATTTACATTAGAAACTGCATCCCTTATTTTGCTATCCATAAGGAAGAAATGTTTTCTCCCAATTTAGTATTTCGAGTGTAACCATATAGTATTTCGAGTGTAACGATTTGGTATGGGCAGATGTTTATTTGATACAGAAAACTTTCACATAAATATAATTAATAGAATCAGGCGTTACTTTGCGGAAATCCATTATATAAAAGCTTTTAGAAAAATTTACTTCGCAAATATCCGCGTTATAAAATAAAATGATGTGTCTTACCTAGTATGAAGAGCACCTCCCGCCCTCCCTCAATTGCGTGCACTATCCCCGTCACCACTAATCCCAGCACCGCTACTCCCAACACCACTACACTAGGCAAGACACCCCACTGACGATAATACGACACGTGTTTCGCCTCTACACGAGGCATCCTCAGGTGATATAGACTCTACCTTGGCTAACCGCTAAGTGAGCGGCGAGCCAAAAGCACTTGTATTGGCTCGCCGCATTTTATTTTATAACGCGGATATTTGCGAAGTAAATTTTTATAAAAGCTTTTATTTCACATAAATATTACATCAACAGACTAACAGTTGGAAGAAGGCATATAGTAAAGGCACAGAAATCTAGTTTGAAATACCAGCACAATTCTACTGTGTATCACAGTGTGAGAGAAAAGCGCTTAGCCTTTTGTAAGGCTCTTCGTGCGAACGATGACTCATACAGTGGATGGTAATTCTTCTAGGTGTCGACCGCACGGAGTGCCTCTTAGGTACATGACAAATAAGAATTTAATCTAGTCTAATTTTGTTTTGATTTGATTTGATTTAAGTTAATTATAATATAATATATAATTTAATTTAATTTTTTCAAAACATGGATATTTGTTGTCTGAAATAACTAAATTTGAATTGAATTTAATTGAAAAAAAGGGAGACTTTTTTATTGGAACGGTTTTTTATTCTCACCAAAGGATATAAACACAGCAACATTAAGCTGCTATTTTAAGCTGGTTGGTACTCTGTGAGCCGATCTGTTCATGCTACAACCATAATATATCTACAGGGTGGCCCTGGGACGTAAAACCAATATGTAGCTGCTATATATATTGTATCATCATTAACATAATTACGGCCAATCAAAAGTCTACTGCTGAACAGAGGCCTCTTATAAATTGTCTCGTAGGTGTCATATTCGTAAGGTGAGTGTAGAGAACCGAAGACCCTTATTATTTGAAATTAGGCATTTCATTGAAGATCTCAAGAATGGCAACGCACCTGTATTTTGATTCTTAATTGAAGATACATGTAGATGTTTATGGCCCACATCATCTACTTACCATCGGGTGCATTGTGTATTTGTTTGCCAACTTAATTCAATAAAACTATGTACAGTAGTTAGAAATCAATCTATTTTTAGATTTAGATTATTACTCATTTTTCGTTCTATTTGTAGAAAGCACGATAAAAGCCGTAATATAAATTGAGTTGGTCCAGTCAATGTCCTGTTTTATGTTCTTGCCTTAATCTAAGACCGAGCGAGCTTTGTTCCAGTTTATAGTTATGTCAACATAGTGATCTGCTTTCATATTAAATTAATCTAATATATAAAAATTAATTATTGTTTGTTCGCATTTTATGCGTTGCCATAACGTTCGGTAAAAATTTGTCAACTTATTGTTTGTTCTTGTGTGAAGGTAATAGTAATAGTAGTTTGCGCGCTTACAGTAATTACGTACTTAACTTACAGTAGGTTGCGCGCGTATCGTACCGACAAATTTATTTGATAGTAATTTACCACTCAAATTCAATAAAGGTATTATCATTCCTAATTAAACAATAAAGGTATTCCAAATTTGAAACGATAGTTCGACAATTATTTTTTCTGCGGCAGCAATGCGCAGAGTACCAGCTAGTTTAGTAACAAAAATATATAAATTAAAATTAAAAATTTTGTACAGCCGACTTCAAAATAAGTTATTAAGAATAACTCAAAAACTATTGGTCTGACCTTGATCAAATTCATATGGGACCACATGTGAAGTGGTGCTTTCAAATAAAAAAAAATCAACGAAATCGGTTCACCCAGTAAAAAGTTATGAGGTACCACACATAAAAAACACACAGTCGAATTCAGTACTGTCTCCTTTTTGATGTCGACAGAAAACTGGCCAAGTGCGTGTCGGGCCACGCACAATGTGTAGGTAGCGTTCCGTAGTTGTCGGTCACAATACGTGGGCTTTCTTGATAATGAGCGTAATAGGTGAGTTCGCGGTTTGACCGCTATAACGACTAAATGGGCCCAAAGAGGACGATCGTAACTGAAGGACTTATTTTCAAATCAGACTTATAGGGAGTGGTATTTCAAAAAGATTTAAAATAAGTTTTCGATTTTGAAAATTATAAAATTTACATCATTTCATCCACATGCCAAGGTACAAAGATGATCATAGGTGACGATTTATCTATATATTCCTGGCAGTGCAACCCTAAGATATACATATACAACCATAACTACCCATCACGTAAACCACCACTGCCTTAAATTATCCTGAGGTCGCCCGCGTAAACCAAGAGTGTGACGAATGAAACTGTATGTAAAAAAAACATTCTTCCTGCCTATCCCGCAAATGAAAAAGTAAAGCATATGCCATCAAAAACATAACTTGTAAAAAAAACAAGTCTCGCAACTCAGTTCTTCTACCGTAAAAAGTTG
Organism: Parnassius mnemosyne; assembly: GCA_963668995.1. Taxonomy (NCBI): domain Eukaryota; kingdom Metazoa; phylum Arthropoda; class Insecta; order Lepidoptera; family Papilionidae; genus Parnassius; species Parnassius mnemosyne. The sequence goes on from CAVLGL010000137.1 coordinate 56,707,695, forward strand.
CGAGATCCATGTAATACCAAGTCGGTTAATTTATTCAGTCCCTACTTAAGGGTCCTTCTGTCTTAAGTTATTACGTAATTAGCTAACCTAACAACATCTTATAGTGACCATATCAATATCAAAAATCTTTTATGTTTTAAATAAATAGATTGGACTTGACCATCGCATGAAAACACAATGTATCTCACAATTAATACATATTATATTCAATTAGATTGTTTAGATTCGGAAATGGCCTGAACTGCTTCGAGAAAAGGATGTTACGGCCGTGCCGCTTGTTTGCTCGACTTGGCGGGGGCACTTCCGTGCCCCCAAATAAGGCGTTTTCTTCTCATGAAATGTTTATTTTTAACAGTTTACAATAACATTACAAAGTTATAATGTGGCTAATTTTAGGTCATTTTCTATGGAGTTGTAACGAAATTTTTACTAATCCAAGTGCATTTTATGAGTTGGTCGAGTATTACTCGTTAACTTCTTAATTCTAATTAGCTGTTATAGTTTTCCTTTTAACTTAATTATATATACTGCTATTGTGTATATTTCTCATATTTCCAAAAACAGCGGTTTGTTTTGTAAAGGGGGGTGGGGGGGGGGGACAATTGACTCTAATGAAAAATATCACTGTAAAGCAAAATATTTCGCCACACACCACCACACCTCCAGTGTTTTTGAAAGACCTATCCAACGATACCCCACATGAGGGAATAGACAGGTAAAAATATCATCCTCCATTTACTTGTATGGGAAGACCCAAAAAAAAATGATTTTAAAGGTTTTATTTCACAGTTTTCTAGACGTGATTAATATTTATAGCTATACCAAATTACAGATTTGTAGCAACTAGGGTCTCTGAGAAAAACCACGGACGAACGGATGGACGGACGGACATGGGGAAATTATAAGAGTTCCTTGTTGAGTAACTACGGAAACCTAGAAAGGCGTTCTTTGATATAATATACAAAGTTGTTATAATATTTAATAAGAATTTTAAAATTTCATTATATACATGTAACTTTTTCTTTTTATTCCTCAACCAGTAATTGTTCACAGCTGGACATCATTTATGAATACAATTTTTTTTTAATTTAAAAAAGTATTAGTAATGCTGTTAAAATTACTAATATCCCCTTTAACCACTTCTCTTCAGCTTAAAATACTTTTGTTAGGGTTGGTTCACGAGAGTAATCGAATAGCGAATGCGAACCCACGACCTTATGAGCTCGCGGTCCGCACCCTGTCATTAAGCAACTGTTACTTGAGCACATGGATCTCTACCATTTTAGGGAGGATTTTTATTAATTGGCTTAAATAACGAACATGTGTACGTAGGTATAAGGACATTAAAGAAGCGAGAAAGTGTATTAGGAACGTGCTAAATTTAAGTTCGTAGTCTCTGCCCACCTTTCTTGTTAACAACGCGACAGTATAATATATGTATGTGTAATTACAGGCTGTTAAACAGTCTACCTTAGTCCTCCTGTAGCCTTCTTTATTTAAAGTTGGTTCCAGATATTCATGAACTGCATTAGCCATTTATTATCAGGAGGACTGCAAGTTCGTTCGTCACTTAAAATTAAAAATAAAACGGAATATTTAAATCAAAACATGTTAAAGCCATGCTGAAGCTATATTATAGTTTATGCACGTGAGTCGGCTTGACCGGGGAATGACACGCTCTCACGAAATACCAGAGTAAAATAGCTGCATAACCGTATGCTGAGTGTAGAGAACCTGATACCCTTATTGCTCGAAACGAGGCATTACCTCTTAGTCATCAGGGATGACAACGCAAAAGCTGCTCTTACACTTTTAAATTAAATACTGTTAAGTTAAATTCAATTGCCGTCAAGCTTACGTACACAACCAGTGATTATTGATATGTCCCGATACGTCCAAGCTAATTGGGTGGCTAGGCTTTATGCATGGCTTTATGCTAGTATATAAGACGGCTCGGTAGCAAAGTTAAGCAAACGCTTGCCCTCCAAGTCCTTCATTTCAGGTATGTTAGCATATGTTAGTTATTCTTATATAAGTACCCTGATAATACCGTGAGATGAAACCGATCGGTTCTATAATTAGTATAATTATAATTTAAAATAAATAATATGAAACTAGTACAAGTGTTTATCCAAATCTCAAAGCACGGTCCTGAGCCACCTGCATCCATCGACTTTCTGTATCTCTTACCAGGTCATCACTATATCTAGTGGTCACCCTTCACTTCGCTTACAGGTACGAAGCTGCCACTCGAGAACCTTTTTTCCGACGAATTATAATATTTGATAAAATGAACTGCAATTTTTATTTCCAAATTTAAATTCATTTACTTGTGAATACGGCGAGTTAGGTGTTAATAAGATTTTACAGAAGGTATCATGTCTAACACAGTGTAGTATTAAAATTTTAAGATTGAAATAAATAAACTCCTTTTATTTTGATTTTTTTTGGTACTTTATAGGGCTTTAAAATCTCGTCACTTAAGCATAAAGATATCTTGATGAAACCGGAACAATCAAGGCAGCGCGATGTTGCGACGAAAATGACTACAGAATATTGTTTTTTCTCAAATTTAATTCTATTGCTCTTCGAAGTTCTTATAACTTTACAGGAAAAATAATTAATCTAAAAGTGATTTATTATATATACGCGACCACTACACATTAAAATAAAACTAGTTTTTACGGATTTTATCGCATGTAAAGCTTGCGCATCGCCGTAGGAATCCGACTAGGAGCAGCGATTTGTCAACCCTATCAGTGCCCCTGTGGCAGCAGCGTCGACAAGTTTAGCCTCCACGGACTTTCATATAGGAAAAGTGCTGGTAGCTTTTCATGGCACGGTTCTTTTAACGATGTCATCCGAAGGGCTCTTCTCTCTATAAATATTCCCTCAGTATTAGAGCCTTGTGAAATATTTAGAGACGATGGCAAGAGACTCGACGGTATAACATTGGTCCCTTGAGAAAGAGGTAAAGCCCTAGTATGGGATGCTACTTGCATACACACTCTGGCGGCCTCTCATCTCAGGGGTACCTCGTTTAGAGCCGGGGCGGCATCAGAGGCAGTTGAACTGAGTAAATGGCACAAATATGAGTCTCTGAAAGATGACTACATATTTGTGTCATTTCCTTTGGAGAGTAGTAATCGGTCCTTGAGGTCCACGTGTGATGATGTTCCTAAAGGAACTCCATCCGCGGCTGATTGTTACTGCTGATGATAAGAGGGCTGGTTCTTTTCTCGCTCAAAGGCTAAGTATAGCCATTCAGTGGGGAAACGCAGCCAGCGTTCTTGGCACGATACCGCGGGGAGTAGGCCTGTATGATAATTAAGTAAGTTTACTAGTATGAATTATATAATTATTGTATCATGACAAACTGAACAAAGGCCTTTTATAAATTGCCTCATAGATGTTATATTCGTATGGTGAGTGTAGAGAACCGAAGACCCTTATTATTTGTAATTAGGTAGTTCATCGTAGACCTCAAGGGTTACAACGCATCTGTATTTTGATTATTCATTGCAGATACACGTAGGTTTCTATGGAACATAGCATCCACTTACCATCAGGTATGTTGTGTGCTTGTTTGTCACCCTTACTCTATAATTTATGTACTGTAATTACAGAATAATTTATTGTTATATTGAGGATAGATTATTTCTCAGTCTAAATTGAGTTGGTCCAGTAAATGCACTGTTTTATGCTCTGTCGTTAATCTACTACCAAGCGGGCTTTGTTCCAGTTTATAGTCGTGTCAACAAAATGATCTGCTTTCATATTAAATCCATTTAGTAATAAAAACGTTTCTATAGTTACTTTAATATAATTTACAATGTTGTTATAATATTTAATAAGAATTCTGTTATTGAATTATATTTATAATAACTTTTTAATTTTCTTCGTCAAGCAGGATTTTTCTTTATTGGCTTAATCGATGAACATGTATAGGTAGGTATAAGGACATGAAAGAAGCGAGAAAGTATATCAGGATTGTGCCAAATGGAAATTTCTAGTCCCTGCCTACGTTTCTGAGTAACAGCGTCATTGTATATATGTATCTATTATTACATGTTAAGCATTCCATCTTAGCCCTCGGAGGTGACAACGTATCTGTAGCATTCTCCTTACTATCAGGAGGACTGTAGATTCGTTCGTCACTTCAATTTAAAAAAACAGAATATTTACGTGGTAGCGCCATGCTGCAGTAATATTATAGTTGTAGAAAGAATGCGTGAACTCAATTGGGGAATGACCACGCTCTCACAGAATACCAGCGAAAGGAGCAGTATAATCTCATGATGAGTGTAGAGAACCGAATATCCTTATCACTGAAAACGAGGCATTCCATTTTAGTCCTCAGGGTGACCACGCATCTGTAGTTTGATTGTTTATCTAGGATTGCAGATGTCTTTGGAACTCTTAATCTATATAAAAAAAAAAACTTTATACTTGCATAAACATTTGTTATGCACTACAAATTCTCCATCATCAATTTCAAGCTACAATTACTGTAGTCAAGGACAAACAATTCGAACTCCAACAATGAAGGCTTTGTTTGAAAAGCGTATCCCCTTCAATTGACGTCAGGCTTACGCACACAACCAGTATTACTCCGATACGTACAAGATAATGGGGTATCGCATTATTCCGGTTATATGACGGCTCGGTAGCAAAGTTAAGCAAACGCTTGCTGTCCTTCATTGCTGGTATGTTTGCATATATTCATTATTCTTATATTTATAAGTACCCTGATGATACCGTGAGACGAAACCGATTGTTTTTATAATAAGTATAATAATACATATTACATTAAAATAAATAATAATATGAATCTCGTTTTTCCAAATCACAAAAAAGCGCTTGCCGTTTGATTACGCCACTGCTAAAAACATTTGGTTTGGCCCATAAATACTTTTTACTTGTGTAGTTCTTTGTTCATGTGTTGAAACAGGAGACGTTTATAGTTTGATTTATATATTACGAATAATTGGGCGGTTCGTTGAGTCCAAAGCCAGAGCAGCTGCAAAAAATTAGGTGCCCATAAACAGGTGCAGAGATAATTCATGCTTAGAAGTTGCTTAGAATATGAGTAATATAACCCTGATTTGGGTTAGTGTAGAGAATCAAAGACTCTTTTATTGATAACGAAGCATTTCGTCTTAATCATCAGAGGTAACTGCTGCATCCGCATTTTGCTCGCTTTTTGACTGTGTGCTCACTTGTCACCCATATTCTATAAAATTAAAAATATATAGTGCAAGTCCGGACGTGTAAATATTGCTGCCATATATGATTTGATGGTAATAATACCATCTAACGGATTTCGATTCATTGGAAAGGCGTGCTAAGAATCTTATGGGTTACTTCAATATAGTTTTAAACAATTGTTAACAATCATGAGGACAGGCACAAAGTGGTCATCATTCTGGAGATTTACAGGATACATTTTGGAGAGTGTGATCAGGAAATAAATAGCTAAATACCTCCCTCTCAGTTCTGTCATCGGACTACCAGACGGCCATCGGTATTCGAACGAAACGGTTTGCTTCGTGGTTGGTAAAATCGATCATTAAAAAGTGGAATGGATATGCCAGGATCTGTCTTTCCATCATATTTACAATTTGCCATCAAGACAAGAGTGAATAGGCTTTTTTAATCTAAGCCAGCGCTTTGAAATTGTGGTCTACATCATCACTCACCAAGGTGGGTTGTACACTAGTCTAAGGCAGGTTAGCAGTCAAGCAATTATATGCCAGTATAATAATAATAAATTTTTATTCCTAAGTCCGAATAATTTATATAATATATAAATATACTTTATATAAATTATTTATTATTTAAATATTTATTTTTTACGATGCACATACGAAGTTTAACTTTGCGTCTAGTTGCCTAGGAGTATATTCCCAAAAATATTTATACAATACATAAGTTATTACTAGTTAGAAGATGCCTGCGCAGTAGTATTCCACAGTTTCTTCTTCAATTTTTTTCTCTAATTTTTAGAGGAACCCCATTTTTTAATTGTAATAGATTAAGAAAAATACGTCTGCTAAAACCAATTTTAACTTCCTACATTTTTGAATAAAACTTTACGGATTTTATCGCGTTTAATTAACTTATTTTTATTAATTACCGACGTGGGATTCTCCCGTGACTATGGGTGATGTAAAGCACCCGAAACATTGGTAGTTAATAAAAATAAGTTATTTAAACGCGATAAAATCCGTAAAGTAGTTTTATTCAATGTGTATTGTTCGCATAAATATAAGAAATCATTCCTACATTTTTCTCACGACGGTGTTAAGATTATAAAATATAAGAAAATATATGCGTTTGTTATACATTTTTACTTTTAACTATTCCACAAACTCAAAGGCTAAAACAGTAACTGAAAAAACCCGACTGTATAAAAAAGTTTACTAAAAAGTTGAAAATCTCATACCATGTCAGATTCACAATTAAGACACCTTATATTATGTTAAAAACCATCAAGCCGTTAGGCTACAGAGCGTGCCGAAGAAATAGACATACACAAACATAGTACATGCATACTCTCAAAAAACATTACCCTCCTTTTGGCGCAGTCGGGAAACAATACTATCATCATCATTATAGACCTTCACAAGTTCACTGCTTATCATAGACTTCCCCCAAGGAATGTCTCAAAACATGTTAACCGTCATCAATCCACTTCTTGCATTTCTTACTAGGTCGTCACTAAATCTAGTGATCACCCTACACTACTCTTACCGGTACCAAGATGCCACTCGAAAACCTTTCGAAAAAATTAACTACCTTTCTTATTTGACAAATTCATTGAAATTCATTTACTTATGAATACAAAATGATTTAATTATTAGTAAAAATTTACAGAAAGTATCATGTCTACCACAGTAAGGTTTTCAAATATTAAGATTGAAATAAATGAACTTTTTTTATTTTGATTTTTTTTGTTCGTTTAGAGTCTGATTTCATCTCTCGGGCATAAAGATATCGTGATAAAATTCGAACAAGCAAGGCAGCGCGATGTTGTGATATTGCGACGAAAATTACGACGAAAGATTTTTTTTCTCAAATTGAATTCTATTGTTCTCCGAAGTTCTTATTATAGTACTGTACAAGAAAACTAAATAATCTAAAAAGTTCATTGTTATTGGTTTATAATGTTTATGACTTTTATTAAATATACTGAGTTTGTATTAAAAAAATATTAGAAAATACGGAGTTTGAGTGTAGTAATACTAAATATATAATGTTCAAAGATATTTTAAAAATTAGGATAATTGCATTTGAACCAAAGTAACCAATATAGACCAACGGTGTAGTAAGCTGAAGTGGCAATGGTCCGGCCATATAGCTCGAAGAACCGACATCTGATGGGGAAGAAAGGTTCTCGTATCGGTAGGAAAAGTGTGGGGCGGCCCCTCTCTAGATTGAGTAACGACCTAGTAAAACATCTTGACTGCCGTGTAGTGGCGGTCAAGAATATCCACTACACCATATCCTCCCGTGGGTGTCGTATAAGGCGACAAAGGGAAACAGGCAGGAGATGGGCAGCAGCATCTTCCTGATAATAGCCAAACTTACAATAAAAAAACTGCGGTTGCCAACCCGCTCGCCAAGCGTGGCAACTATGGCAAATAACACCCCAATAGACAAGTTGCGCTAGCATATTATAGGATTATTCGAAGTCCGAAGAGAGGGGGAGGACACGGTAATCCTCAAATCCGGCAACTTGCTCTCACCGGGAGGGCGGCCATCTGTCCCAAAGAGGTGTCGGATTTATCGTCCACAAATAGTGTTAACAACGTTGTAAAGATCGGAAGTGTGTCGACGAGGGTTGCGTACCTTATACTCAGAATCACTAAACGGTATTCGCTGAAGGTCATACATGTTTACGCACCAACCTCGGCACACCCCGATGAGGAGGTGGAGGAAATGTATGAGGATATCTCTAGAGCCATGCATTACTCCAAAACCCAATATACGGTATTAATGGGAGACTTCAATGCAAAACTAGGCACAAGAGAGAACGGTGAGCTGAAAGTAGGGAAATTTGGAATTGGGCAACGGAACCCAAGGGGCCAGCAGCTGGCCGACTTCATGGAGAAAGAGGGACTCTTTATGATGAACTCTTTCTTCCAGAAGCGGTCCCACAGGAAGTGGACCTGGTCAAGCACCGACGGTTCGACAAAAAATGAGATTGACTTCATTATGACGACCAGACGACAACTGTTCAGTGATGTCTCCGTGATCGCGAGGGTGAAAACTGGTAGCGATCACCGAATGGTTAGAGGCACACTGAACCTAAACGTTAAGTTGGAGAGGTCTCGTCTAATGAAGTCAACGCTCCGTCCCTCTCGTGCTCTGTTCCAAAGTCCCGAAACCTTTCAGCAGCTCGAGTTACAAAACCGTTTTCAGTGCCTATAAGACTGCAATAAAGTGGACGATATGAATGACAAACTGTCCATGCGGTCGGAGCTAAGTTCTGCAAGACATGCCGCAGAAGAATACAAAAACTCTCCGATCACACCCTTAATCTCATGGCTGTTAGAAGGGAGATGAAGCTACATTCTTCAACAGACTTGACAGCATACAGGCATCTGAACAGACAGATCTCCAAATGCATGCGGCGGGACTTACGCAACTTCAATTCAGCTCGTATTGAAGAAGCGATCGAGCGGAACCAAGGTTTGGAGCCTTGGTTCCGCTCAATCGTCTTTGCCAGAGATCTGTCTGCCAGAAAGAGCCAACTGTCAAAGCTGAAGACAGAGTGTGGCAGCATCGTTTCTGGGACACCTGAGATTTTGAGTGAGATTGAGAGGTTCTATGGGCAGCTGTACACGTCATCGTTGGAGCCACACGCAAGTGTGAGTAACGATCCAAGAGCGAGTCTCATCCGACACTATTCCGAAGACATCCCGGACGTCAGTCTGAGCGAGATTAGAATGGCTCTCCAGCACCTTAAAAACGGTAAGGCCCCAGGCGAGGATGAAATTACAGCGGAGCTTCTGAAAGCGGGTGGAAGACCGGTACTTGAAGTCCTTCAGAAGCTCTTTAATTCCGTCCTCCATGGTGGCATTACACCGGAGGCGTGGAGCAGAAGTGTGGTGGTCTTGTTCTTCAAGAAAGGTGACAACGCTCTCTTGAAGAACTACAGACCGATTTCCCTTCTGAGCCGCGTTTACGTGGTGTTTTTGAAAATCATTACGAATCGTTTCGCGCGCAGACTTGACGACTTCCAGCCTCCCGAACAAGCCGGTTTCCGAAAGGGCTTTAGACCATATATCACATACATACCCTTCGGCAAATTGTACAGAAGTCCGAAGAGTACAATTTGCCACTATGTCTGGCGTATGTGGACTATGAGAATGCCTTTGATTCCGTCGAAATTTGGGCGGTGCTGCAGTCCCTTCAGCGGTGCCAAGTTGACTGTCGGTATATCGAAGTGTTGAAGTGCTTGTACAGTAGAGATACGATGGCTATCCGAGTACAGAACCAGAGTACGAAACCTATCCAATTGCAGAGAGGTGTAAGACAGGGTGACGTCATATCCCCGAAACTCTTCACCGCTGCATTGGAAGACGTTTTCAAGCTTCTGGACTGGAAAGGATACGGTATCAACATCAATGGCGAGTACATCACTCACCTTCGATTTGCCGACGATATAGTCCTTATGGCAGAATCGCTGGAGGACCTAAGCACTATGCTCAATGACCTCAATAGTGTCTCCCAACGGATAGGTCTTAAGATGAACATGGACAAAACAAAGGTTATGTTTAATGTCCATGTCACACCTATGCCGGTAGTTGTTGGGAGCACTAAGCTCGAAGTTGTTGACGAGTATGTTTACCTGGGACAAATAGTCCGACTAGGTAAGTCCAACTTCGACCGTGAGTTAGACTTAACTTCGACCGAGAGGTCAATCGACGGATTCAAATCGGCTGGGCAGCGTTCGGGAAGCTACGACACATCTTCTCGTCAGACATACCTCAAAATCTTAAAACGAAATTGTACAACCAGTGCGTGTTGCCAATGATGACTTACGGAACTGAGACGTGGTCCTTCACAGCTGGCCGTATGAGGAAGCTCAAGGTCGCTCAGCGAGCTATGGAGAGGGCTATGCTCGGAGTTTCTCTGCGTGATAAACTTAGAAATGAGGATATCCGCAGCAGAACTAGAGTAACCGACATAGCCCAACGGAATAGTAAGCTGAAGTGGCAGTGGGCCGGCCATATAGCTCGAAGAACCGACAACCGATGGGGAAGAAAGGTTCTCGAGTGGCAGCCTCGTACCGGTAGGCGAAGTGTAGGGCGACCCCCCACGAGATGGAGTGACGACCTGGTAAGGCATGCAGGAAGTCGATGGATGCTGGTGCTTTGGACTCTGGACCGTGCTTTGTGGCATTCCTTGGGGTAGACCTATTTTCAGCAGTGGACTAATGAAAGGCTGTAATGATCTATAAAGAATTTTCATAGATGAAGACAAAATCATCTTTTTTACATCATGTATATAATAGACAGACCGGTGAAGGGCATCTGCATCAAAGCGGCTCACGTCTGAAAATAATATCAGCAATGTCCTCCAGATCGAAATTCGATCACAGCGGCCAGTGTTACGAAGACTATAATAAACTACTATAATAAACTTTTGATGACACTTGGGCGACGCTTCGTTTCTGCATAGATAGTTAATCTTAAGATGTGATATTACCAGTTTGATATCATAAGAATACTGCAAAATATATTTATTTCTAGGTTATTTTTGAGTATATTAACGATATTTTACTACTGTGTCATGACAAGTTTTCAATGGAAACATGACATTCTGTCTTAGTTCTTAAGGATGATAACGCATCAGCATTTTGATTTTTAATTGAGGCCAGACTTAGATGTCTATGGACCACAGCATTCACCAAACCTGACGGGGACCGTGTACCCGTTTCTCACCCTTATTCTATAAAAAGAGGAAAGTCTTATAATATATTTTTATTAATTACAAAATTAATATAAATACCTTATAATGAAGTTCACCGCAGCTTTTGCAGAGTCACATTCTCTCCTGAAAGCGGTTGCGGTGAATGCCGTCTATCTTTAATCTGTGTGAATGATCCATGGACCTCGCCGGCGAGTGAACTTCGCACGATAACGGCTAAGTTTTGTTATTACAAGACTATTAAGTTTAATTTTTTTAAGATTTTTTTTACGGAAGAGCGGAATATCCAGGCACATGTATATATTTACTTAAAAAGAAGCCCCAAAAACGGTTTAATGTATCTATGTAAGCAAACCATAGAATAATAATAATTTATTTTTATCGTTAAAAGAAAGCTTTGTTTTTGTTACTTACTTTGCGATGACATGATAATAGGAAATGCATTTTTATCTGAAAATTCTACTTATGAAAAACGAAAATATTATGTTCATAAAATAATCTTAAAAAATGAGTATGATAATAACATCAACCTCCAAACTGGTCACGGCGGCCAGTCTAAACGGAGACTAGCCATCTACTCATCATCTACACTCTCTATTACCTCACTCTCATAGTCCAATAGATGGTAATACAACACAAGCGGAGACATCATGTGCAGGATTTTACGAGGCACGTGGTTGAAATATCGCCAATTTCCTGACTCTAAGCTGCTACTGATAATGTTTGGACAGAAAAACCCAATAACTGATTTTGGCCTGACCCTCACTATCAGCAATGGCGTTTATGACCACTAGACCAACGAGTGAGGGAATAGAGAGTGAACCTGTGCTTGTGCACAAATAGACTAGTTATCTACACAGGATGTTCTGCGCAGATGGCTAGTCTCCGTTGAGACTGGTTGCCGTGACAGAAATTCGATCTGGGGGACATGATTATTATTGTCATTATTCTCCCACTCTCATAGTCCAATGGAATGGCAATTGAAAACGGCTTTAAATGTTTGATATAATAAAACGTGTATGACATTATAATATGTACGAGTGTTACATCTGAGACAGGCCAATACTAGCTGGCCTACTTGCCTGAAGATGGACAATGAATTGTAGATAATTACGTGCCACGGAGCCGATTCTGCAGCTCAAGAAAGCCAAATTTTCATTAAAAAATGTGACTAAAATTACATCCCACTTCTTACCAATTCCAAACATAATTCATAAAGCTCCATCAAAAAAAACAGCAAAAACAACATCATGCTTTACGTACTACCACCTAAATCTAAAACTATTCCAGAAACGTTTTGTCGTACTCAAAACTAGTAACTATGTACTAAAACTGATGATATGCTATAGCTAGCATTTTTTATAGTAAGAAAAAAAATCTGCTAGAAGAGGCTCTTATCCAAATTCGCCTCGACGTAATTTGTCTGTCAAAAACCATGACTCCCAAGGGGGTTAATCAAACGTAAGTATTAATAACTATAATGTAACATCATTGATGCTTTTGATGATTGATGATTGTACTGCTGGCATTAGAAATCGAATAGAGGAGGTGTATATATATATTAGTAAACTTAAGCGTAATAAAAAAATTACGTATAATATAAATATAACTAATTTTTTAAAGTAGTTTAACTACACATAAGTTTTCACTAAAAACCTTATAATTAATACTGTGGCGGCGCTGACGTCGCGCCACAAGCGAAACACATCGAAGCTTAAATCGCGCTAACAAAGTCCCAAAGATAAAAGCAGTATATATAGAATAGCTAGAATAGAAGAGCGTTGGCAGCTCCCCGGGCAGAACACCTTGCCCAGCGGGAGATCTCCCCTTTTTCTTCCACCCGCCACAGTGGTGACCCCGACGTGATCTGAACGCGCAACCAATAAATAACCTTCGGAAACTACTACTTCAAATCCTTCGTCATCGTTCTCAAAGTATCCCATTCATTCGCTCCCGAGCAGATATTGTCAGCAGTCTTCACATTCTGCAAGCTATCTAGCTTTACAAAGGTTCATCGCAGCAATGGAATAATAATGCTTCCTGTTCCTTCAAGCTACTCTCTGCGCTTCAGTGTTCGGTACGGCTCTGAGTCTTACTGCTCGCCTCTGCTTCACACCACTCTCGCAGATTACTTGCCTTCTTCTCGACTCACCGCAAACTACAAGGCAATCCCTAGTACTTGCTTCGACTTATCGTTCTCACCGGCATCACTTCATACAATATACACCGACATAATATCGTTTGCACCGGCGTCACTTACCCTTACGCATACAACATGCATTCCCTACCTGCATTAAGGAATCACCGGCAATCGTACTGCACTATCGACTTCCAGTCTGAGCAGGAGTGTGATGTGGCGGCGCTGTCGTCACTCCACAATCGAAACACATCGAAGCTTAAATCGCGCTAACAAAGTTTCAAACTTAAAAGCAGTATATATAGAAAGCTCCGAACTACCACTCGGAGCGTTGGCAGCTCCCAGAGCAGAACACCTGGCCCGGCGGGAGATCTCCCCTTTTTCTTCCACCCGCCACAATTACTATATTTCACATTTTCCGATCATTTAATGTTAATTTTCAATTTAAAAAAAAGGTTGGAAAATCCAAAAAACGCACGACTCATAATGCTCATATAATCGTGAAAAATTTAAATAATTTAAATTGTAGTTCTATTCGTCAAAGAGTTCCAGTAGCAGTCACCGAAGTACACTTTCAAGTCACTCTATCAAGTCTGGAGGTAAGGTCTCATCATAATTAACAAAACGAGGCCAAAATTTGCATATCTAGTTCTCATTGTCGAGGAGTTCCAGTAGCAGATACCGAAGTACACTTTCAGGTCTATAAAGTCCAAGACGTATACGTATATTTATAAATAAATCCTGCGTGGTTTTAGCGAAACAAATTACTGTAATAAAAATCTGTGATTATAAAAATTATAATATATACCTTAGTAAAGTATGTATCAAAGGGCAATGGCAGAAAAATAGTTGACAAAAATTATTGCGTCTAGAAATAAGTTATATATAAAATGAGTTTTATTATTTACTATATTTTTTCAAATAAAAATGTATTTTAATTAAAGCCACAGAAAAAAACCAACATTTTTGGGAATATCAAATGACTTAAATCATTTTACTCTCTTCAAGTATTGTCATTATAGTCGTATTCATACTATTTTCGTATACACTTTGTAAGACTACCAACACAACACACAAACACAAAATATTTTTATATTAGGTTATTATTAGTAATAAATATACTAAAATTAGTAAAAATGATATGGTTGAAAAGAAGTCTCTTACAAAGAACTTCCTAGAATAATACGTTATCTCAATCATAGTAATATATAACAATTCCATTTAATGTTATGGCAACACTAGCTGACAAAATGTCAATGTTTTTTTACTGGCTTTACGGCTCTAGGTTCTAGCCCTTCTGAGACTGTCACTGTGTGACACAAAAGCCCTGGAGCCATGCCAGAAATATACATTTATAGTATGAAAATATATAATAAAGATAAAATAATTTAAAAACTCTCAATTATGTTGTTAGAACACATTATCTTGAGAATGTATTAAGCTAACATCAAACAACCACAGGTTGCATGACTTTTTTCAAGCGACATAAGACATAATCAAAAAAGGTACAAATCTAAATATCTTTTTTTTGACGCCTTCGCAGGACAAAATTCTTTGACAAAGTTATTTAAGGAGTGACGCTTAACATTTTAAGATATTTTTGATATATAGACGCTACCATTCATTCTCAACTAATTTTATGTATGAAAGTCTGCCATTGTTCTTTGGTTTTTGGAATATTTTGTAATTCGACGGCAATCTTTTCGCTGCAAACAAGCGATACAATAGGTATCCACTCACAACGGCGGCTGAGGCCGGAATGACGAATGACGGAGTGAAATAGTGTATTTACTAAAAATAAATTAATACAAGGCTCACAAACCACCGAATTTTTTGCCATTATTTAGTCGAAAAAAAATAATTATAACTAAACAAAACAAAATTAAACTGCCATTTACATTGCATGGCTTCCCACATGATTGATGAATAGTTTTAAAAATAGATTGAGTTGAACAATTGATATTTTCAAAATTTATCGTGTTTACGAAGCCATGGACTTGATAAAGCCACACCATAAGCCACGAAACCCCCTATTTATGGAAAATAGCACTTAATCGATTTAAAAAAAAATTATAAGTGCAACAATCATTTAATTTTCTGATAATGTGCTTTTTATATTGTTTATATGTATAATATGATTGCTAGATACGATTTCATGGGACAAAACGTTGGAATCTTCATTTTTAGGCCCTTGTAGAATATACCTGCGCGCTTTGCACTTACGGCATGCAATAGAATACTCAGCTCTAACATGCAATTATTTTTACATAAGCTTAATACGTTTCGCATTACATAACCGAACAGAATTTAAAAAATATAGCAGGAGACTTTAATATCGATACTATCAAACAAAGTAGCACAAAGGATATCTCATTGAACTATAGCTTAATAACTCATATTGAAAACATACAAACATATAAAATACAAACCCACAAGGCGTAATGCATGTATAGATCACATAATTAGTAACATTTACAATGCTTACGGTGAACTATTGAAATTAGCATTGTAAGACCACAACACAGCGCAAGTGCTACCTTTACAGCAACAAATCTAGAAAACGAGATAGCCTTTTGAAAGATTACTTTATATTCAAAAGGGATTACTGTGAATATAATAATACAAAATTTCATGACTGTTTGTGTAGTATAAATTGGTCAAATATTTATAGTGAAAATAACATAAATATCGCATTTGACAAATTTCATGAACAAACCATCTAAACCTAGGTGGTTGACTAAAGGCTTAAATGTTAGTTGTAAAAGGAAAAGAAAATTACAGTTACAATATTACGAACACAATACAAATGAAAACAAAATTAAATACACAAAATACACAAAGCTCTTTTAAAAAATGTTTTCGCCTTTCTGAAAAAAATTACCACTATAAAGTTGTGAAGAATTAAAAAAATAAGTGTAAATCTGCGTGGAAAGTTATTAAACAGAGATCTCATAAAAGCCATAAAAACTTAGTTATAAAAGGAATAGAGGTTGACATAAAATTAATTACAGATCCTACTAAAATTGCTTCTACACTTATACGTCATTAGTCTTACTAATATATAACATAACATAACATAAACACTCACGCCTGTCACCCAGAGGGGTAGGCAGAGACTACGGACTTCCATTTGGCGCGATCCTGACACACCTCTCTTGCCTCCTTTATATCCATATATCTACGCATACACGCTCGTAGGTTAAGGGTACTCCTAATCTGGCCCATTTTAATGTATCGCCGATTTGATCGATAAACCTTCGTCTAGGGCGTCCCTTCCCGACCCTACATAAATTTGCTTTGTCACTCTTTCCTCGTTCAATCTTTCTACATGACCGAACCACCGAAGCATTCCTTTCTTAATCCTTGTCACAACATCATCTTGCAAACCACACTTTTCATTACAATAAGATTGAAGAACGAAACTGTGTCCACTATTATTTATTTCTATACAAATCAGTGATTTTTGTCTATATCATTTATATTATAAACTGTCATTTACAAGATGTACGAATACACAGTGGAGTCTGATAGCTTTCGTTCCTTCAGTCTGTTCCCTTTACCTTAGCTTTTATATCTGCTTACATTGCAGAGTACTATTGTCTTCTTCGTGTAGAGCCATTAAAATTATTTTCCAATATTAAATAAATATCTTGAAACAATTTTTTTGACTGCTTACTTATAGACGAGACATTTAAAAAAAGTTTGGGTTAACGAAGAGCACTCAGTCTAACTGTTGGTAACCTAATACTGCTGCTTTATCATATGTCATAGGAGTAACAGACAAGATCACTCTTTTATAAGAAAATTCTACACGCTACCGAAGAAGATTTGTCAGTTTTCAAAATCCATCATGTATAATATCCCTCACCAAGATGCAGAAGTGTATGCACAAGCTTGATTGTGAATGTGATCTCTTTTACTTAAGACAAACAAAAGTATCCATAAAAACCTGCGTAAAAGAATTTATAGATGAAGAGAAGCACCGACGCTGCGGGAAGTCTGCAGTATATCAACATGATCAAGATAGCCGCAACCATTACATATGACCATGACCAAATAACCATGCAAATAACACCAATTCCTAACAATGATGATTTGAAAGGCAATTGAAATTTAAAAAAAAAATCATACTAATTTCAATAGAAAAGATGGTTAGGTGCCATAGCCATCTGCTTGGGTTCCAGACGAGACATTTAAAAAAAAAATAATCTCTTGACCCTAAATACCAAGAAGACTGTGTACCTATGCTTTCATAAGACAGCAGTCACTGCGCCAGTACAACAAACAGTAGTTAAGATTCATGAGCCTTCTTGCACAAGCAAATCGTGTGCCTGTGAGACCTTGAGTAGATCCGATGTAATTAAATATTTCGGTGTCCTCGTTGATGATAAACTGACATTTGAAAATCACATAATAGCTCTTTCGGCTCGAGTCAGGAGGGTTATTGGTGTTGTAAAGCATCTGCGCGACATAACAGGATTAAATACTCTAAGATCTGTGTATTTTGCGTTATGCCAGTCGCTTATTACTTACTGTATTACTTGCTGGGGAAGTGCAGCAAAAACTTTCCTGATCAGAGTTGAGAGAGCGCAACGTTCGGTTATAAAAGTAATGTTAAAAAAGCCGTATAGATATTCAACTCTTGATTTATATAAGGACTGTGGACTATTAACTGTAAGACAGCTTTTCATATTGAAGACCTCCCTAACTGTTCATAAGAGTACTCTGGCATCTCCAGAGTATAAGACATTATTGAAACGAAGAGTAATCCGCTTGCCAACTCCCGCTATCAACTCTGATTTTTCTAAACGTTTTGGGCAATTCGTGAGAACTCAAGTGTACAACTCCGTCCTTAAGTATTGCGATATAAAAGAAAAATCAGTGGTGGAAGCTAAAAGAACCATAACAAAATGGTTACTTACTCTGAGCTATGATAGTACAGAAAACCTAATTAAACCGTAATCTTTATCATAAATGTACGTAAATAAAATATATGAATACAGTATGTAATCCATATGTATCTATAGGAGTTTCTAATTTATATATGTTTTATTAATTATTGTAATATTTGTGAATAACAGTATTTTCTTTACTAACAATTTATTAATTTACCTCTAATTATTTAATTTTTATACATATTAACTAAATATAAATATTTATTTTATTTATATTTTATTTTATTTTAAAAACAAAAAGCTTACATAATGTAATAACCGTACGTCGACTCAGTGTCAATTAATGAAAACCATAAAAAAAAATCGTATCAGGCCCTCACGACACAGGCATGCCTAGTGTGAGGACCACAGAACTATACACCCTTGTTTATACACTCCAGCTTAGTTAGTGTGATAAGATCATAGTTTATAATTGTATACTAGAAAATTAAAACTACTGTGCTTCCATTTTATTATCATCTTATATTGTATATTATAATCTGTACCACCTTAGCTGTAAATAAACATTTTTTCATTTTCATTTTTTTTTTTTCAATGAAAAAAGCTGAGAGAGCCGCGGTAGCTCAAATGCTAAGCGATCGATGTAAATATTTATTTGTGTATATTATTTTGCGTGTTTTACTTCACTGTTCTATTCACTATTTTCGAAAGTGTTTTTGTAATTAATGAATAACACACGTTTAGGCGGCACTGAAAATTTCGGGAATCAAGGAAGTGACACAACATTACTATTTAAGAATGTATTTATTGCTTTTCGAAGTATTCTCCGCGAAATTTGACACATTTTTCAATACGATGGAACCAATCATTGAAGCAACCTTTCCATTCGGAAGTTGGGGTCTCCGAAATTGCCGTTTTGTAGGCGTCCACAGCTTCTTCAGGTGATGAAAATCTCTGTCTACGCAATTTACTCTTTATATTAGGGAAAGTATAGAAATCATTACGGCTTAGGTCGGGGCTGTACGGCGGATGGTCTAATAATTCTGTGTTTTCTTGCTCTAAAAACTCTTTTGTTCTGTTTGCGGTGTGAGAACTCGCATTGTTGTGATGGAGAATGATGCGGCGGTTGCAGTTCTCTTTACGGAGTTCAGAAACGACCCGTGGCAAACAAATAGTGGCTAGTATACCATTCTGCATTAACCGTCTTTGTCCCTCAAGAGGAATAGTCATAACATGGCCGGTTTTGGAGACAAACGTGGCCACCATTTTTTTTGCAACACTCCGTCAACGAACAGTTTTTGTGGCTTTAACTCATTTTCGAACACCCAAACTCGTGACTGGTTTTTTATTTCCGGTTCGTAAGCATATATCCAGGATTCTTCACCTGATACAATATTGTATACAACATTTGAGGATCCTGCGTGGAATCTTTCGAGAGTTCTGATGCACCAAGTTACCCGAGCCGCTTTTTGCTCTTCACAGAGCGAATGCGGTATCCATCGGGAAAATAACTTTTTTACACCTAACTGTTCATGCAAGATTATTTGTATTTGACTCATGCCAATGTCTAAAGTTGCCTTAATTTCGCGGTATGTCACATGTCGATCTTCCCCAATCAGCTTACGCACAGCATCAACGTTTTCTTGGGTGACTGCAGTTTTTTGACGATCTTGACGGGGATCATCACTGAGCTTGACACGTTCACGTTGAAATTCAGCACATCAGCGATAAATTGTGGCTTTGGATGGGGCTTCATCACCAAATGCAGAAATCATCTGGTCAACACACTATTTTTGTGTTAAACCACCTCGAAAGTCATAATAAATCATCGCTCTTGAATTTTCTCGAGTCAATTCCATTTTCTCAACAACTAAACAAGTTTGACAAAACCTTGTGATAAGACCGAGAATCTTTTTTTAAATAAATAAATAGTATTCGATTTTTAAAACTAAGGAGTTTTCAATCAAAGTGATTTTAATATGACAGGAAGAGTGGAAATATTCCATTCCCGATACTTTTAGTGCAGTCTATGTATATTACGTATTTCCCTTATAATCGAAAAGATATATCGAAGTGCTGAAATGTTTGTACAGTAGAGCTACGATGGCTATCCGAGTTCAGAATCAGAGTATAAAACCTGTCCAACTGCAGAGAGGTGTAAGACAGGGTTACGTTATATCCCCGAAACTTTTCACCGCTACTTTAAAAGACGTTTTCAAGCTGCTGGACTGGAATGGATACGGTATTAACATCAAAGTGAGTGCATCACTCACCTTCGATTTGCCGACGATATAGTCCTTATGGCAGAATGGCTGGAGAACCTATGCTCATTGACCTCGATAGTGTCTCTCCCAACGGATAGGTCTTAAAATGAACATGTACAAAACAAAAATCATGTTAAACGTCCATGTCACACCTATGCCGGTAGTTGTTGGGAGCACTAAGCTCGAAGTTGTTGACGAGTATGTTTACCTGGGATAAATAGTCCGACTAGGTAAGTCTAACTTCGACCGAGAGGTCAATCGACGGCAGCGTTCGGGAAACTACGACACATCTTCTCGTTAGACATACCTCAAAACCTGAAAACAAAATTGTACAACCAGTGCGTGTTGCCAGTGATGACTTACAGATCTGAGACATGGTCCTTCAGTGCTGGCCGAATGAGAGAGCTCAAGGTCGCTCAGCGAGCTATTGAGAGGGCCATGCTTGGGGTTTCTCTGCGTGATTAAATTAGAAATGAGGATATCCGCATTAGAACTAGAGTAACCGACTTAGCCTAACGGATTATTAAGCTGAAGTGGCGGTGGGCCGGCCATATAGCCCGAAGAACCGACAACCGATGGGGAAGAAAGTTTCTCGAGTGGCAGCCTCGTACCGGTAGGCGAAGTGTAGGGCGCCCCCCACTAGATGGAGTGACGACCTGATAAGACATACAGGAAGTCGATGGATGCAGGTGGCTCAGGACCGTGCTTTGTGGCATTCCTTGGGGGAGGCCTATGTTCAGCAGTGGACTTATGAAAGGCTGTAATGATGATAAGGCAGTTATTTTGACAGTACAGACAGACCCTTCAATTTTATTTATATATATATATAGGGTTGATGCCGTATGAGAACTTAAGGTGGTGGAGTTCATAGTTTTTAGTACAAAGTTTTTCGTGAATTTGTCGCATGTTTGTGTGGGATTTATAGGATTCATGTTTATGTGGCCTTAACAGCCTATTAAAGTCCACTGCTGAACATAGGCCTCTCTCATACATTGCCTCATAGGATATTTTCCACAATTGCGCTTGGCAAGCGCAACCACATTTTTTTCTCTTTATTAGGAATTCGCTGCTGCCCATCTTCTGAATGGTTTGCATCTTACGACACCTACGAGATTATATGGGGTAGTGGATATTCTCATACCGCTACTACATGGTTGCATGACTTAGAAGTTTGAAACCGCATGTCCTAATGGATGATTTACTCGAACTTTTTTTTATTATTTGCGGTGCTGCGGCCCGCCCAGTGAAAGATCACGTCTCAGTTCCATAGGTCATCACTAGTAAAACGCATTGGTTTTACAGTCTAGTTTTTAAGTTTTGAGGTATACCTGACGAGAATATATGCCGTAATTTCCCGAACGCTGCCCAGCCGTGTTGAATCCGTCGATCGACCTCTCGGTCGTAGTTGGACTTACCTAGTCGGAATATTTGTCCAAGGTTAACATACTCTTCAACAACTTCGAGCTTAGTGTTCCCAATAACTACCGACATAGGTGTGATATGGACGTTACACATGATTTTTGTTTTGTCCGTGTTTATCTTAAGACATATCCGTTGGGAGACTCTATTAAGGTCATTGAGCATAGTGCTTAGGTTCTCCAGCTTTTCTGCTATAAGGACTGTATCGTAAGCAATTCGAACGTGAGTGACGTACTCGCCATTGACGTTAATACCTTATCCTTTCCAGTCCAGAAACTTGAATACGTCTTCCAATGTAGCGGTGAAGAGTTTCTGGGATATAACGTCACCCTGTCTTACACCTCTCTGCAGTTGGATAGGTTTCGCACTCTGATTCTGTACTCGGACAGCCATCATAGCCTTACAGTACAAAAACTTCAGCACTTCGATATATCGACAGTCAACTTGGTACCGCTGAAGGGACAGCTGGCCGTATGAGGAAACATAAGGTTGCTCAGCGAGCTATGGAGAGGGCTATTGTTTAGGCCAAATATTAACATTTTAAAAACTTGCATTCAAGACGCGCGTCTCGGCGTGTCCTTCCGATGGAATTTAAGGTCACCGCCGGCCCCCTCTCCCGGGCGGGTATCTCGGCTGACCGTTAGGTCGCCTGACGTGTGTGGGCGAAGTTAGTATGGTTCGCGGCCGCCGTTTCGGTTAGACGGTCTGAAATTTACGCTCGGAACCGCCTCTGATAGCGTTGTCTAATCTCGTGCGTTTTACGTGACAACGAGGCTTGTCTTATTATAATTCTTGTTGTATTAGTTTTGAGTGATTAATTTAACTTCGATTGCCATTAATTTCCGTCGACGAGTTGCTTATGTGGTATTTTATTATCGTACGAAGGAAGTTTTGCTTTGTCGGGTGGAACGCTAAAACTTTGTGACTCGAGAGGAGATCACGTGTGCTCGATTATAATTTTGTGCTAAGTGAACATGGGACATTGAACTTTGACCGACAGTTCTTAAGTTGGGCAGTGTGTCACTTGTTTCAAGTTCGATTAACGTTGATTTAGTTAAATTTGATGTTAATTAAATGTACAATAAAGTTGATAAACTAGTATAGTGAAATAAAAGCAGATAGTCTCTATTGGTGTACAGCCCCTAGCTGCCCCATTAAAAGTTGATTGGACTAGGGCCCATCAGTAATCCAATCGACGGACAACTAAGGGTGGGGCCCAACGGCATATGGAGACTTATTATTCTACACAATAGATATAAGGCTAGATAAATAAATAGTACGTACCTGGTTCCGAAGCTCAGACTGCCCCAGGGCTCAATCAGGCGGTAGGTAGGTGTAGGTGCATGTAAGTGGTGTGTAGTAGTGTTTATATATGTGACCTGACGGCCCGATTTAATCGGACGGAAAATCTACCGGAGCTGATGTTCTCCCAATGCGCGTTCCCTCAAGTCGTGGGTCACGCATGGAAAGTTTCTACCTTCCTTTCCCTATTTCAGTTTATCAACTTTATTGTACATTTAATTAACTTCAAAGTCAACCAAATTCAACGTTCATCGGAATCAAACACGTGACACCCGACACAAGTAACAAACAGTCGTTCAAAGTTCAATATTCAAGGTTCCGGGTTCATTTAGCACCAAATTACAAACAGGGAACGAACGCGATCTCTTCTCGAGTCACAAAGTTCAGTGTTCCAAACAACACACTAAATTCCTTCGTACGATATTAAATGCTACGCCGCAATAAGACTCAAAATGAACCTAGCTGACATGCAAACTAATTACATAGTCAACACACAAAAGGCACTTAACGCGACGGTACAATTAAAAATTAACTTCCAAAAACAATTAACCGAGCCACGCCCTCAAAATGGAATGCGAGCTTCAAATTCCAGACCGTATATCCACTCGGCGTGCGCGCAAGGTTCCACGTCACAAAAGCAAGTTAAATATTGCAAAATGCACTTCAACATGCAATCACTATACAATTGACGTAATTACTTGCAAACGAAATTACTTTAATCAGTCAAACTCAATACAAGCCTCTTGTCACGAAACGTACAATTTAGACAAACTAATTCGAGGCGGTCTACACGAAATCCAATTCAATAGTAAATTAAACGCGCACAAAGACTCAAATTCTACACCACAAAACCCAGAAAATGGTCGCGTGAAATCGATGTACCGGTCACCAAAATACGCTAATCGACCGAACCGCTGCTGTTAAGCTACTGTTGCTAACCCACGAGGCCGAACGCCAGGAAGCGGCATAGCGCTGAACGGCAGCGCGCACGACGCGCTTGGATGACGTTACAAATGCCCATGTTTGGGCCTAAACAATTGGGGAACGCCCACTGGAGGGATCGCACTTTGTGGAGAAAAGCAGGGCCTGTGAGTCTGCTCCCAAATTACATCGGTGACGTCAGGTTACATCTACACACTTTCATGCACCACTTTACATCCACTTACTTACGCCCTGACGGTGCCTTGTGGTCGACCCTA
This sequence comes from Parnassius mnemosyne, assembly GCA_963668995.1. Classification (NCBI taxonomy): domain Eukaryota; kingdom Metazoa; phylum Arthropoda; class Insecta; order Lepidoptera; family Papilionidae; genus Parnassius; species Parnassius mnemosyne. The sequence continues at coordinate 56,731,849 of CAVLGL010000137.1, forward strand.
CCTCAGGAACTCGGTAAGTTTGTATTTGCTTATCAGCCATTAGTTAATAATTATCCATAGGCCATTGGGCCCGAACCCTCTGGTTGCCCATCGAAAGTGTTACTCATGGGCCCTAATACAGTCGACTTCTGTCTGAGCAACTGAGGGCCGTATACAGCTATGCTTGGGGTTTTTCTGCATGATTAACTTATAAATGAGGACTTCCGCAGTAAAACCGAGTTACCAACATAGCCTAAAGGATTAATAAGCTGAAGTGGCAATGGGCCGGCCATATAGCTCGAAAAACTGATGGGATAGGGAAAAAATGTTCTCGAGTGGCAGCCTCGTTCAGGTGGACGAAGTTTAGGGCATCCCCCCACTAGATGGAGTGATGACCTGGTAAGACATGCTGGAAGTCGATGGATGCAGGTGGCTCAGGACCGTGCTTTGTGGCATTACTTGGGGGAGGCATATGTTCAGCAGTGGACTTATGAAAGGCTGTAATGATGATGAGGCAGTTATTTTGATAGTACAGGCAGACCCCAAGGAATGCCACAATCATTCCTTGGGGGATGCCTATGTTCAGCAGTGGACTAGTGAAGGGATGTAATGATGATGATGATTATATTGATATCAAATGGAAGGGTTTGCTGAGAAGAATACATAAATGAAATGACGTCACTCTAAATCCCAAAATGGTGGACTTCCAAAGAGCACACGATGTTTTTTATTCACTTTAATTATGGATATCAAATGAAAGGGTTCGTTGAGAAGAATACGAATAAACGTCGCGTCCGCGTTCTGCTCTTCGAGGGGTTAGTGTACTAGTACCCAACTAAAAGGTAAGACTTAGCGGGGTCGCGTCTTATCTAATATCGGCCTAAACCATGGTCAAATTTACACGTGGTGGAAAAAATTCAAAATGTTGGAAATCAAGATGGCCGCCATACCAATTTTGGAAAGGTTTTATTATCGAACCATTCTTCTTGTTTCTTACAATTACCTACTTATATCAATATCTAGTTACATATTGTATTCTTGTTTATGTACACAGGTAAATCTCGTGAAAAGCTTTTATTTCAAATAAAATTGTGTAATAAATTGATGGGTTAGGTTTAATTTAATATTATTTTTTTTCTTTTCAGAGCAAAATACTTCAAACATATACCACAGATGCTTTGTTACCCTTGAGGACTAGGACGATCCTCTAAGTATAAAACTTTATACTGGCTCATTTATCAATCAAACTGGTACTCAATAGCACAATTTGCTGCTTTATACCCAGCAATATTATTGATTGGCGACAGAATAGTTAAATAAGATGTTACTAAGTCTGAATATAACCGTCCCTTAAGAATTGCCAAAAACTCTGCCCTGAGCCTCCTGTATACATCGACTAATTGACATTGTAGCAGATCGTGGGGAGCCCAACTACACTTGGCTTACCAGTAGGAGGCTACCACTTGAAAGCCATGTGGCGACGCTGTCATTACACCACAATCAAATCAAATCGAAGCCTGAATCACGCTATCAAATTTCCGAAGTACTGCGGTATATATAGAATAGCTCCGAACTATCACACGGAGCATTGACTGCTTTTCTCACTGAACACCTTATCTGGACGGAGATCTCTCCATTTTATTTCACCTCCAAATTTCTTTCCCATCTTTCTCCATCATCCATTTAAGGTAAGTCAGGGTCATGGTAGTTAATTTGTAAAATAGTAATCTAGTAATAGTTATTTAAAAAATAAATATGTGAAATTTTTAAATGAATGTGATGATTGTTCAATTAGGGAACATGAATAAAATAGGCGACCCACACGATAGGCAAATTGTATATTTAAAAGGAATGAAGAATACAAAATATTTGGTGGCGATCGGGTCGCGAGCTATCGGCGAGTGCCGGTCTTAGGCGCGGTGGTGAAAAACCCCCCGCACTTCACATACTCCCCGCAAACACCGTCGGTGCTGTCGTAACGGCGCCGACATACTCCCGGCGCTGGAAAGCTTAACAGCTTTCAAGATCTTCCAACTCATCGGGCTTCGGTAGTAGGACGATTCTGTTTAGGGCGCGCCGCACAATTCCTCTTGCAGTGTCTATATCTGCGACGCGTGTCAATCCGTCAGATCCCGGGAAGAGTTTTCTTACACGTCCGAGACGCCAATAGAGCGGTGGAGCGTTTTCCTCTTTCAAGAGGACTAGGTCGTCAATTTGTAGGCTCTCTTTGGACTTCGTGCGCCACTTCGTCCTCAACTGCAGCTCCGCAATGTACTCGTGGCTCCAGCGTCGCCAAAAGTGTTGCTTAAACTGCTCGATGCGCTGGAATCTGTCGAGACGATTGGCATTAGTGGATTGTAGACACGGAGATGGCAGCGAGCTTAGTGGTCTACCAATTAAAAAGTGGCCCGGAGTTAAGGGATAATAGTCCGTGGGAGAGGAACTTAATGGACATAGGGGGCGGCTATTTAGGATACATTCTATTTGTGTGAACAAAGATGACAATTCCTCATAGGTTAGGTGCGTAGTCCCTAATATCCTAGCCAGGTGGAATTTGGCTGACTTTACACCGGCCTCCATCAAACCATTGAAGTGAGGAGCGTATGCAGGCGAAAAACAAAATTCAACGCCTTCGTTAGCGGCAAAATTAGCGATAGTTTTGGCATTAACTTCAAAAAACTCTTTAAGTTCCTTTGAAGCAGCTACAAAGTTTCCACCATTGTCGCAGAATATCTGCTTTGGTAGCCCTCTCCGTGAAACAAAGCGTCTCAAAGTTAATATAAAAGCATCCTTGGACAGCTCACTAACAGCCTCCAAATGGATGCACTTATACCTAAAACATATGAAAATACACAAATAACATTTTGTAATTTTACAACCACGACCTTTGCGATCCGTGACCATAAATATTTAGATTTATTTTTAGAATATTTGTTAAAGTTAATAATTGATTGATAATTATCACAAATAGCAACTGGATGTGCTTTAACTTCCGGCAAATTCTTCATCTCAATAATAGTCTGCGACTGCATAGAAGGCCACTCGGACTCGGGCAACGATAAAAACTTAGGTCCATACCACCACATATCACATGCAGCGATCTGTTGTGGGTTCACGCCACGGGATAGCAGGTCAGCTGGGTTGTGTTCTGTAGGAACGTGGTGCCATGAATTTGCGTCAGTCAGCTCTCTAATGGCGGCGACTCTGTTGGCAACGAATGCTTTCAAGTTAGAAGAACCGCAGCGCAACCAACTAAGAACTACGCTCGAGTCAGTCCAATAGACATGACGCGATATTTTACGTCGCAAGGCCTTGGTCACAGATGAGCTCATTTCAGCTGCCAGAAGAGCACCTGAAAGCTCCAAACGAGGAATTGTAATAGGGCTGAATGCTGGGGCAACGCGAGATTTCGCACATAAAAGTTGGACATGTATTTGTCCTTCTTTATTTGTAGAGCGAAGGTACAAGCATGCACCATAGGCGCGTTGCGATGCATCGCAAAAACAGTGGATTTCAGCAGAGACTGGATATTCTATTGATACCCATCTAGGTATATTTAGTGAAAAAAGGTATTTAAGTCCATCAACAAAAGGTCTCCAGACATCGACAATATCCTTTGGAGCGGGCTCATCCCAGTCCAATTTGAGAGACCATAAGGTCTGAATTAAAATTTTGGGAACGATAGTGGACAAGGATAGGAGGTCCAAGGGATCGAAGATCTTGAAAGTTGAAGAAAGTATAGTGCGCTTGGTGACGACGTCAGACTGATCCACTGTAATGGGAAAATTAATGCTGTCGGTCGAAGGACTCCAATCTAGGCCCAGCGTATTTGTAGACTGACTCAATGTCAGGTTGCCGGATGACTGGACAACGTCTGAAGGCAGTAAAGAAGGTAAGTTGGATCGGTACTTACGCAAGTCAAAACCAGCCATAGAAAGAGCCACATGTGTTGATTTCTGTATAGACCGTAATTGATCTTCATCATCGCTAGAAGTTAGTAAGTCATCAACATATATGTCCTCCTGTATGACTGCCTTAATAACGTCATCGTCACACTCCTCGCCCACTTGCCAGAGACACCTGGTGGCAAGGAAACTAGCGCTAGCAAATCCGTAGGTGACCGTGTTAAGCCTGAGTGTTTGTAATGGTTTGTCCTCCGCATCACGCCATAAAATCAGCTGTAGGTTTCGGTCAGACTCATCTATTAAAACCTGCCGGTACATTTTTTCAATATCCGCTGACAACACATAACGATATTCCGGAACCGGATGAGGATATTGAAAAGAGAGTCTTGAACTGTAGGGCCTATCATTTGAATGTCGTTTATAGACAAACCAGATGAAGTGCGAGCTGATGCGTCAAAAACGACGCGTAGACGTGTTGACTCACTGTCTTCACGAATGACAGGATGATGCGGAACAAAATAGGCAAGCTCAGGTCGGTCTACCTCAGATATTGCTAGATGTCCTAGTTTGCGATACTCCTCAATGAAATCAACATAGGCGGACTTAAGTTCCGGTTGCTTGCGAAAGCGACGTTCCAGGTTTATAAATCGCCGCCTGGCTATGAAATAGGAAGTGCCTAGGCAGTCTGGTTTGTCGATCAATGGCAGCTTGACACAAAAACGACCTTCTTCAGTGCGTTTTGTGTGCTGTAAAAAATGTTGTTCGCAAGCTTTCTCTTGGTCTGTAAGAAGGGGCCTTTGTGGCAAGCTTTCAAGCTCCCAAAACCTCTTCAAATCATTGTGAAGCTCAACTAAAGTATTGTTGCTTTCAATACTTATAAAATTACATTTCACTGGGGAATTTAAATTGAGATTGTCATTTTGAATATAATGCATGGGACCTGCGATAAGCCATCCTAATTTAGACTCATGTAGAATAGGATTTCCTTTGCCTAAAGAGTGCTGTTTGGTTCCAATAATGGACCAAAATAGGTCAGCACCGATGAGCAGTCCTATGTCAGACGGCTCATAAAAGCTGGGGTCTGCTAATGCAAAGGACTTCAGGTTAAGGTGTGTAATAGACACAAGAGACTTAGGTATCTTACCTGATATTTGGGGTATGACTAAACATGACGTCATAACGCTGAAAGAACCTACCTTTGAATGAATTCGAACATTGCAACGTTCAGCATTAAGCTTGACAATAGTGTTACATATGCCGACCACATTCCTAACATCAGACGTGGAAGAAGTTAAATTTAACTTTGATTTAAGTGATTCTGTAATAAAGCTAGACTGACTACCGTTGTCTAAGAGAGCTTTAGTGGTAATGTAATTGATTGTTTTGGGATTAAAAATATCAACCAAAGCCGTACATAGTAGTGTCTCAGAAGCAGAAACAGCTGACATTGAAACTGGCTCAGAGACTGCAACATTAGTGACTGCCACATTGGTATCAGAATCCGTAGGTTTGTATAAAAAGGTATTGTGACGTTTTTTGCATATCTTGCACGTACCTGGAAGCTTGCATGCGCGCGTATTATGCCCTTTGCGCAAACAGTTGCGACACAACTTTAGCTCGGACACTAATGAAAGTCTATCATCAATAGATTTCGATTGAAATTGTGAGCACTCATAATTACGATGACCTTGACCACAGAAAATACACTTGTGAGGGGCAGTTGCTGATGAGTCGCCCTGCTCAGCGCTAACGAATGACTTAGTATGAGAAACGGGATTTTGTTTGACGCCTTGATTGTGATTCGGGTTTGACTTTATATTTTTGTCTTGTTTACTGCGATAAACAGACTCTAAAACTTCAGCGCGGCCCTTAATAAAAGTCATGAAATCATCTAGGCTAGGCATATCCGAAGCATTAACATTAGCTTGAATGTACTCCTCCCATTTAACACGCGTGTTGCTGTCTAATTTCGCTGAGACTATGAATATGATCAGGGTATCCCAATGATCAGTTGGCTGTTTTAAAGTATTTAAAGCACGTAGGTTTTTTGTGACGTGGTCTACTAGAAATCTTAATGACTTGTCAGACTCACGCAACGGCTCAATATTAAACAAAGACTTCAAATGATTATTTATTAATTGACGAATATTATTAAAACGCTCACAAAGAAGACTCCATGCCTCAGGATAATTATTGTCGCAAACTTCTAAATTACATATTACACGAGCAGCTTCACCTTCTAGATAGGAATTTAAATAATGAAATTTGTGTATATTTTTTATTTTTGTATTATTATGTATCAGAGAACTGAAACGTATCACGAAATTCCAACCATTTGTTGAACGTACCATCAAACTTATTAATTTTAATGACTGGTAAACGAAAGCCGATAACTTCGTGATCATCTTCATCAGCTGTGTAAATACTGCTATGCTGAAGCGACGACTTTTTTGTCGTACTGCTTACGGAAATAATTTCCTGAGCCAATGCGATCGAATTGTGGAAAGCTTGTTCGATAACTTCTCTGGTATCCAATTCTAAGCTTAAATTATTTTCCTCCAATGCTTCAATCTGATTTTGCACGCTATCGAATTCGCCAAATAAAGTCTCAAGTTTAACTAATCGCTGCGATAGCACGCTAACTTCCGTAGGAGTAAGCTTTTTACCTTTTAATTCTTCTAAATGGTTATTAAATTTCGTAACACGGCCTCTAATTGAAGCGCGTTTTAAATTAAGAGTTTTGTACTTTGCCTCCATACTAGCAAAGTTAACGCGCAGACAATCAAAACAACTAGTTATGCGCTGTACTAATCAAATAAATAAGAATTGCATACAATACGTTCCTCGCTTCGTGGCCGCTGTGACGGAAACCGGTTCAAAATCAGCAGAAGCGCGGTGAAAGGTGGGATTGATGACGCGCGACGCCCGCGGTCCAGTACCACGACGTGAGCCCGCAGTCCTGGCAGTGACACGGGATGCGATGATAGTCTCGAGCGACCGCTGCACCGTAGCTGAAATTGATTGTTGGAATGCTTTGCAGATATCTCCGTACATAAAATAATAACGGGAAGCAAGGTTGATCGTAAATTTAATTGATTTGTGCAAATAATGGTTTAATTAGCGTAATATAGGGCTTAGCGAATGATTATGCTATAGTGATGACTAATTTATTTGCGTGCATAAACAGCTAACAGTGAATAGCGAGAAGTGAATTTACTTGCATTGAGGAGTTAAGCTCAAATTTTTGCGTAGCTATGTACATATGTATGCTTACGTTTAAAGAAATAGGTTCAGCTATTTAAATTCTAACTATTTAACAGTGGCTACCAACTAATTAAATGCTAGTGAAGACTTTCAAGTCGTAAAATAGGCGCAATGAATGCAAATTATAGGCGGCTTGAAAAATAGCACTGATTACCTAGCAAATGATACGGCTAAATAATAGTAAGAAATGATAGACAATTAGCTGATAGGTAAGCAAATAGGTGTAAATAGGTGATTTTAACTCGTTAGGTATGTAGATTGTAGGTAGGTTTAACTAGGTAATTCTTTTAGGATTGTTTTAATAGGTATTTTATTTGGTAGGATTATTGAATAGGAATAGTTTATTTAGATTAGCAGTTTTATATACGAAAGGGTATAAGATAGACAAGGAATATAAAGGATGTTGCTTAAGAATAGGTAGGTAGGGTAAGGCAACAAAATAGGACTAGATTCCTTGTTTCCCTGTTCACACAAATAGAATTTTTAGGAATAGTGGGACACGAAGAGGTAAAATAATAGGAACGGGCTCACTTTTAGTTGGCAAAAACCGCTGATGTGGCGCGTAGACTCCGCTGGACCTCAGCTTGGCCGGTTCTCAATAGCTGTCCTCTTGTCCTCTCTCCGCTCCAGATGAATTCTTCTTGACCGCTTTGTTGTTCTTAGGACTCGGGATGGTACGCCAATTTAATAATCTTCTTAGCTGATGTAGTAGATCGGCGTGGCTTCCTTTGTTCTCGTAGCTCGTAGTACTTGCGTTCGCGACGTTGTAAACGCGGGGTAAGTGCTACGACCTTTGGACTGTATTACGCGGCGAAATCGGAATTCGATATTTTTATTTATCACGGTCGCCACTATGTTCAATTAGGGAACATGAATAAAATAGGCGACTCACACGATAGGCAAATTGTATATTTAAAAGGAATGAAGAATACAAAATATTTGGTGGCGATCGGGTCGCGAGCTATCGGCGAGTGCCGGTCTTAGGCGCGGTGGTGAAAAACCCCCCGCACTTCACATACTCCCCGCAAACACCGTCGGTGCTGTCGTAACGGCGCCGACAATGATTAAATATGTTTGTGTTAGTAGTAAAGTCTTGGTAAGCACCACTTATAATTAAGCGGTCAAAGTATTTTAATTAATATTTTAATACGTTGGAGAGTCGTGACATAAAATCTCATAGAAGCTGAATAAGTAATGTTTTACATTAATATTTATGTTTTTATATTTTTATTTATATCATCATCATTATAGCTATTCACTATTTAACTGTTATATTAAGACCTCATCTAAGTAATTCTATCAAACAGGGTTCCAAACCATCTACTTCCATCAAGTTTTTTCATATCTTACCAAGACCCAACTCCATTAGGATCCAGTTTTGCATATTCCGCCAAAATACGCAACATCGAAAACTATTGAAGTCTTTTTTTAGTTACAAGTAAACTTTTCTATTTGTAAAACAGGATGTAGCCTCTCCATAAATTGAGTCGATCTAGCCAATGCACCTGTTTTATGCTCTCTTTTATTTCTGTATTGTGAGGCTTTTGTTTCTCTTTAAAACTCCGAGCCAACAAATATATTATAGTGTTATTATAAAGCTAGCAAAGCTTGGAGCTTCTATCGTAATAGATTTTGTAACGATGATACCCACAGCAGAATCAGAGTTTTATTTTTATAGAATTAAGTCAACAAATGAGCACATGATGATATGGCTTATAGACACCTACATATAAAATAATCAAAATACATTTCAGAATCAAATGCATTGCGCAATATTAAACATAGTAGCATTATGTTGTTATTTTACACTGCTATTATGCCTTTTCATGATTAGGTCAATCTGATCCTCCTAAAACCAAAATATGGCTTCAGCATGGATCTAACCATAACGGAAGATTTAGTACTGCAAAGAGAAATATATTTTTCGAGAACGCGTGACGTTCTCGAAAAAATTGCGTGAAATTATAGATTAGTACTGAATAAAAAAACTTTACATTATGATGTATTTTTATATCTTCTTTACTGGTTTAATGCTTAAAAGATGATATTCCCTAAAATATTTACTAAATTAGGTGAGGGAGAATGAGGAGCACAGAACAATTACTAACAGTAACTCACCGGCGAGTGGAGGCGAAGTAAGAGAATCCACCACTCCATATCGTCTCGTGGGTGTCGTAAGAAACGTCTATAAGATATGCCAAAAATGTAATATGGCGGTATAAGAATCTCTTTTATTCTGCCAAGTGTAAGTGATACCTGTAGTGACAATGAAACAACGGAGTTTAGATAACAACTGTTTTTATTAATAAAGGCGGTTTCCTAATAAACAATATTTTAAGACTACTCACAATAATACCTAGACCGGCGATGGGCAGCAGTGCCGATGGTACGAAACGTGTGATATCGCGTTTGTTGCTTTACCTGTCTAGCGTGATTATTAAAGTAAATCTTCCCTACAACAGGAGGGGTATGGACAACAATGGACCGGACAACAGAGAGGTAATATTTTCATATAATTTAAATATCAAATGAAGTCACAGTGCACCTGATGGTAAGTGGCTACTGCGGCAGCTTTCAGACCGGAACACAGCGGTGCACGCAATGTTGTGTAGCAACAGAACTTGGCAAAAGGGTAGTATCTTCTTCGACGGACTCCGGAGGTAGATAAGGAGTCTACCACCTATGAGAGTAGATGGACATTCTTAGGCCGCCATAACACAAGAAAAGGAAGAAAAAGATATTTATGTCTAGAATTAAAGAAAGTTTTATTAAACATAATGTATGGGTAAATATATAATTCATAATTTTCATAATTTCATAAATTTCCCTTTAAGTGAGCTTAATTTCCTATGATAGCAATAAAGATGTGATGCCAGCATTTATTTGCTAGAGCAGAGAAACGATTTATAAACCTATTTACAGCGGAAACATGCGCAAAACGTTGCCAAACTACCGGTGTTGCTCATTGAGTATGCAAGGAATGGTACAAAAATTAATATATTAGACGCAATTTAAACACTCATAAACGCAGTTTTAAAATCTTTCTAAAGAAAACAAAACAAAGACATATAATTGTTTTATTCAAGATAAACAGATCAATAATTGCATTATACACAACATAGTATAAAATACACCGAAAAAAGCCCAACAGATTATTAAGCTGTAGTAATGGGCCCGCCATATAGCTCAAAGAACTGACAACCGATGAGGAAGAAAAGTTCTCGAGTTGCAGCCTCAAAACGGGAGACGTAGTCTAGGGCGGCCTCTCACTAGATGGAGTGACGAAGGTAAGATATGTAAGAAGTCGATGGATGCAGGTGACTAAGGACGGTGCTATGTGACATTCCTTGGTGGAGGTCTATGTTCAGCTGTAGAATTGTGAAGGATTGTAATGATGTCAAAATTAGTAGAGCCGTGGTAGCTTTGACACAAGACGTTATCTGAATATATCTTCGTCGTCTCCAGGGGCGTTTTTGATTACAATATTAAGATCTGATCTACGAGGAGTTCGACGGTGAAATATAACATCGTGAGGAAACCTGCATATCTACGTTACTAACATATATCGAAGACATAATAAGTTTCTTAACGAGCACTGAAGAAGTGCGGGGTACTAAATGCTTCATAATCTTCACAGAAATCGATCAGACTTCCTCTAATTACTGAGAGGAGGACTCAACGTGTTTCTTTTTATAGAATAATGGTGACAATCGAGCACATGGATGGTAAGTAGACGCTTCGGCGATTAGACATCTATATTTATCCAAAATAAAGGATCAAAATGCAGATGCAAAACTAGTATACGAAACAAAGCATGGTTAAGCTGTTATTTTAGGCTGGTATTATGTGAGAGCGTGGTACTTCCCCGAGCGGACCTATTGTTACAACATTGATATAGCTAAACCATCGCTTTACCATGTATGCTCGAACATGTTCTTGAAATATATCATTCCTCTTGAGTTTATATTGGCTTTCGAAGTATCAGATTGTCCTATACCAGGTTTTGAAAATGAAATTAATAACTTCATTGATATCGGCAGCTATGGAATTCTCTTTGTGCAAAATTATAGTGCACGAGTGTGCGTAGGTGCACTCTTAATTCCCTCACTCTGATAATCCATTGGTACGGTGATCGCACACGACCGGAGAGAGATCAGGTGCACGCCCATCGGCTTTAAGCGAATTCCTAGGCAAGGGGAACAACACAAAAACATTCCTAACTCCTAGCTGCTATTGCTAATTTCTCAATAGAAATACCTAGTTTTGACCCAACTTTAGATTCGAACCCAGGACTCCTTATTTATATTCTCAAATTCAAAGTTACTGTTGTTAATCTATACTTTAAGCGAAAGGCTGTGCATTTGCCGTCCTGTGAGGATATTGCGTTGACCGCTTAACCCGAAAATTTAATACTGCTACCATCCCTTTCGAGATAAATTTGCACTTGAGCTGGCATTTTGAATCGAAATGAAACTTCTCGATTTGTGGTTCATTCTAAAGACAAGTGAAGTAGTTTTAATAGTTATAACCGATTCTTCTGGAGGATTGTCACATTTGATCGATTGCTATCAGAGTTCTATGGAAGTAAAAGAGAACTCTAAAGAACTAAAAAAAATATTAAAAATGTCACATTCTGAATTCGGCGCTAAGACATAATGTATAGAATTAAAGCCCGTCTTACATACGCGCATTACTCATATAGAACATTTACAGAAGACCCATTTAGTTGTTATTGCGTGCGGGAACTATTCCACGGACACCATAATATATTTCTTAATACAGCCCTCCCTGAACATTACTTAACTAAATTACATTTTGCAATGTTACATTACTTCTTACGAGTATTAAGGCGCAATAATATATTACATCGTACTAAAATAATTCTAAAACTAGCGACGTTATTTTGCTATTATGTTACTAATGGTAACAGAGCCACGTTTACTGTTTACGTTACTAGTTACGATACCCACGGGATGATATGGGGTTGTGGATATTCTTACACTGGCGGTATTAGTAGTTACTACAAGGAAGTACATGCTGTTTTTTGGAGTAAACCACCTTTGCAAGATAATAGTTTGTTACGAATATCTTTAGAACTTTAAAAATCATAATAATGACCTCTAGACCAAATCCCGGTTAGTCTTAACGTAGACTAGCCATCTGCGCATAGATGCATTCTATTTTTCCTCAATCTCATAGTCCTATGGGACGGTAATACTATATGACAGTAGTGAGATCAGATGCGGGACAAACGGCTTTACATGCTTTCCAAAAACTTGGAGTCTGTTGTAATAGGCTCGAATTTTCTTGACCAAATCCTTACGCAGTTTCTAGTTTTAATGTCTCATAGCTCGATTCTAAAGTTTTTAAAATAATATTAATGTCTCTATGTCCTTCCCAAGCAGCACACAAGCGTCATCAACATCAGTATTGTTAGCCCACATAGAAAAATAGTTTGTATTCATGTAAGAGTGGTTTATGAGTTATTATACAGCTCAAGCTGGAACGTAAGTAAGCTTAGGCTTCTTAATTAGAATATGAAAACTCTAGTATACAAATTTAAGCACAATGTAACACATCAATCTGATTTTATTTTTAAAGTTGTATAGATGCTGTTTTTTTGCATGTTGTCCCTTGCTTATACAGCTCTATGTGTTATAATAGTCTAATATTGTATCACTAAAATCTTATTTCTGAACAATGTACGCTATTAAGAAGTAAGAATTAAAGTAAGAACACTTTTATAATATGTGTGTTCTTATTTAAATAAAACTAAGTTTACAGATTTTATCGCGTATATTAACTTATTTTATATATATTTTTAATTTGAAGGTAGCCGTGGTTAACTATGATATTAGGACGTCATACACCTCATCCCCCCCCCCCCCCCCCCCCGTGAACAGTGAAAAGTGCTGAAAAGTGCCCAAAACGTCGGGAATATAAAATAAGTTAATAATACGCGATAAAATCCGTAAAATTAGTTTTATTTAAATGTGTATTGTTCGCGTAAATATAAGAAATCATTATGTGTGTTCTTGTGCATGTGCGTGTGTATATCTTGGAACAATTAAGTAATACAAATTTACTTCTAAAGCCATAGAAGCTTAACGTTCAACAATAAACACGAAACGCTAAAAAATTTTACGCACCAAGGTTCGATCCCCGGTGGCTACGATGAAAATTTTAATTGCAACTTTAAGTGTCAATTTACTACATACTCCGTGGTAAAAAAAAACAATGTAGGGAGATTTATGTCATTATTTTATATTATTATTTCAAGGATAAGTACGTGTAGAGTGAAATGAAATTCAAGATGAAGGTTTGCACGGGGCAGAGTCATACTGCAGCTATATTATGGTTGTAGCACGAATGACTCTGCTCGACCAGGGAAGAACCATGGTCTCAAAGAATACCAGTTCGAAATAGTAGCTTAATGCTTATGTGTTTCGTACGGTGAATACAGAGAACCGAATACCCTTTTTACTGGAAACGAAGCATTCCATCTTAGTCCTCAAAAGTGACAACGCGTCTGCATTTTGATTCTTAATCGAGGATAAGCGTAGATGTCTATGGGCTACGGTACCCAATTAACATCAGGTGGACTGTGTGTTCGTTTGTTAACTTTATTCTTTAAACAAAAACAAATGAAGTCCGACACGCACCGAAGCAACTTCCTCATAACCCTCTTAGAAATGAGAGTAGGTGTGTGTCCAACAGTGTCACGTACAGTCTGCATGACTTTATGTTACAAATCTATACTTCCAACTATAAAACATTCTATCAAACGGACTCCATTTCCAAACCTTTTACATTAGGTAAACGTATCACGTTCGTGCTATTGACTGCACACACGGTATCCGCTTTTACGTTGCTATGCTTACGCGACGTGACGCTTGATTGAGATATAGTTCCAACGCTTTGATCCTTTATCTAGACTAACTTCAATGTGGCCAATTTAGACACTGTCTCGATTAAACTAATAAAGGGTGAACGTTGCGGGATTTTGTAAACATAATTTTAACTATGGAAGCTTTGATATAACAACGAAGAAAGTTTAAGTAATTAAAATATAAAATTACTCCTGTGTCGTGGAGGCACTTCACATACATTAACTCCATTAGGACAAACATCCAGATTCGGAACAATTATTTGTAGACCATACAAATATAGTACAGGACAAGTAGCGGGATTCCAACTCCCTTCCTTCAACGTTGCATCTCATTGGTAAGAATTGTTTAAAATTTATCCGTTTTTTATGTAACTATTTAGACGAAGTTTCAGTTGTTACATTGTTTAATTGACGATTACAGTACTAGATTACTCGTGAACCTAACCACTGGCATTAGGTTGAAATTAAATATTCATTTGCATTACAATCAACAGTGTAGTGGCGGTGTAAGAATATCCACTACTCCATATCGTCCCATGGGTATTGTAAGAGGCGTCAGTGGAAAACTGAATACAGGACAGGACAGAAGCATCTTCCTGACAACTACTCAAAATAATAAAAAACTGCGGTTGTCAGTCCTTCATATGAGTCATCTATGGGGAGGCCTATGTTCAGCAGTAGAGTTCTTACTAATTGTAAGTAATAGTTTCTTTGAGCAAGTAAACTCGGCTGAAGATCTTAAAAAAGTAAAAATATTCGATATGTTCACTGTTAGTTCAAATTTAGTGAAAGGTTTGATAATCAAAGGCGCAGCGATTCAGAACACACGTGAGTTGAAAATGTTTACATCGACGCAATATCTCAAAGCAGCAGAAACAAAATGGATCATAGAATTACTCGTAAAAAAATAAAAGTGCAAGCTTTCTCGATTCTTCTAAAAATTTTGTTGTCAATGTCAAAAATAGATCGTAAAATGAGGCAAATTATGTTGTGCTCATGATATCCCTACCCAATCCAGCTATTTCATGAAAAACTAAGGTCAATCCAATAATCAGATATAACGTTGTTTTTTTATACAGAAAGCGAGCAAACAGTTCACTTGATGCTAAATGGATATTATGGCCCATAGATATCTTAATCTATCCTCAAATAAGAACCAAAATGCAGATACTTTTACTTACAGATACTTTTTTTTGCAGGTAGGAGTGTGCATACTACACGTAAAAATAATAAGCTGCGTAATTTAAGCAAAATAATATATTTAACAAGTGTTTTGTATAACGGATGTGCTAAATTAAAGTCGTTTACCTACCAGCATATTTCCATACAACTATTTACAAGCCTGCAACTGAATTTTGCCACTAAATAATTCTCACAGTGTGTTTATAACCTGCCCTTGCACTGTCACTAAAATGGAGACACTTCAGAAGTCACTTGAAGACATGTCAACTTTGTTTAACTTTCGAATGGAAGAGTTTCAGAAAAGCCTAGAAGCAAAAGCAAGTAGCTCTTCACCAACAGCGGGTAATACTTCCTCACTTTCAACAGATTTTGAAATGTTTCGTTCTTTCGTGCTCACATCCTTAAAAACTCTCAATGAACAAGTGCAACTGTTATTCAAATTATATGACCAATCTGAAATGAGATCCAGACGTAAGATGATCCTTTTACATGGTATTAGAGAGGAGAAGAAAGAAGACCTTCCTTATACAGTATGTAAATTGTTTGCAGACAAATTAAAAATGACAGATATAAATACTGATGTAATCACCAGATGTCATCGCTTAGGCATTTCTAAAGAAGGTAAACCACGTCCTGTTCTAGTCAAGTTTAATAATATTGAAAATAAAAATCTCATTTGGTATTCGAAAACTGCATTCAAAAATACTGGTATTACTGCATCAGAATTTTTGACCAAGAGTCGACATGATCTTTTCTTAGCTGTTCGTAATCAGTTTGGCATTAATAAATGTTGGACAAAAGACGGTCATATAGTCATAATTGGTTCCAATGGTCGGCGATATAACGCCACCTCATTCGCTGATCTAAAATCTATTCCCTGTTCTACCAGTGATTCGGAAGGGTTGTCACTTTCGGGGAAGAGTGTTGGCGAAGATAGTACTAAAGGAATCAAGATTATTTCCACTGCTAGATCTAAGAGAATTATTAAGGCAAAATAAATTTATAACATGCCTCTTCAAATGCAGTCTGCAATGCATTTTATTGATCTGCCATTTTTCTCAATGATGTAGTGTTCTTTTTCCTTGTTCTTGTTATTATATTTCATAATAAAGCTAAGTACTCTAGTGTATTTAAGCTACTTTAATATATTCCCTACTAAACTTAGGTACTTCAGATTGTTACCTAAGTGTAAATATTTCTTTCTTTGTACTTTGATCGTTTGGGTGATTTATTCAATAACATAAGTACTTTAAGTTGAATTATTACTTCCACATATGACTGTGTTTGCTGTGTTGTACTGGCACTTCAAAATTTTAGGCTACTTTATTGTATTTCTTGCTAAAGCTAGGTATTTTAGACTGATATCCTAAGTAAATATTTCTCTTTGTACTATAGTTGTTTAAGTGATTTATTTATTAACATAGTTCCTTTAAGTTGTATTATTAAATAGTTAGTAAACATCTTTTTTTTTTCTCTTCCTTGTAACATTGTTTTGTGTGTACATAAATTGTTAAATAAATAAATAAATACTTCAGCATAGACAACATTTGCTATGTTGTACTGACACATCAAAATTATTACCCTTGTTCTCTCTATTATATTTCATAATAAAGATAAGCACTTTAGTATTTTTAGACTAGTTTGTTATATTTATCACTAAAGCTAGGTACTTAAGATAGCTAAATAAAGATATCTCTCTTTGTATAAGTACTGTAATCGTTAGTGTTTTATCCATTGGTATAGGTACTTTAAGATTTATTATTGCTCAGTATATGTGTGTGTTTACTGTTTTACCGGTACTTCAAAATTATTACTAATTGTATTTTTCTTTTCTGTTCCAAAGGTAAAATTATTTCTATTGTTTGATATGAATGTAAAGGGTAATATTACAAATTTTGACATTGATTTAAAACTGTCAAAGTAAATCTTGTTTATGTATAAAAGCAAAGGTTGATGATCATACAGCCAACTCGTATTAAGTTTTACATTACCTTATTTGCGTAGTAGAAGAGTTCATTAAATTTAGTTTGTTTACTTTTAAGACCTACTGTTAATTATTTTCTTTATGTTTGTAATATTATTGAGCTTATAATATGTTTTTACTACGTATTGCTGTAAATGTTGTGTACGTATGAAGTGTAACATCTATTGATTGATTAGTTGCGATTTGCGATCTTCTAGTAACGCTGGTTGGTAAAGGAGACTTCTTATTTATTCATATTATTCATATTTATATAATATATTATTATTATTATTATTTTGTAACTATATATATATATATATATATATATATATATATATATATATAAGCGAAATACCTTATTATATTTTATAATTTTCATTATTTATAAAAAGAAAGACTTATTATGATTTCTGACTTGTTCAATGACAATAATTCAAATAATGATTCGTTTATGACACCTTACTCTGAAAGCAGCAGTAGTGACGATAGTTTTCACAGTACAGATTTCACTCCTTTAAACGAAGTCCTATCTTCTCAATTCTCAGATGTACTGAAAAATTTCAATGTTATCCATATTAATGCCCAAAGTATTCCGGCACATTTTCCAGACATGCTTGCATCATTTAACACTAGTTTCCTCAGTGCTATTCTTGTCTCCGAGTCGTGGCTCAAACCATGTTTACCTTCCACATGCTATTCACTACCACGATTTAATCTTATTCGAAACGACCGAGTAGGGCAGGGTGGTGGTGGGGTAGCAATTTACCTTAGATATGATATTCCTTTCAAGATTATTAAGTTGTCTACTCAACCACCCTTACCTAATGAAGCTGAACATCTCTTACTGGAAATTACATTATCTAACACCAAAATCTTACTGGGCGTTTTTTATAGCCCCTCCCTCCATGTGAATTATTTCCACTCATTTGAGAAAACACTTGAAGATCTGACTCCTCTATACAATCACATTATTCTAATGGGCGATTTTAACACTTGCATGATAAAGAATGATCACCGCACTAAAAGGCTGCGCTCTATTACTGACTCATGTAATTTACATATTCTGCCACTTAACGCTACGCACACTTTGCCTAACTGTATTTCATCTTTGTTAGATCTTATCATAGTTTCATCTCCTGATCACGTGTCAAAGCATGGTCAATGTGCAGCTGTGGCATTCTCTCATCATGACCTTATCTTTTTATCGTATAAAATACGCACTCCTAAGCTTCGAGGCAAGGTACTGATGCTACGAAATTTTGGTAGGATTGATATTGAACGTCTTCAAGAGGATGCTCGGAATACTGACTGGTCTGCTGTATGCTCTGCTGACTCTATAGACCTAAAAATAGAAACACTAAACTACATCTTAATTAACCTTTACGACACCCATGCACCCGTCAGACCAGTTAAAATTAAACACACCCCTGCACCGTGGCTTACAGACGATATTAAATCACTGTTAAATAAGAAAAATAAAGCTAGGCTTATTTATAACAGTGATAAATCGGACCACAATAGAGACACGTACAGGAGCATACGGAATCGCTGCAATACAATTTGTAGAGATGCACAACAACGCCATGTTCAAAAATCAGTCGAGAACGGAGACCCTGCAAAAATTTGGAAGTTTCTCAGATCAATAGGAGTTGGAAAATCTAAAGAATCCACTATTTCGAATGAAGACGTTGATATTGAATCACTAAATCAACATTTCTCATGTACATCTTCATTTTTAAATGATAATATAAAATCATATACTTTAAACAATCTGTCTAAAGCATCAACTCCTAATTTCTCGCCGTTCACCTTCAATCAATTTTCCGACTGTGATGTTAAGAAGAACGTTTTGTCCATATCGTCAAGTGCTATCGGATGTGATGAAATTAGCCGTAAAATGATCGTCCCCCTGATTGATATTATTCTCCCTATCCTTACTCATATTTTTAATTACTCCATATCCTCTGGATCCTTTCCTCGAATCTGGAAGGAAGCTAATATCATTCCTCTTCCTAAAAATAAGAACCCCTGTTCTCCTTCAGATTATCGACCTATATCTATCCTTCCATTCCTTTCAAAAGTTCTTGAACGTTTGGTATTTGCACAATTTAACCACTACCTAAATAAAAACTCCCTTCTTGACTCCTTTCAATCAGGGTTCAGACTTGATCATAGTACTGTTACAGCTTTACTTAAAATCACTGATGATATTCGCTGGGGTATGGACCAACAGTAGCTCACTATTCTTACGTTGCTGGATTTCAGTAACGCTTTTAACACCGTCGATATTGACGTATTGTTGAGTCTGCTACGTTCTATTAACATATCTCCAGCGGCAATTGAATGGTTTCAAAGCTATTTTCGTGGCCGCCGGCAGCGTGTTATGGTAGAAGGTGCCACATCTACGTGGTGTGAACTAACTGCTGGTGTACCACAGGGTGGCGTGTTGTCTCCTCTCCTTTTTTCTGTATTTATTAATTCTATTACTTCACGAATTTCTTCTCTCTACCATTTGTATGCAGATGATCTCCAAATTTATTCCCATACATCACTCCAGAATCTTACCAATGCCATCAATGACACTAATACGAATCTTGCTGCAATACTTGATTGGAGCAGGTCGTTCGGGCTTAATTTAAATCCCAAAAAGACCGAAGCCATTATTGTTGGAAATAGCACTCTAATCTCGAGAATTTCTTGGGATAACCTTCCACCTATTGTTGTTGATGGTGTTGTGATACCTTTTAGTAAATCTGTAAAAGACCTAGGATTATATATTGATCAGAATCTTTCTTGGTCCCTGCATATTAAGAAGTCCAGCAGAAAGATGTTTGCGGCAGCATCTTATTTAAGACGTTTGCGTAACTCGCTTCCCATTCCTACTAGAATTTTACTGGCACAGTCTTTGTTACTCCCTATCCTTGATTATGCTGATGCATGCTACTCCAATCTTACTGAGGATCAATTAAATAAACTTGAGCATCTTCAGAATTTCGCTATCAGGTTCATATTTGGCCTTCGCAAATATGATCACGTTTCAGAGTACCGTATTAAGCTCAAGTGGCTCCCTATCAGGCTTCGTCGGAATACTCATATTCTATCTCTACTGTACTGTGTACTATTTGATCCAAAAACACCGAGTTATCTTAAAGAAAAATTTGAGTTCATGGGCGCAAATAAAGATCATTCCAGAATAGCTGATAAACTTTTACTGCATATGCCTGCTCACAACTCAAAATTTTTTCATTCCTCCTTTTGTGTCAAAGCAATCAAATTATGGAACTCGCTTCCTTTAACAATTAAAAAAGCCCAAAGCATTGAGTCTTTCAAAAATGTGGTTAAAGATTATTATTTAAATAGGTGTTCTACTTAATATATTTTATTGTAATATCTACTTTTCCTGATAAGGTTTATGTATATGATATATAGTTATAATGTATTACAGAAATATTTATAAAAGTGTATGTATTCTATGTATGTATATGTGTATATGTATGTGTGTATGTATATATTTATTTATGTGTATAGGTATATATAATATTATTTTTAATATATGCTTGTTTATCTACTATTTATGCACACTTCTATATATTTAAATGAAAATTATCTCCTTCACCAAGATTTGCCTGGAAGAGATCGCTGTTTAGCGATAAGGCCACCTAATTGTACATTCGTTGATAAATTTAAGTTTGCTATGTCGTGTAGTGTTTTATGTGCAATAAAGAGTATAAATAAATAAAATAAAAATAAATAATACGTTGTAACGCCTGAAGACTTAGATGGTATGCCTCGTTTCCAGTAAAAAGGGTCTACGGTTCTTTACACTTACATAATCTATTCATAAGCTGTTATTCTCTGTGAGTGTGGTCTTTCCCCGAACAAGCCGACCCATTCGTGCTACAACCATACGAAAACGTGGCTCTACCACGTATAATGGTTATATGTTTATAGATACAGTAGAAATTTATAACCATTAAAAAAGGTATAAATGCATGCCTTAAGTGAAAGCGCAAGGTATGTTCTACTATCGCCAAAAAATTAAGATTCCAACGTTTTATCGCATGAAATCGTAACTAGCAATCATATTATACATATAGATGATATAAAAAGCACATTTTTAGAAAGATAAATGATTGTTGAACTTATTAATATTTTTTTAAATCGATTAATTGCTATTTTTAATTAAAAAAGGGGTTTTTGTGGCTCATGGTGTGGATTTATCAAGTCCGCAAAAGGCTTGTAAACACGATAACTTTTGAAAATATCAATTGTTCAGCTCAATATATTTTTAAAACTCTTCATCTATCATATGGGAAGCCATTGAATGTAAATGGCAGTTTAAGTTGGTTTTGTTTAGTTATAATAATTTTTTTCGGCTGCAAAGTGGCGAAATTTTCGGTGTATTCAGCAGCCTTGTATGAAAAATTATTACTTAATAGAATAGAGACTGCGTCACTCAGTTCGGCGCTCTTGATAAAGAATAATTGTGTTCTGTGGTTCGGCATCAGTAGCCGTCCTGAGTGGACATTGTTTCGGTTGTTTGCAGCGGCTCAAAAAGGTTGCTGTACAAATACTCAATATTCGAATAACATACATACATATAATCACGCCTCTTTCCCGTAGGGGTAGGCAGATACCAGTTCTTTCCACTTGCTACGATCCTTACATACTTGTTTTGCTTCGTCCACTTTCATTATTCCCTTCATTTTTGCCCTACGGTTTAGGGTACTCTTGACCTGGCCTTTTTTCAAGACGTCCCTGATTTGGTCTAGAAATGTCCGCCTAGGTCTACCCCTTCCAACACTTTCATTCACACTCGCCTTATACACTTTTTTCGTCAATCGTTCTTCATTCATTCTCTCGACATGGCCAAACCATCTCAGCATACCTTTCTCAATTTTTGTCACTACATCTTCTTTCAAACCACAACGTTTCCTTATCTCACTATTTCTTATCCTGTCACTCAGTTTAACTCCTATCATACTTCTTAATGCTCTCATCTCAACTGCATTTATTCTGCTTTCATGTTTCTTCTGCCATACCCAAGTTTCACTTCCGTACATGAGTGTATGAACCAACACCCCCTCATGCACAGCCAAACGAGCCTTGTTAGACACCTTCCGACTGCTCATAAAGGAGTGCAAAGCTCCATTCACCATGTTTCCTGCATTCAATCTTCTTTCGATATCACTCTCACACTTTCCATCTCTTGTAAACTTTGAACCCAGATACACAAACTCTTTCACCTGTTCAATTTGTTCATCTTCAATCACAATGTTGCAGTCTGTCACTGCCTCATCTTTTTCAAACACCATCACTTTCGTCTTCCTTACATTCATCTTCATTCCCTTTCTAACAAAAGCTCCACTCATAGCAGTTACCATTTCCTGCAACTCCTCGGCCGAAGACGCAAGTAATACTTGGTCATCAGCATAGAGAAAACATTTGACGAGTAACTCATTCATTCTCAACCCACTTTCATTCTCTTTTAAATCTGTCAAACAATTGTCCATGAACAGATTAAGCAGCCACGGTGACGCTACACATCCCTGTCTAACACCTTTTTCGATATTAAACCATTCAGTGTATGCCCCGTTTATCCTTACACAAGCACTAGAATCCCTATAAAGAGATTGCATTGCTCGTATGAGGATACTGCTCACACCGTTCACGGACAGTGCTGACCACAATTCATTTTTTTTTATAGGATAAGGGTGACAAACGAGCACACAGTCCACCTGATGGTAAGTGGTTGCTGCGGCCCATAGACATCTACATCTATCCTCTATTACAAATCAAAATGTAGATGCGTTGTCACCCGTGAGGACTAAGATGGAATGCCTCATTTCCAGTAAAAAGGGCCTCCGGCCACCTGCACTCACCAAGCGAAACGCAGAGGCAAACCTCTACTTCACGCTGGTTTTCTGTGAGGTCGTGGTACCACCCCGGTTCGAGCCGGCCCATCCGTGCGATAGCAAAAACTGCCGCATGGCTCTACCACTGTTAAAAATTTCTCACCACTCTATCATAGGCCTTTTCTAGATCTACGAACGCGCAGTAGACTTTCTTGTTTTAGCCAAATACTTTTCGGCTATGCACCGCAAAGAAAATACCTGATCCGTACATCCCATTCCCTTTCTAAATCCCGCTTGTGCATCCCATACTTTCTTGTCTGTTTCATTCAAAATCCTTTCAATCAACACTTACGCATACAATTTACCGACGACGCTGAGAAGGCTTATACCGCGGTAATTTATGCAGTCCTGCCGTGACCCTTTTCCCTTATACAATGGCACGATTACGGCTTTGCACCAGTCTCCCGGTACTTGTCCATTTCGCCAGCACAGATTGAAAAGGCGGTACAGCTGACTAGCCACCAGGCCCTGTCCAGCACTCAGCATCTCGACGGTAATCCTATCATACCCTGCAGCCTTACCTAATCTCATACTTTTTAACGCTTTCACTATTTCATCCATGCTTATCTCATTTTCATCAACATTTATATTTGTTTCCGTGGAAGGTGGCAGATGCTGTACCTGCACTTCCTCTCTTTCAAACAAACTTTCAAAATACTCTTTCCATCTCTTTAACACACATTTTTCTCCTTTTATAATGCTCCCATCTTGACTCCTGATTGTACTCAGCTCAGAGGTAGAAGTTTTTCCTCTGGCTGTTTTGATGGTTTTCCAGAAATCTTAATGTTTGACTGGAAATCTTCAGTGAGCCTTCTATCGAAATCATCCTTTCGGTCTTCTTTCTTTCTAGACACAATTTCTTTCGCTGCTGTTTTCAATCTTTTATACTTTGTTCTTGCTTCCTTAATCTCGTCATCCGGTGCCTTTTGAACTTTTTGGTTAGCTTTTGTTGCTAACCAATCCAACCACGCTTTCTTCTTTTCTTGCACAACCTTTTGTACATCTTTATCCATCCACACGTTATCATTCTTTCTTCCTTTCCTTCTTTTAGCTACCCCGCATACCTCAATAGCAACATTTACGACCCCTTTCTTAAATGTCTCCCACAAATCTTCAATCACTCCTATCTCTTCTATCTCTTTAAAACTTTCTTTCAGTTTCTCTACATACTCGTCTTTCTTTTCTTTTTCTTGTAGATTTTCCACTTTTACTCTGTCCAAAACACTCGTAGGCTCGCTCTCATCGCCGCCATTTTGGTTAATTAAATTATTTTTATGATTTTCCATTGCGTTCCCACGAATAGCGACGGAAAGGTTTGTCCCCCCCAGCAGAGCCCCGCATGCCAGGGTAAGGCTAGCCTAATTCTGGGGTCGCCCGGTCCCAGGGCAGTGTGGCACGCTAACGACTAGGCTCGCCCCTAGCCATGCATCCATCCGCGCGGCAGACGTTGGATTGGCGGAGGGTAGGAATAGGAAAAGGGGAAGGATAGGTGGTGTGAAAAGGAAGAGTAAGGTAATTTAGGGTAGGAAATAGGAAATGTAGGATATTACCGCCCAGAAGGGCACGGGATAGGACAGTAATAGCTAGAGAAGCCGGGGTCGCATACCGGTATACCATACCACAACTACCGGACAGGTAAATTGGGATGAGTATCCCTCGACTTTTTCCCTCGAATTTTCGAATAAGCAAATTTCTTAAATACTTGATTATAATAATAATGAGAGATTTTTCTTATTACAATATATTAAAAGTACAGAATAAATAATAGTACTACGTACTAAAAGTAAGTAGTATCAATTTTTTCGTCATGGGTGTTATTTTCATGGTTTTCGAGGGTGTTGAGGCCGATAGGGTTGTCGAAGTGTAAATCCAAGATAGCGGCTGCAATAGGTATCACTTTTTTCACCATGGGTGTAATTTTCATGGTTTTCAAGGGTGATGAAGCCGATAGTGCTGTCGAAATGTAAATTCAAGATGGCGGCTGCAATAGACATCAATTTTTTCATCTTGGGTGTCATTTTCATAGTTTTCGAGGGTGTTGAAGCCGATAGTGCTGTCGAAATGTAAATCCAAGATGGCAGCTGCAATAGGTATAAATTTTTTCATCATGGGTGTCATTTTCATGGTTTTCGAGAGAGTTGAAGCAGATAGCGTTGTCGAAATGTAAATCCAAGATGGCGGCTGCAATAGATATAATTTTTTCATCGTGGGTGTCATTTTCATGGGTTTCGAGGGTGTTGAAGCCGATAGTGCTGTTTAAAAGTATTTAAATTACTTTAAAAAATTCCGTATAATCATGTTATACGTCATTTTTAATGCGCTTAGGGCATGCTTAATTGGATTTACCAATTTTTTTTAAATACATATATTGTAATAAGCTACTTAATACTCAATATAATGTGTACCGTGTGGGGGCGGTGTAAGAATATCCACTAACTTATATCGTCTAGGGAGGACAGCAGAATCATTTTTCAAATTAATTAAAAACCACGGTTGCCAACCCGCCTGCCAAGCGTGGCAACTACGGCATTCCTTTAATTGCATCAAATTTCAGGAGAGTGGTTTATAATCTTAATAACTAACAAATAATGAATGAAAGAAAATGTAAAAGTATTTTTAAATTTTCAATTTATTTTCCAAAACTATGAAAAATACAGTCAATCGTCTATTACAAACGGATCATACAGTAAACCGTCTCTGTATGCTATTCATAATTCTCTTTTAATTTATTAGCTTGGATCACGTTGCAGTGCTTTATGGGATTAGCTGGTGTTTGTTCAATTATTCAAATGAAGTCCCCTGCACCAGCCATGCAGCACGGGAGTGTTTAATTTGTATCCGTTGTAGCTTTGGGATGCCATCAGATAATGTCAAGAAACAAAAGCTTCGGACACAAACAGAATTGGTTACGTAACACGTATTTTATGATTTAGCGGCGATTTGTAATGATTTAGTTTATACAACGTGTTTAGGCCAAACAATTAACATTTGAAATTCGCATTCAGCACTCGTGTCCGCCCGCTTTCCTGACTTTGAACTTTGGGCACCGTGCCCTACTCCCGTGCGCGTCGTCTGGCAGAGGGCGCGGGTGCAGAACGCGAGTGCGAAGAGTAGCTTGAAGGCAGTGCGGTCGCTAGCACGGCTTGAGGTCGCCTGGGATAACCTCCATTTATAGTGACGATTTTGTTAGCAAATTTGGGCAATGACGAGGCATTGTAGTCTAGAATTAGACGCCGGGTTGACTAATTGTTAGGAAGTTAACATTGATTGCGATCAACGTATTTGTGAGTTGTGCGCGCCTAATTTACCGCGAATTTGGTTATTCTAATTTGATAGCGCATATAAGTAAATTTACAAATATTATTTTGCTCGTGCGGCATTTGATTTAGTTCGGAGACATTTTCCGTTCTCGGTTGAACGCTGAAATTTGTGACTCTAGAGAAGGTCGTGTTCGGTTCTAGAAATAATTTGTTGCCACGTGAAACGGAAGTGACCTTTGATCGGAACATTCGGTATTCGTGCTGTGTGTTACGTCTTTGATTATAAGCAATGGGATTTAATTGCGTTTTGAAGTTAGTTAAATGTACAATAAAGTTGATAGACTGAATTAGTGAATGGAAGAAAGAAATTGACCGTGGGTGACGCCGCTGGAGAGTACTGCACCTTGGGGCGGTGCCGGAGTCAGGGCTGCTGCCGACTTCAATGGTCCAGTCAGGTCAACCACAATACACACCACTAAAACACCACTATACATGCACCTACACACCTTTGGCCTGACTGAACCTTGGGACAGTCTTCGCCTCAGATCCAGGTACGTACTATTTATTTTCCTAGCCTTCTCCCTATAGTGTAGTAGGATAGGACATTTTTCCATAAGGCCATTTGGGCCCCGTCCTAGTTGTCCGTCGAATCTACCGCTGATGGGTCCCGGGATATTTGATCTTTGTAGGGACAGCTAGGTGCGTGAACACAACATAATATAAAAGACTTATATTAGTTTATAAGTAACATTAATTAAGTTACTAGTGTTGACGTGACTATGAGTATGATTAGGTGTGTATTTAACTAGGCTTTAGAACTCTTTTTTTAGCTCGTTAGTTACGTTAACTCCGTAAGAACCACGATAAAGTTTTACTTGATATTTCTATAATATTTTATGGCCGCACAATACGCTGCCGCTAAATTGTGTTTGGTCGGCTCATCAGAGAAAAGACCAGGCTCTTATACACCATCGATACACCTTCGCTTAATAGTAACATAATTCAAGGTTTTGTAATGTGAGGAAACAGAGCCGTAGATACTTTTTACTTCATGAAAACACATCTGTATTTTGATTGTTAAACGAGAATAGATGTAGATGTTTATGGGCACAGTATCCACTTACTATCAGGTGGACTGTGTGTTCGTTTGACAACATAATTCTATAAAAAAGCAGTACTGTTTTTTTTTACAAAGTATTTTTTTAACTTTTAGGAAAATCATTTATTTTTAAAAATAAAAGCCTAATACCTTTTTTATACATCACAACAAGGAAATAACGCCGCTTTCAAGCTGATATTAATTTACTCCCCAGAAAGGCGCAACGACGTCGGCAAATAACGATATCCCTAGTAACCATTAATCCTGATTGGTTTTTTTTTCGAGCTATGCTCTTGATTTAGGCTTAATTCAAGCATAAAATAAATTACGCTTTAAATTTGTGCTTATATTTTTTTTATATTAAATTAGCAATCAGCCCCGATTTCACCAATTGTAAATCTAAACCAATCACGGACCCACTCAAACACATCCAAAAACTTATCAATATCTGTCCAGCCGTTTATAAAGAGTTCAGTGATAAACGCGTACAGAAGAATTATATACATAAAATATTGAATTGAAAAAAAAACTCACAGTCCACCTGAACATAGATGGCTATTGCAGTCTATGGACACCCGCAACTTATACCAAACAAAGAATACAGACGCGTTATCATCTCTGAGGATTAAGTTGGAATGCCTCACGGACTGTCATGATACTACTGACTCTCTATACAATTCAGACCGAAATGACACGCGCTGCTGCTTGACAGCATAAATAGTTGAGAGGGTGGTATTACACCAGACAGATTAGAGAGTAGGCAGAAAGGTAAGAGAGTAGTAGAAAGTATATAATGATTATATACGTAGCTATGTATGGTAGTATGAACGGTGTCGGCTCGAACACGCTCTCATAGTTTAACAGCGTAAAATAGCAAATTAATGCTGGTGTGTTCCGAATTGTGAACGAAGAGAACCGGAGACCCTTTTTATTGGAAAAGAGGCATTCCATCTTAGGCCTCAGAGGCAACAACGCATCTACATTAGATTCTTAATTCAAATTCGATTCGAGGATAGATGTAGATGTCTATGGGCCACAGCATTAACTTACCATCAGGTGGACTGTATGCTCGTTTGACACTCTTCTTCCATTTAAAAAAGGAAAGTAATTGAGTGGAGAATTCAAAACCACGACATTGGAGTGCGCGGACCGCGCCCTGCCATTAGGCTACTGTCGCTTTATTAATTCGGTGCTGTCGTCTATACGGTTGAAATACATTTATCCAAATGCTAAACGTATTGTGACGTGGCACTTGAAGCTACGTGGCGCGCAATATGCGACGATATGCACATTCATAAATCGAAATTGTTTCAGTAGAGCAATACATTCGTCTCTCGTAGTAGAAGACGCAACGGAGCGTTCCAATGTAACCACAGCGTTAGCATCTTTTCGTGAAGTGAGGAATAAATAAAAAAAATACCTATATCGTTACAGTTATTTTTTTTTTATTTCCACTGCTGAATGCGCGCCCCCCCCAGAAATTGCTTTATAGAGGAGATATATCTCATAGTTGCCACGCTTTACAATTGCGTTGACAACTGCAGGTTTTTTATATTAGAAATATTCTGCTACACATCTCCTGATTAATTACCCTCTGTTGTCTCTTATTACACACACGGTATGATAATATGAAGTGGTAGATATTCGTACATCGCCACTTCACGTTATAATAAAATTTAATACCTATGAAATCAAATTCAAATCCAAGTCGTTTATTGCGAATATAGGTGGGTGTTTACGTAGTTTATCACTTATAGAACAAACATTTAGTACAGCTATATTCCGTCATTTGGCATGCAATATCACATTTTATTACTTTTATATTAAATTACTTAAACATGCTCTAGTTATAATTGGAGTTCACATGATACAAAATCAAAATAATAGCGATTTTATGATCAATTTTACGCCATTTATTAAAAAGTTGTTAAACACATTCGTCTGATCACAAGTTTCAAACAAAATTCGATTCAATTATTACTGATTCGTTTTAACTTTGCTTATTTAATAAATTTTAAGAAACCTTTTGGAAATAAAAGAAGACTTGTACCCAGCAGTGAAACGAGGCTTTAATTAGAGGCTTTAGTTTATTTGATATTATGAAAGGGTACATTAAAGCACTTTATTAAAGCGCGTGTAGTGCCGGTGTAAGACTATGATAATCATACCGGAAAATATACCGCAGGCGAGAGAGATTTCACAAAAAAATCCTGTGAATGATATGAAAATGATTATTGATATTTTGTTACAGATTGGGCTTTTAATTTCCTGTATATAATGAAAAAAGCTGAGAGAGCCGCGGTAGCTCAAATGCTAAGCGCTCGATATAAATATTTATTTGAGTATATTATTTTGCGTGTTTTAATTCACTGTTCTATTCTCTACTTTCGAAAGTGTTTTTGTAAATAATGAATAACACACGTTTATATTACATATTTCCCTTATATTGAAGAAGGCATATTTAACAATAAATGAAGTAACATTTCATGTATGATATAATGTAATAATCTATGATTGATTTATGTGTCTCCCCCTTCGTCTTCTTGTGGCTATCGATCTTCCCGCTCTTGCTGACCAATGTTATTATTTGTTATTAAAGCGAGAACAATTTACATAAACTTATGCATTAAAATAGTAAATATGGCGGACTTAATGCCATAAGGAATTCCCTCCCGGTCAAATGTTAGGCTAAGCAGAGATAAACATCAATGCAGTACGCCAACAACTCGGGTTCAATCACCGCCGACACGAATTAATTTTGCAATTGGAATCATAAGTTCTAACTGATCAGCTTCTTGGAGGTGAAGGAAAACATCAGGAGGCAACCAGATGGTGTAATAAATAAAATATTCTGAGAATTAAGTAAATTCCACCAACACGTATTGGAGCAGCCTGTCGGACTTATTGCTATATAAACCTGATTGCTTAATGGTCATACACACGTTTGCTGATCATAAAACCCCGAGTTCGAATCCCGGGTCAGGCTAAAGTTATTTAGTTTTTCTAACAAGAAATTCTCAGTAGAAGCCAGAAGTTGGATAGTTGGAGGTGTTTCACCTCCGTGCCTTGGAAGCCGTTGGTCCTGCACTTGATCTTTCCCCGGTCATGTTGGATTACTGCCTCAGCGGACTACATGAGTGAGGAATTAGAGAGTGCAAGTGTGTTTACGCATTCACCCGCACACTATAATCCTGTCCTGCGCAAGTGACTAGTCTCAGTGCAGACTGGCCGCCGTGGTCGAAATTCGGTCTGGTGGACATAATGCTATATCTAAATTAGTAAATTGGTTCAATGTTAATAATTTGCATTTAAATGGCACAAAACGAAATGTATGAATTTCATGACTCCAAATGCCAAACAATTAAATACTAATGTACTTTTAAATGGAGAGAAACTGAGTCTTGTAGATACCACCATTTTTCTT
This sequence comes from Parnassius mnemosyne, assembly GCA_963668995.1. Classification (NCBI taxonomy): domain Eukaryota; kingdom Metazoa; phylum Arthropoda; class Insecta; order Lepidoptera; family Papilionidae; genus Parnassius; species Parnassius mnemosyne. The sequence goes on from CAVLGL010000137.1 coordinate 56,762,729, forward strand.
AGAATCACACTAGACGCGAAGCTTCAATGGAGCCCCCATATATCAAAACTAGCAAGCATACTTAGTTCTGCAGCATATGCTGTAAAAAAGATTAGAAGTCTTACCAGTGTTGAAACAGCTAGACTAGCTTACTTAAGCTATTTACATAGCATAATGTCGTATGGTATTTTGCTATGAGGACACGCAGCTGACAATGAAATTATATTTGTATTACAGAAGAGAGCCATAAGAGCAATTTATGATTTAAATCCTAATGAGTCGCTGCGACAAAAATTTAAGGAAATAATATATTAACTTTGGCCTCTCAATACATTTATGAAAATGTAATGTACGTACATAAAAATATAAGTAGTTTTACAAAAATAAGTGATATTCATTCTGTAAATACTAGGAACAGACACAAGCTAGTAGTACCAGTTACTCGACTCCATCGAGTCAGTAATTCATTCTTGGGGCGATGTATACGCTTTTACAACAAAATTCCAAAAAATATACAAAATTTGACCTGCTCAAAGTTCAAAAACTTAATTAAACTAAGCTTGTATTAAAAGGGTTATTATAATTGTATAGAATTTATGGATGATAATAACCCCTGGAAATGAAGTGATCGCTACCAAGCTATTTCTAATTTGTTGTGCTGTTAATTTGTGTAACATACATGATTGTAAGTTGTTATTTAAAAAAAAAAGTCCCGATGGGTTTCTTGCTAGTTCTTCCCAGGACAGAGGTTTTTTTTCGAACCAGTGGTAATTATACAATAGAGTGAATTTCAATAAGTATTATTTATAATCTATATTGAAAAAAAAAGTTTCTGTTTCTGTTTCTTATCTATAAGCCTCTCAGAAATAGGAGTCTGTGCCCAGCAAATGGACCAAAAAGACTGTAACTTTAAAAGTTTAAAAAGTTGCAGCCTATTTACGTCCCACCGCTGGGCACAGGCCTCCTCTCATTTCTGAGAGGGTTTTAAGGCTAGGAAATGTATGCCGCGCTGCCCCAATGCGTGTTGCGAAATTCACATGGCTTTGAAATATTTTTATTCTTATTTCTCAGACATGCAGTTTTCCTCGAGACGTTATGACGTGCACGATGCAAGTGGTAAATGAGCACTTTGAACTTTACTAAATTACTTTACTTTACTTACTTCTTTATAAAATTTATTTTATATTTATGATAATCTTTTTCAGGTCATAATTATTTAATTATCATATCTTTAAATCTTTTCCTATTTAGATTTTTTATGTATAAAAGGGGGCAAACGAGCATGTGGCTCACCTGATGGTAAGTGACTGAATGAACAACTGCAACGGCAGGGGATTTGCAGATGCGTTGCCAGCCTTTTAAAAAATAGTAGGCTCTTAGATTACTAATCGAACAGTTTCAATTTAATTTCTCTCTAGATTACTAATAGTCTCCTAATTGCAACTAAAGCTAAGCGTCCACTAGGCTCGCCGAGCCGAGTCGAATCGAATCGCAGAAAGTCGCCTCCTATATATTTACTATGAAACTGCGTCCATTAGCGACGAGCCGCGGCGCGCCGAATTGAATCGACCGCGCGAATTGCTTGACAGGCGAATTTCTTCGCCGATGCGATTCGATTCAACTCGGCGCGCCTCAGTCGACGCGGAGAAGCGGATTCACGCCAGCGTATTTTAATTAATTTCTATTTCATTTTCGTAAAAATCTGTTTGTTTAAATAAAATTGAATGAAGAACTGTAGATATCACTGGTCCAACAACAACCAGGATTGCTTAATCATGAAGATTCACATTATCACGATGAAATTAAAAACATTTTTTCATCCGAGCTGTCCATGACGCAAATACGACCTATTTTGATGAAGAATTTGCGATGAATGAACAATTCGATTCGATTCGTCAGAGATGGACGCACTTAGAAAGAATGCGACTCGCTTCGATTCGACGCATTTGTGCTGTAGTCAACACCAGGCTTAAGAATCAAGTCTATTATATTCGATTCTATTAGATTCAAGAACTACTTTTGCCAACTCGCCTGCCAAGCGAAAATGAATGAATGAACAAATTGGTTTATTCGTCACCATTTCTATAACACAATGCACATTGGAATTTAGAAAATGACGAAAAACAACAATAGTTAAAATATATTGGAGCTGCAAAAAGGCAAATAAGTCTTAGGATAGTTTGTTTTGCACGCGTATCTTAGTTAATAACTAGCTGTTCCCCGCGACTTCGCCCGCGTGTTATTTGGGGTTTTAATTTTTTTGCGCGGAACCCTAATTCTTTTTCTTTTTCTAGAATAAAAGCAGCCTAAGTTACTCCTTGTGACATCAGCTCACAGAAAACCAGCGTAAAATAGCAGCTTAACGCTGCTGTGTTTCGTATGGTGAGTGTAGATAACCGGAGACCCTTTTTACTGGCAAAGAGGCATACCATCTTAGTCCTCACGGGTGACAACGCATCTACATCTTGAGCCTTTATTGAGGATAGATGTAGATGTCTATGGGTCACGGTAACCACTTACCATCAGGTACACTGTGTGCTCGTTTGTCACACGATCCTATAAAAAAAACAAAAATACATCAGCTATCTGCCAGTGAAAATCGCGTCAAAATCGGTCCAGCTGCTTTGGAGATTTTCCGGAACAAACAGACAGACAGACATATAGACAAAAACTTTAGAAATTGTAGTTTTGTTATAAAAGAAGAAGAAAGAAAGAAGACAAAGAAGAATTTAGAAAAAGACATATATATATATATATATATATATATATATATATATATATATATATATATATATATATATATAGTCTCCTTTCTTTATTCTTTCTTTAATTTTATTTATATGTATAGATTACAAAATCTATACAAATAAATAAAATTTAAGTGTCTGTTTGTAATGTTAAAATAACAGCTTTTTGTCTGTTTGTTCCGGCTAATCTCCGAAACCGCTGGACCGATTTTGACGGGACTTTTACTGGCAGATAGCTAATGCTACAAGAAATAACTTAGGATACTTTTACTTTAGAAAAAGGATTAGGGTTCCGCGCAAAAATTAAAACTCATGAAATCGTAGTAAATTCCACGCGGGCGAAGTCGCAAGAAACAGCTTATTTTTAGTATATATATATTTTTAACAATTCAGTATTAAAAACAACAAGTATTGAAAAACAAAGATGTTAAAATTTGTGTTAAGGGTGTGTCAATTATGATTTGTAGGGCTTAAACGTCTCATGAACTGCTTTGGGGCGAGTGTTTGATTCAAATCTTGTTGATCTATGACAGTTGTTCTTTCCGTTGTTAAGTACACTAAGAGGATTGATGACACCGGTATACTTACAACGCTTTTGAAGAATAGTGGTCTTATTTATTGGAGAGTGATAGTTTGCATAACCTAGTCTGGAATTGAAACGGCCACTGGTTCTGTGATAATTTGCCTTCATTTGATTAATATCAGCCTTTACTAAAGTGATAGGATTTTCTAATGAACCTTTAAATCTTCAAGGTGAACAAGAAAGCTAGGAGTACGTAGTTGGAGGGTTCTTTTTAATTTCTACTGGGGGTTTTGGACCGCTTTTTTCACTATCATCGGTGTTAAAAGGAAATAACTTAGAAAAACCTGGTTTGTTAGTCTTACCAGATTCCTTATCAGAGATGGAAGATTCGAAAGACTGCTTTTTGCTTTGCTGCTGCGGATTTTTTTTATAGGAGAGTGCGCAAACGAGCATGCGGCTCATCTGATGGTAAGTGACTACCGCCGCCCATGAACAACTGCAACACCAGGGGAATTGCAGATGCGTTGCCGGCCTTTTAAAAAGGAGTAGGCTCTTTTCTTGAAGGCCCCTAAGTCGTATCGGTCCGGAAAAATCGCTGGTGGTAAACTATTCCACAAGGAAGTTGTGCGAGGAAGAAAAGATCTTCTAAATCACACAGTGGTGGACCGCCAATCATCCAGATGATGTGGATAGTATCAGGAGTTCTGCCGCGATGTGTGTTCGTTCTGGAATCAATCCAAACAATTCATCAGAGCACTTCCCGTGGTAAAATGCAAAGAGATGCAATATCTCTTCGCAGCGCCAATGAATCGAGCCGATCGGAAAGGACTCGGTGGTCGACGATTCGAGCCGCTCTGCACTGGATGCGGTCAAATGGAAGGAGCTGGTACTGGGGAGCACCAGCCCAGAGATGGGAACAATATTCCATATGAGGCTTGCGAATTTAGAGGTTTTCGTGGTTGTGTTACTTGAGCATTTCGGTCATTGTATAAAGAAAAAGAAGTAACAGCTAGTAATTAATATAATTTGTTACGACAAATAACACATAATTTTAGAATATATTTAAGTAACAAAATTTAGAAAAATGTAAGGAAACTATTTCGCACAAAATATGTAATATGCACATATTATTAGAGTGCAAAATACAAAGAATAAAAACAAAGTTTTAGACATTCTTCGAATCCGAATTGTGTTGAAGGTCTATGAATTCAATACTCTATAAATAACACTACAAACTTTAACTTACGAGACTTCTCCTTTATAACTTCTTCTTCTTCTTCTTCTACCTAGCGTTTATCCCGGTTGCTCATCCCGCCCAGCGCGGGAGAACCCAGGGTCCGCTTTCCAACACTTCCTCCTCCACTTTGCCCGGTCTTCGGCGTCCCTCACAACTAGCCCATTGGCGCGCATGTCATCCTGCACGACATCAAGCCAGCGTTTCTTGGACCGTCCTCTACTCCTGGTACAAGGTAAGGTCATGTCCAGGCATTTGTTTCCCACGTAGCTTGTCATCGTAAGACGTGGCCGTACCAGCGGAGGCGACTTTCCTGCAGTTTGTCAGCAATGTCACGGACATGGAGGCTGCCGCGGATGTATGTATTCCGTACACGGTCTTTCCGCGTGACGCCACACATCCACTGCAGCATGTTCATCTCCGTGACATGCAACAACTGCCGGTGTCGCTCCAGCACCGGCCACGCCTCACTGCCGTACGTAAGGATAGGCCTTATGATGGTCTTATAGACCTGTCCCTTCAGCTTGACCGGCATTTTGGGGTCACAAATGACACCCGTCACCTCGCGCCATTTTGCCCAAGCCGCTGATATACGGGCCTTGATGTCGCGATCGATGTCACCGGATGCATCAAGCACAGATCCGAGGTACCTGAAGTTGTCCGTGCGCTCAACGGTGTAACATTTTAATGGAATTAAGGAACTGTAATTAAACAGAGAATTATATAATAATTTAATAGTTATTTTTATCGAAACGCATTGGTTGCAATTTTTGCAGTCTCTGACTTTTGTGAAATTTTTACTTCTTAAAACTTTAGTAAAAAGGACTTGTATTCGGTCCTCTATTGCTCTCTTTTATGAACAGATTATGAAACGATTAGTCAGCACCATAACTCTAGTGCATGTTGATTGATTGTACATCTCCACAAAATATTACATACCTCAGAAATGTAGGTGTCCTCACGATGTTCCACCACCACATCATCACCAAGGTTACATGGTGCATCAGCACTTAAAATTGCGATTTAAAATTACATGATTCGAACCATCGACTGATTAAAGATATATAGATAAAATAATTGCCTTTAACTAAGTAGAATACTCACTTGAAGTAGCAGCTTAATGCTTGCAATGATTAATATGGTGAGTGCACAGACTGGAGACCCTTTTTACTGGAAACGGGGCATCCTATTTGATTTTTCAGGAATGACAACGCATTCTGCATCTTGATTCTTAATGGAGGATACATTTTGATGTATATTAATCAATACATCTTCTACGTATTATCACGTGGACTCTATGCTCGTTTGTTACCCTTTATGTATAAAAAGTATAAATATGTTAGTTGATATGAATACCTTGTCTATACAAATAAATAAAATTGAAGTGTCTGTTTGTAATAGCAAAATTACAGCTTTTCACTAATTTCATATTAATGTTCTGGAAAAGTTCGGATATTTCAAAAGATATTGATAATAATAGCTATAAAAAAATTACTTTAAATACAACAGCCAGGACCTATAAAATTTGGTAATTGGTGTAAGAAATCTTTCTAGCGTTGCATTGCCTGCTTTCCTTGCGTCCGTGCATAGTGTCAGTGACTTATGTAACATAATTTTAAATAATAAAGTAGACCTGTGCTTTGCTACGGAGGCAGGGTAGACATGGCAAACGCTCTGTCCCGGTGAAAATGTTCCACTGGAAGTTAAACAACAAAAACAGTGGAATATTCCGTTGGTACAGAGCATTTAGAAACATTTGTTTCATAATTTCCATAGTGAAAAAGATAAGGTACGCCTTCTAGCTGTTTCGACTAAGTAATCTAGTCACTGGTACACGTTTTACCATCAAGTAAGCTCAGCACATTACTTAATGGGGAAAGTTTGCGCATGGCCGGAGGAATCCGACGAGGAGCGGTGATTTGTCAACCCCATCAGTGCCCCTGTGGTAGTAGCGTCGACAAGTTTGGTCCCACGGACTTTCATGTAAGAAAAGTACTGGTAGGTTTTCACGTCTCGGTTTTTGAACGATGTCATCCGAAGGGCTCTTGTTTCTGTAATTTTTTTATTAGTAATTATTTAGAGACGATGGCAAGTGACCCGACGGTATGACGTTGGTCCCTTGAGAGAGAAGTAAAGCCCTAATGTGGTATGCGTAGACACACTGCCGGCCTCTCATCTCAGAGGTACCTCGTTTAGAGCCGGGGCAGCATCAGAGGCAGCTGAACTGAGTAAGTGGAACAAATATAAGTCTCTGAGAGATGACTACATATTTGTGCCATTTATTGTAGAGACTATCGGTCCCCGGGGCCACGTGCGGTGGAGTGGGGAACTTCACCGCACTCCACCGCACGTGGAGTGCGGTTAAGTTCCTAAAGGAACTCCATCCGCGACTGAAAGTTGCTGCTGGTGATAAGAGGGCTGGTTCTTTTTCGCTCAAAGGCTAAGTATAGCCATTCAGCGGGGAAACGCAACCAGCGTTCTTGGCTCGGTACCGCGAGGAGTAGGACTGTATGATAATTTAGGTAGTAAGTAGTAGTTTAAGGTTTTTTTATTATAGTTTTTAATATATCTAGTATATAATAAAATAAATTCATTCTTACATTAGTACATATTATGAACTTCAAAATGTATTCATTTTTAAAATATATTTTAAATATATATGAGTATACACTTATAACAAAAATACATTTTTTTAAATTTTTGTCTGTCTGTCTGTCTGTCTGTATGTTTGTTCCAGCTAGTCTCTGAAAAGGCTGGACCGATTTTGACGGGACTTTCACTGGATGATAGGTGATGTCATAAGGAGTAACTTAGGCTATTTCCAGAAATATCCAGCTATTTCAAGAAAAATAACTAAGAAGAGAAGTCTAGAAGAACTGAGAAGTCGGGGGGACCAGCAAGTTCAAAATCTTACGCTGCATTTCTAATTAATATATCTTATTGTACATAGTGTTAAAATCAAACAACACGTTGGATCAAGCTTCTACACACTAAGGAAGTGTTGTATGTTGTATACATATCTATTTATAGAATTTTGGAAACTTTGTGTTGTAAATGAATACCTTGCTATATTAAAATCTAGATTTCCAGCTATTGTGCGCTAAATATGCAGTTATTTGGAATTGCATTCACTAAATTCAATTGATATAATTTTGTAAATTTACTATTTCAGAATGATAAATTAAACCACTGTTGAGTTTGAACATTTTTAAAACTGTATTTTCACTTTAGTAAGGGTGACAAACGAACACATTCCAATGACAAGTTGATATTGCGACGTCTAGACACCTACATATTTCCTTGATTAATAATCAAATCTATTGTCACCCCTGAAGTCGAAGATGGAATGAATAGAAGAATTGCTCATTACCAGAAAAATGGTTATGCATAGAATTATGATGCTACTTTACGCTGGTTTTATTACTGAGCGTAGACACCAGTCGTGCTGTAGCCATAATGTGCTGCAGCGTGGCTCTAGAGATGATAGATAATAAAATATTTATTATTCTATGATTTATGATGCAATATTTATATTATTTAAAATAATAATATTCAATTTTGGGTTAATGTTGTAGTGTAGCCCCCACGACAGTATATATTAGTGTTAAGGTAAAATAAGTTCAATTGCGCCCCCTTTCCCTAAAAGGGGTCGGTGCGCCCCCTGTTATTAAAGGAGGTCGCTTCCGATTCGGCTGAAAGGCCATACAGGCCAAAGCCAGTCCCAGGTGGTGTTTAGTGGGTAAGCACTTAGGTTTCATAGTGAGTCCCACCTCCCTCCCCCGCTTCCCGGAGGGTAGCCCTTTTCATTGCTTCTGGGCGCAAAAAACATAATTTGAAGCAGTATAATTAAAATCTTGAACTGAGCAACACTTCTCCTTTTCATTTAACACTTTACATATATTACATGGCGACCCTGCAAATTTATATTAATTAAAAAAAATTGTAAACAAAAATAATTTAAGTACCAATTATCTGGAAACTCCAGTACACCGGACAAGACAAGATAATAATATTATGACAAATACGAGCAGAGGCGACAACAATAATTTTACAGAAACTAACTAAAAATTAAAAAGTATATAAGTAAAAGTATAATACATACATGTATAGTATATGAAGACAGCAGCTAACAAATAATGAAGAAAATTAAATGTGTATTTTCTTATAATGATCAAAGACTTAAATTAGAGAAACTGCAGATTAATTTAATGAGGTAAAACGCGGTTGCACTCTTGCGAGCTTCGTCCAGAAGAATATGAACATTGAGCTAAAAAGAACAAAGAAGAAATTATGAGGTAACTTCCCGGCTGAGTGATTTAAATTCCATTTAAAACTTTAATTATTGAGATTTTTATGTTGTTTCTGCTAATTTTTAAAATTATGTATTAAATGCTTTGTTTAATTAAATGTAAAGTATTTATTAGATAATTCACGATTCAATTGGTTTTTTTTTCAATATTTTTATTACGGTATCTGAAGAAATAGTTACAATGTAGTATTATAAATTAAGTTACGTTAGCACTTCCGTGGCAGGTTAGCATTAAGGCACAGGACGATTTTATATTTATTTTATTGAGGTATTGTTTTATATTATGCTCTGCAAATAAATGGAATAATATATTTTTTACGTACTTCAATTTACTACGGTTCATCATAATTTAATTTTAATATATTATAGTTAAAATAACATACATACATTTGGTTTTTTTGTGGCAAATTTTATTTCAATTTTGACAAAAGTTATAAAAATAAAAATAATAATAATTAAATGGCGTAGGGAAGTGACGACCCCACCGCCCACTGACGTAACAGTTAAGTGACAAAACTGCTACGTCAGTGCAGTCAGTCAGCGCCTTGCCAAGAGGTGTGTGCGCCGTGCCTCGGCAGAATTGAGGGTGCAAAGGTCCGTCTGCGCTTATGGCCGCACCATGAAACGGTGCCGGGCCTGGGCGTCTCCCGTTAATTGACGCCCATACAATGGATGATGGAAAATAAAAGAGTGCGCAAAGGGCCGCTGCCTGGAGGTCGCCAGGGCGCATCTGGAGATGGCGCTGGACGCGACAGCATGCGGTTCGCCAGCCAAGCCTGGGGGGCTGCAAGAACACCTAGTAGCCGCCCGCATCCATCATCCTCACCAGAGGGCTTGGTGTCGGCTGGGTCTTCTCGGACTCAGCAAATGGCACCCGCCGCTGGTGGAACACGTCGCATGCGTTGGATAAAAATGATGAACGCAAACGCAATGCGAGCGTATTTTAGGGCAAAAGGGGAAGAAACTGGAATATTGGCGTATCGGGCTAGGATGCATCGCTTTTTCGCGGAGCTGGAGCCATCTGTTCATGTATCAGAGCAAAACCTGGCAGACCGAGTTCGGTACATCCTGCGCTCCAACATATTTGGTGACGCTGAACTCGAACGACTACGACGTGAGGCCGTTCCTCATCGGATGAAAATGCTGCAGCTGGTAATGCGACGCCACAAATTGCAGAACAATCTGCACACGTCGATGCCGCCGCGGATTTTCCAGTTGTAGTTGATTCAGACCATGATGGAATAGTCACCCAAGAACTAGAGCAGATGAGGAGTAAATTTGAGGAGGCGATTGTGGAAACGCGCAGTACGCCTCTCGAAAATCGACCGCGACTACCGCGCATACCCCTAAGCAAGCGGAATCGGGCTGTCGTGAGGGCTCTTAACCCAATGCTGGTGACCTATTTGGAAGCCAGCCGGGACCTTTGCGAGACGGACTCTATTCTTTTTGGCGCCGCACTGGCAGTTTTTCGTATTATTGGCGCCAAACTTCCCACGGCTGGATGCGCTACTAGACAAAGTAGCACCATCCCAGCCTGGAAAAGAAGGATTGAGGACCGTATCGCAAAGGCAAGGGTCCTCATCGGCAGACTGATAAGCTTCAGGTCGGTCAATAATAGGCCGAGAATTGTGCGCACCGTCAGGGTGGCGTTTGCTGGGACAAATATCAGTTTGTCCCAGCCGGATATAACGCAAAAACTGACGGAGCGCATAGACGACCTGAAGCAGAGAATCGCTGCTTGGGGGATGCGGATTCGGCGATATACCGAGAGGTCGACACGGTTCAACCAGAATCGTCTCTTCCAGAATGATCAGAAGAGGCTCTATGAATCATTGGAGCAACCAATGGTACGTGGAACGGGCCCAGCACCGAATCAGGCCGACACTATCGCATTCTTGCGCGGCCTGTGGTCAGAGCCCGTAAACCACAGCGAGGGCCCTTGGACGGAAGTTGTGGCGAGTAAGTGTGCGAATATTACGCCCATGGACCCCGTCATCATAACGCCGGATGACGTAGCTGAGGCGGTCCGTAGGGCCCCGAACTGGAAAAGTCCGGGACTCGACGGACTGCATCACTACTGGCTGAAGGGGTTCGTGGTGTGTCACGCTGTGCTCGCCCGACAGTTTTAAGAGGCTTTCGACCAAAAGTCGCTCCCGAGCCTCTTCACTACTGGGATCACTCATTTGGTTCCTAAAGACCGGGATTCCACAGACCCGAGCAAGTATCGCCCCATAACGTGTCTACCTACCATATACAAGACACTAACATCCATTTTGAGCGCAAGAATCACTCCTCACCTGAACTCAAATCAGGTGATGTCGTGCGCTCAAAATGGATGTAGGGGCGGTGGTCGTGGAACCAAGGAACCACTCCTCATTGACGCGGTCATTGGCAAGGTGGTTAATCGCAATCGTCGGAACCTCTCCGCCGCCTGGATAGACTACAAAAAGGCATTCGACTCGGTGCCTCCTACATAGCTTAAGAGGTTCCTCGAGCTGGACAAGGTTGACTGTACGGTTCGAGACTTCCTCGGGCAGTGTATGGGGCAGTGGAGTACGATCCTTTGTCATCTGGGCCAGCGGATGACGGCTGCGGAGAACCACATAAGGATAAGAAGGGGTATCTTCCAGGGCGATTGTTTGAGTCCAATCTGGTTCTGCTTCTCTCTGAACCCTCTCAGTACCTTACTGTAGGGTTCCGGGAGGGGATTTCAGCTTCGAAAAGGAGGTACAAAAGTGACCCACCTTTTCTATATGGATGATCTCAAGTTATTCGCCTCCAGTCGCTCCCATCTTGTGGAATTGCTAAACATCACTTGTGATTTTAGCAATTCTATTGAAATGGAGCTGGGAACGGATAAGTGTGCGATCCTCCATGTCGAAAGGGGATAGGTTGCTAACTCTGAGGGCATGGACTTATCTATGCCCGTCAGCATAAAGACCCTTTCCGAGGCTTAAACATACCGATACCTGGGTATGTCACAGAACATCGGTCTCGATGAGGCGGGTATGAAGCAGTCAGTTTGCGATGTGTTTTATGCACGCTTGACAAAAATGCTTAACAGTCTTTTGTCGGGCGTTAATAAGACACACGCTTATAACGGCTGGATCATACCTGTTCTCATGTATACCTTTGGCATACTCAGGTGGACTCAGACCGAACTGAACGCTCTGGATAGAAAAGTCCGCACTATAATGACGTCCCACCGAGTGCATCATCTGAGATCGTCGGTAATGAGGCTGTACTTGCCGCCGAAGCATGGTGGGCGCGGCTTTTTAAGCGCGCTTATCGCGCGCGTCATCTTCGGTTGTTCGGCGCTTTCTAACTCTGAGTACTTGCGTAGGCACAACCTAGTAGCCAGGATTCTACACCAGGAGCTCGCTCTGAAATATGGTCTCGTTGATCGGAAACTGCCTATTTATAAGTACATGCCGGAAACCGTGCTCAAAAATGACCGCGCCAGGCTCTACTGGGACCGGGCCATCATCACAGACAGGACCATTCTTGCGAATAAGCCTGATATTGTGCTGATAGACCGGGCACAGTCAAGGAGATTTTTGGTCGACATTACCATTCCGTATGACGAGAACCTCGTGAAAGCCGAAACAGATAAGCGAACAAAATATCTGGACCTGGCTCACGAGGTGACCGACATGTGGGGTGGACTGCCGGCCGAAATTATACCTGTAGTCGTTTCTGCGAACGGGTTAATCCCAGTCAGCCTCTCGGGTCATCTGAGGCGACTGGGACTCCGTGACGGACCGCTCCAAGCTCAAATGCAGAAGGCGGTGCTCCTCGATACCGCCCGCATCGTCCGCCGGTTTCTTTCCCTTTTCCCCTAACCCTCGGCCGTTTGGTCTCCCCTGCCGAGGGCTTCCATCTGGTTGGGTTTTTATTTATTTATGTATTTTTTATGCATTTATTTTATTTTGTTGATATTTATGTATGTTTATCATTTTCGTTTACAATTATATATTTAAACAGCCCAACCAGATGAGTGAACTATATATATGCCCCAAATAATAATTATAAGATTTCTTTTCTTTTCTAAGAGCAATAAATCTTAAAATTATATAATATTAACCTACTTAAAAATTAAAATGGTACCTTTGAATGTTTAAATAAAATAATATTTTGTTATACAAAAGTTGATATCTATTATAATTATTTTTTAATTATGTTTTGTATAAAATTAAGTTCATATTTTAAGTCATAAATTAAAAAAAAAACAAACATATTTTTTCGATGAATGTAAAAGTAATATAACTATTAGCGATGTAATTAACTTAACATTTTTGTTATTAGTAAAATACTTAAACAATAATTTTAACATACAAACACTTTACTTGTATTCATATAACAGTTAACATTTTGTAAGTTATGTCAAAAATAATTTGATCATAATACGATGTAATCGCAAACGTATTCATACTCGTATACGTACTTTGATAAATAAAACAAAGGTGTCACAAATCGGTTACGCAGTTGGGATTACAATTTGTAATTTGATCTGTCTGTTGTTATATAATTATGTTATTGTTACTGAAAATGATTACGTTGTTTGGACTTCTTTGTTCAGTACCTTAATATGAAATTTAATAATTTATTAATTTCGGTTTTATATATGTTATACATTGAAATCATATGCTTTTAACTTTTTTAAGTGATTATTTTCTGAGAAAATGGTATTTTTGAGGATTATGAGAATACTTACTTCGTTTGATACGATTTTGTAACTCATTACATTATGTATACAATTAATAAATTAAAATTTCGATATGCCCATATTGTGAGCCTCAATCCCTGACTGTCAATGATGTAACTAAATATACGAGACTATATAATATAAATTTGTAAAAGGTATTAGTAAATTTAAAAGTTACGAAATACAGAATTATAAATGAAAAATATTAATACATTAATAGTGTGTAGGTATGAGAGTAAAGTAAAGAAAAATTAACGGGGGTTACCATGTCCACACATACAAACGGCCTGATTAGCTAAAAGTTTGGAAAACCTAATTACCGATTAATTTTTAAAATATTTTCGGATGCTATAAAAAGCGCAATGAGTTCTAACTATTGTTATTAAATAAAATGAGAATTTGTTATTAATTGTATTGGAACATTGTCCATTATCTTGATCATGTATGTACACGAGCCGTGTGCGTGATAGTAATGGTACAATGAAATAATAATATATTAATTGAGCTGAAATGCTATATATTATGTAAAGAAGTGAATGAAATTATATTGGTTATTGCCTTGATCATGCGAGTCGTGTACATGAAAGAAATTACACAAACAGTAATCAATAGCTAAAATGCTATAGAACAAAAAGAAAATAATTAGTGCTTAGCCAAATGCAAAAACAAAAAACAAATGGAGTAGAAAAAAATAAAGAATGAAATGAAAATTATAACGAAGAAGAAATATAGTAAGGTGAAAGTACTATATATTATAAATGTCCTGATTAGATGACATGTTCTGATGATAAGAATAAATGATATTGTAAATGTTTGCGAAAGTCAAAACATAATGTTATGTTATACAGAATGTATAAGACATATTCAGGCAAAATTATGTATAGCATAACATTATATATCTAAATTTCCACAAAGACGAGATTAAAGCGTTGTACAACTTACGCAACAAACCAGAGTTCCCGATTCTCCGTGCAGATGAAGGAAATGCTACGGTACTAATGGGTACGTCAGATTATAATTTTAAAATACAACAACTTTGATCAGACAAAAGTAGGTTGCTGTCATCTGCTTGGGATCCTTTTATTAACAAAATTAAATCCAAACCCAAGCATACCTCTGCAAGACTTCAAGATACTGTTAGCTCATTTTGCGTAGATCGAACCAAAAATTAATATTAAAAAACTGAATGTAGCCGGGCTAACTTTGACATCGGTCAAACATCTCAGTCTCCCCTACGATCATGGGTTACTGTAAATCACCCGAAACGTCGAGAATTAAAAAAGTAAATTAAACGCGATAAAATCCGTAATAATAGTATTATTCAATATGTAGTGTTCGCGTAAATATAAGAAATCATTAAGTTTGTCATAATTTGAAATTGGCCGTTGTTTTGTTCAAATAGGATAAGAGCTGTTTTAAAAATTTAAATAAGAAAAAGGGTGTGTATTGTGTATTTCAATGTTTCATGTTAGTAATATAGTAAAAAGTATTTTTAGTAATAATATTAATTAAAATTCGTTAACAGAGTGGAAGTAAAAGTAAGGGAAATTAAAGTTTATATTAAAAAGTTAAAATTATTGGATAATATGGGTTCTTCATTTTTTAAATATCTTATAAAATGTAATTACGAACATTTTTTGCTTTAAATTACCTATTTTTGATAAATACTATTCGATGTTAGTGTCGATAATACTTATCGATGTTTTTTTCTACCTATGTCTGTTTACAATAATGAGGATCTCTGACAAGAGATAATTATTAAATACTTGTTAATTTACATTAAAGTTGGTAAAAAATTACTTCGAGTACATTCGCTAGATAAAATAAAATGATGTGTCTTACCTAGTTTGAAGAGCACCTCCCGCCCTCCCTCAATTTATTGAGCAGATGTACACGAATTAATTTTTTACCAACTTTGATATAATGGACTTCCGCTAAGTAACGCCTGATTATATTAATTATATTAATTTACAGATTTTTAAATGACTCTATATTAAAACTGTGACTAAAAAGCATTAAACTTGTGAATTGATATCCGAAGTAAATTGAATGAGACGTCAGTGATTTGTGGTATGGTATTCATTAATTTAATTTAAAGTTTGTAAAATTCTAATTGTACATATAGATAATGTTGTAATAGAGGTAATATTTTGAAAGCTTATTGATTTTCTCTATAACGAGGACCAAAATTTATTGGTTAGTAATAATTCTTTAGTAAATTATATATTTTTTTAGTTACCACCTCCATTTTATCCTACTCATTGGATGTTTTAAGACCTCTCGAATGAACCAGCATTCCCAAATTTTGAAAACCCGGGAGAAAATCATTTCTATAACTACTAAGAAAAACATAGATAGACTAGACTAATGCAGCATCGTTTTTTGTTTAAATGAGGTATAAAGTTTGTATCTAAGACATTAGAATTAATTGATACATTTATTAATTGTTTATATTAAATGACACATAAATAGAATGGACGTTACTAGTAGGTCTGGGTATAGAATTTTTATCGATATATTTTTTCACACTGTCCTATATCTTATTAGTTCCTTGGACGCTCACTTCTGCTATCAGCGCCAAAATGGCGAAAATCTGATCGCCTCATTATGTCACGGCGTACAGCCCTGCGTACTTGTATGATAAAGGTTAGTAAGTGAATACCATTTAATAAAGTCTACAAAATTGTTAAAGTAACACTGCCAAATATTTATAAGTGAATGCCATATTATAAAGATTTTATTTATTTTTAAATGATAGAATAAGGATGACAAACGAGCACATAGTCTACTGTTTTACTGATGGTAAGTGAATGCTGTGGCGTGAATTCAGATGCGTTGTCACCCCTGAGGACTAAGATGGAATGTTTTCCAGTAATAACGTACGGTTCTCTACACTCACCCTACGAAACACAGAAGCATTAAGCTGATATAACACGATGGTATCCTGTAAGAACGTGGTCATTCCCAAGTTATTGAACCATAATATAGCTGCAATGTGGCTCTACCACGTATACTTATAGTAACAGGGAATTTATTTTGATATAACATTTCTAGTTCATTAATAACCATTTCACGTGACTTCGTACAATCGTTTTGAACGTTATGAGGCTATAGACGTTGCTATAAATCAACTGGACATTGTACGTGTGTATTACATTCCAAGCACGTTGAGCCCGGCGCAATAACACGAGTGCTGAAGCTGGAATGAGTTACGAAGTTTTCATTATATATAATACTGTAGGATTTTTGTCAATATATTTCTATGTACACTTTTTTATTTGATTTGTTTCATTGTTGTTTTTCATTTTATTTTTAAAATACTTTATAAATATTTTGTTTATACTAATAAATGTTTATTCTATTACTTCAAACTTACTTAAAAATTTTATTAAATTATATATTATGTAATTTTGTTATAAGTTTAGAAGTTCAGCTTACAAATATTTGGCAGCGTTACTTTCACAATTATTTTGTAGCTTTATTAAATTGTATTTTTATATAAATATTATTTGAAATATTTTTGTAGCATTTTAAATAGTTTTAACGGTAGTACTGTTGATACTTTGTAAAACCAAATAAAGAGCGCGACCTAATGTTAAATAAAAATAATAACAGCCTGTATAGGTTCCACAGCAAGGTACAGGCAATATCTATTTCGACAAGGCTTTGGGGCAATGAAAAGTCCGCCTTATAAGCCTTTAAACATCCATATTTATCCTTAATTAAGAATCAAAATGCAGATACTTTGTTACACCGAGGACCCAGGTGGAATGCCTTGTTTCCATTAAAAAGGGCCTCCGGTTCTCTACACTCACCATACGAATCACATTCACATTAAGCTGCTATTTTACACCGGTATTCTGTGTGACCTTAGTCCTACTCCGGTCGAGCCGACTCATTCGTGTTACAACCACAATACAGCAGCAGCGTGGCTCTTCCACGTGGAACGTAGCTCTATCGCGTGGAATTACGTGTTCACGGTTTTACTGTTCAAATGTCCTTGATTTTTTTTTGTTGTTATCAGCTATCCAAGTTTATTGATTATTCTTACCTTTACTGCCTATAAAAAAATTAGAAACGAAAAAATTATTAGTACATACAAATACTTGTATATAACGGGAATGTAATTTACTGACAACAACTCCACGGATTAAATATTAATGAAGTAATTCAGTAGTATTAAACTACTTTGATGATTTCGGTTAATAGTTGATACAACAAACCAGTATATTCTAAAATAGCTCATCATGTTCAAATCCTATCGATCTGATTGCAACTGACCACGATTAATAGTAAAATATTTAGAGCACAGGCGAACGCGAACAAGCTTAAGATATTAGAAGCTGATTTTATAAGAAACTAGCTTTTCCCTCCAGCTTCATTACAAAAGGTAGAGTCCATAATGATTTTTTATATTTACACGAATACTTGATATTGAATAAAGTTTATTTTACGAACTTTATCGCATTTATCTGCTAAGGATCCTATAATTAATAAAATAAAATCCAAACCCAGCCATACTACTGCAAGACTTCAAGATATGTACTGTAAGCTCGTTCTGCGTAGGTCAGAGCGAAAATTTGTATTCAAAAGCTGAAGTAGCTTGGGCTATGACATCAATGATCGAAACGTCGGATATTAAGAGCAAGTAAAATAAGTTTCATTCAATTTCAGTCCATGTTCACCTTTAATATTCGTATACTGGGTATAATTACCATGAGGAAATTTTAAACTGCTACGTGGACGAAGTTTTTTTTTATATGATAAGGGTGACAAGCGAGCACACACTCCACCTGATGGTAAATGGTTGCTGTGGCCCATAAACATCTACATCTATCTTCGTTGGCGGATTTTCTCCTCGATTAAGAATAAAATGCAGATGCATTGTTATCCCTGAGGACTAAGATGGAATGCCTGGTATCTAGTAAAAGAGGCCTCCGACACTATTTACTGGAATTACTGTACTCACCATACGAAATACAGCATCTTTAAGACTGATATTTTGTGTGTATTTGTAGCATTATTTGTTTTAAGTTGATTGCATGTGTCCATGTGCTGTAGGAATTTACCATCAGCGTGATGTGAGTACATTTGTAACTATTTTTTTAAATGAATAATGAATATAATGAATAATATATCATTGTACCTTACAAAATTGTTTCAGTTCTCGCCTCGTCAATTCTCTTATAGTCCAAGATCCCAGGACCACCAGACGTCACTTATTTTCTGACGAACGAAATGTGTAAGATAGAGTAGTGTTAGTATGTACTATGAACGCATGCCTTTTTTTACATGTGGAAATGCCCACGCATACCCTCCTCGGGGGGGCAAGGATGGTTTATGTCGGACTCGCACCAACTGATTTCGGTCGCGGTGGCCGTTCTCAAAGGAAACTAGCCACCTGCGCAGCACAGGGTTGTAGTGCCCGAGTGTGTGTGCAAGAACAGGTGCAGGATAAACGGTTTTAGGTGTTTTGCGAGGCACGGAAGTGAAACACCGCCAACTTCCTGAATCCTAGCAGCTACTGAGAATTCTTAGAGAAAAATGTAAGCTGATTATTTCGAAGCGCGACTGCTATCATTTGATCCCGGGTTCGAATCCCGGGTCAGATCAGAGTGAGTTATTGCGGTTTTTTGTCAATAATTTCACAGTTCTTTAGCAGCTCGGAATCTAGGAGTTGGCGTCGTTCCACCCCAGTACCTCGGAAACTACGATAAGCCGTTGGTCTTGTCGCTCACTGGTCGTGTCTGATTGTCATCCCATTGGACTATGAGAGTGTAGGACTATAGAAAGCACTTGTGATTACGCGGATACTAGTGCAATATATTTCCGCCTTACATAGATGTCTAGTATCCTGTAAGACTGGTCGCCATGATGGTAACTCAGTGTGTAGGATATTATTATTACTTTATATATCTCGAATGAGCCGATGAGTATTTTAAGTATTCAAAAGAAATACGTACACTTGATCTCTTCTTTCACACTGCCTCGATACAAAAGTAATGTAACTTAGATACCTAATAATTAATTGCGTATATACTACTAATCATTACGCAATTTCAAGTTCTTCCTTTTATTCGCTGTACCATTTTATTATATACCCTCATTCGTAACTTAGTAATAATGGAGTCTTTTCGAAGAAAATGTGTGCCTAGCTCTTACATTATCAATTTACTAATCAGGCCCGATAAGCCGTCAGATCTAGTTTCCACTCACGTGCTTGCTTCATTTACCGAGTGTTTGCTCTTCAAGGGTCCAGTTAAAGTTGTTCAGTGTGCATATTAAATAACTTTACAAGTAACTTATCGCCCCGTTCTTGTTTACAACTGTCGAAAATTTATAATACGCATTACACTTGAAGTTCTGGACGGTATAAACTGGTGCACAGTATTTTGGTATCTAACCACTAATGCCGGATTACTATATTTAAAAACCCTTTGTTTTCTTTTACGAACCGATTTGCAGTATCTACATTATGTGCATATAAAACCCTTTTTAAAACAAAATATCAAATCAACTGTATATAAACAGCTAAAGTTTATTTTTTTCATTTTAAGTTGCTGAAATAATAATAATGTCCTCCAGACCGAATTTCGGTCACAGCGGCCATTCTCTGCGGAGGCTAGCCATCTGCGCAGAACATAATGACACTGCCCGAGTGAATGCGCAAGCACAGTTGCACTCTCTAGTCTCTTTAATAAATAAATGAATATTATAAATAATATAAAAGTTTTGATGTTTGTGACTTAGTGTGTATGCTAAATAATATATTATTACTAATTTCGATACAGCATTATTTACATTGTCATAATTAATTGATTGCCATTTGAGTTTAAAAATTAAAGGGGTATCGTCAGCAAATAATCCTATATCGTGATTGTCCCCTAGAAGATAATGTAAGCCATTAATAAAGATTAAGAACAGGAATGGGCCAAGAATCGAGCTTTGAGAAACGCCCATTGATACTACTGATCTGGAGGAACCTTTACCATTAATCACGACTTTTTCAGTTCTGTTACTTAAATATGAAGTAATAAGTCTAAGCGCAAAATTTTTTACACCGTAATGTTGTAGTTTCCTGATTAATGTCTCATGATGAACACAATCGAAAGCCTTGGTAAGATCTCAAAAAATACCTAAGGCATCTTGTGAATTCTCACAGGCATTAAAAATATATTTCATAAGCTCAACACAGGCGTCAGACGACGAGCGACCCCTTGTAAAGCCGAATTGGTTTTTATGCGGTAATTTATTTCTATTAAATAATTAACAATTGATCCAAAATAGTTTTTTCGAAAATTTTACTGAGAGTACGTAGAACAGAATTAGGTCTAAAATTAGAGGGGTCCAATGTACTACCAGATTTAAATAAAGGTGTTATTACTTTAATATACTTCATTAAATCAGGAAACACACAAGTTACTTAATTGCATCTAACCAGGTGCAATTAAGAAACTGCATTGTTAGACCACGTTCGTTCCAAAACCACTAAAATATAATTCACAATGGAGTAAGAGGCAAACAATCTTTTAGCTTTCCTAGATGATTTAGTCATCCGAAATCCTGATAACACTATTGGTCACACTGTGTAGGAAAATAACCATACCAAACGATATTTATATGGTGAATCGCACCATCATACATCACAGTTAGCTACCGTGGGAAAATCTTTGTTTCAGAGAGCACGAGGGATCTATAACAGAAAATATCTTGCCGCCGAGCTTCAGCACGTCGAGCAAGTGTTGCAATACAACAAGCTTAGAGTCCCTACGTCACAATGACCGAGTAAAGCCCGCCATAGTCGAGCGTGTGCCTTCTGTACTACCCTATGTCAGAGGAGTCACAGACAAGGTTGGCTACATCTTGAAGTGAGCTTTCATTAAAACATAGTTCAAGCTACCGAAGAAGAGTCACTTTTACCATCCGTCAAGTGTCATATCTCTCTACAAGATGCAGGAGTGTACAAGCTTGATTTCGAATGTGGTCTCCTACCTTAGGGCAAACAAAAAGATCCATTAAAACCCACGTGAAAGCAGCTGACGTTAGGTACCGATGCTTTGAGAAGTCTGCAGTGTGTGAACTTGTTCTAGATCTCCCCGCCATTACATTAGATTTGACAGACCACAAATCCTTGCAAACGAACACCGATTCCTACCAAGGATAATTCAGGAAGTTATTGAAATTAAAAAAACATACTAATTTCAATAGAGAAGATGGATGGGTGCTGCCATTTGATCGGGATCCTATAATTAATAATATCAAAATCAAATCCAAGCATACCACTGCAAGACTTCACGATGCTGTAAGCTCATTCTGGGTAGATCAAAACAAAAATTAATATTCAAAAACTGAATGTAGCCAGGCTAACTATGGCATCGGGACGTCAAACACTACAGTCCCCCCCCCACCGTGACCATGGGTTCTGAAAGTTTTAATTAATAAAAACTGTACAAAAAGGGTTATTATAATATCAAGGAAAAAATGAATGAAAATAACCCCTGGGAATAAGGTGAATAAGGAGATAGCCATCATTCTAGTTCTATGAAAATTCATTTAAAAATTGCATAAACAAAATTTTTGTTAAATGAAATATGTTTAAAAACAGTCCCGCTGGGTTTCTTGCTAGTTCTTCCCAGGACAAAGGTATTTTCCGAACCATTGGTAAATTAAAAAACGACTTTCAATAAGTATTATGCAATAATCAATATTGAATAAAAAATCATTCTATTCTATTCTATTACGCATTAACTCAACGGATTTTGATGAAAGTTTTATGAAACGGATTCAGCCCGTAGGTATGACCTACATTAGGACAGGATACTATTTATACCGATGAAACGTTTCCGGGGGATAATTTTATCGTTCTTTTATTTATTACTTTCTACGTTTACGTCTAATATCTGATTAAATAACTAATGGTAAAATTAGATTTTTATAATTATTTGATTTTTTCTCGTGGTAGAGCCAAGCTACAGCTATATTTATATTACAGTTGTAGCACAAATGGGTTGTCTTGACCGTGGAAGGATCACGCTCTCATATTTTTTAGTTGCCGACAAACTGGCATACAGTTTGGCAAAGTGTGAAATGTAAATTATGTAACACTCTTTCTAAGAATAAATTAAAAAAAATATATATACCAGCATAAAATAGCAGCTTAATGCTGCTGTGTTTTAATTGGTGAGTGTAGAGAACCGGAGACCTTTTTCACTGGAAAAGAGGCATTCCATCTCAGTTCTCACGGATGACAACGCATCTGCATTTTATTCGCTAACGAAGATAGATCTATGGGCCACAGCAACGACTTACGAGTACCATCAGTTGGACTGTGTGCCCGCTTGTCACCCTTATCTTATAAAAAAAAGAAAACTTCGTCCGCGTAGCGTTAAAAATTCATGGTAATTATACCTAGTGTACGAATATTAAAGGTGAACATGGACTGAAATTGAATTCAACTAATTTTACAGATTTTTTGCACCTAATTTAATTTATTTTACTTGATTTTAATATCCGACGTTTCAATCATGGATGTCATAGCCCAAGCTAACTTCAGCTTTTAAATACAAATTTTCGGTCCGACCTACGCAGAGCGAGCTTACAGTACATATCTTTAAGTCTTGCAGTAGTATGTTTGAGATTCGATTTAATTTTATTAAATATAAGATCCTAAGAAGTTGAATGCAATAAAGTTCGTGAAATTAATTTTATTCATCGTCAAGTATTCGTGTAAATATAAAAAATTATGGTCTCTAATTTTTGTAATGAAACCGGAGGTAAAAGCTAGTTTCTTATTAAATCAACTTGTAACATCTCAAGCTTGTTAGCGTTCGCCTGTGCTCTAAATATTTGCTTATTAATCGCGATCAGTTGCAATTAGACCGATAAGATTTTAACATTAGGTTGGTTGTGTCAGCTATTCATTACTACGGCGGTTCATTAATAGATGGAGTGACGACATGGAAAGAAATGCAAAAAATCGATTGATGATGATCGTGATTTGCGTTACTTCTTGAGCGAGACCTATGTTCAGCTGTTGGCTGGTGATCGGATGAATAATATATATATCGTTTTGTTAATGAGTTATTGATAAATAAGCAACATGTGTATGTATGTCCTAAGTCAGTCAGAAACTTCTTATATTAATGAAACTCAATGTTGGATTGCGGTAAAAGAAATATTTTTCGATCACCAAGCGGAAGAAGTTCGCGAAAAAGATAGTTGACATATTATATTAAGCAACTTTAACAAGTATTATTATCGTGGTACTTAAAATTATTTATAATATATATATATATATATATATATATATATATATATATATATATATATATATATATTATTTTTATTTTTCCTTGCAGATTGACTAATTAAGGAATTAGTAGACGGTGCATACTCCTATTATAAGCCTATTAATGCTGGTGTTCCACAGCGGTATGTGCTATCACCTACGCTGTTTCTTCTGCATATCAATGATATGTTACAACCCAGTAGCATTCATTGCTATGCGGACGATAGCACTGGGGGTGATTTTTACACCGGCCGTACCAATATTTTTCGGGAGCACGGCACCCTGTACCGGAAAAAAGCTTGTGTCTGAAGTCAAGTCGTTGTTAAACAAAGTCTAGGATTTCGAACGACTAAATTGGGTTCAGTTTAACCCTCATAACCACAGGTTTTCGCTTTTGCAGCTAAAAAGAACCCTTTTATCGTAAATCTTCAATTTCAGGGCCCTACTTTTGCTGCCTCAGCTAGCATTGGAATCGTCGACATATCCAATGATGTGCTGTTTTGTGGTCACTTAGAAGTGAAAACTAAATTGACATCTAAAAATATTGGCGTGCTTATCACAGAAGGACAGTATTTCATGCATCCACACCATAAATGGATGCTTGGCAGTACACGACTGTGCATTTCACAAGGAATTTTCTTTCACGCACAACCACTTTATGGAATCGTTTACCACCGGGGATTTTTCCGGACCGATATGACTTAGGAACCTTCAATAATAGAGCTTACTCTTTTCTAACGACGCACTTGCAATTCCCCTGGTGTTGCAGTTGTTTATGGACAGCGGTAGTCACTTACCATCAGGTGAGCCGCATGCTCGTTTGCCCCCTCTAATTAAAAAAAAGATATTTTTTCTGTTTAGCTTTTACATCGTGGTGGTATGATGGTTTATATAGAAACTGTTTGCAAAAGAAATTATTTATTACGCTAGTATTTAGTTTTACATAATTTTAGCTACTAGAAATGCAGAAGTATTTATAAGTCATGAAGGCTAATGAACCAATCACAGCAAATGAAAACTCATCGACACGACAAAGCATCCTAGATGGACTGCCTGATTGCTACTAACCGCAAGGCTTTTATGTAATCATCAGTGAATGATCAACTAAGTTAGGATGCTATATAATTTTATCAAAATATATTTTATTTTATCATATTGGAAAACCTACAGCTAAAATCACCAAATGCATAAAAAAATTAGAATAAGTAGACCGATTCCCAGTTTACCAAATAAAATATTGTAAATAAGATTATATAGACCATATAACAAGACCACACGCATATTACATTAACTGCGAGAGGTTAAAGAAATTGAGGAAGCATAGTTCATCATCATTATTACGCCATAGTATTAAAATTGTTGCATGCTTTGTTTATAGGGACGTGCAGAAGATTAGGTTTTCTTATCGGTACCGATGGTATGTGCAGCCCTATTTCATAAAGCAATATTGTATAACTTATTTTATATAAATATCTTCTGCAATAGCTCAGGGTCTTAGCTTTAATAGTACATGAGCAATTTAGGCCATGCCGGCATCATTGAATTTATAAGTTGCAATTTTAAGTGCTAGTTTACAAAGTTTTTTGTACAGAATAAAATTCGCAAACGAACACATAATAAACAATATGGTGGATGCTGTGGCTCAAAGATCTGTCTACTGTCTTCGATTATGAATCATAATGAAATCATAACTCTCAGGACGAAGATGGAGTGCCTCGTTTCCATTAAAAAGGGACTCCGATTCTCTACGAAACACAGCAGCAGCGTCTTTCTAATAGCGACTAAAAATAAAAAGCAGGTATAGTAAATATAACGGTTCTGTGAAAGCGCGATCCTTCTCTGATCAACCCGAACCAAGTGCTCAGAGGTGAAAAAAAATATCATGAGAAAACCTGCATGACAGGAATATAAAATTGTTTCGAAGAGATGTGAAGTCTGCCAACAGTGGGGTAGCGTGGCGGACTATTTGCTTCATAACCCTTTCAAAATGAAAGAAGTTCTATGAGAATCCAGCCCATAAGGGACGTATAAAGGCTGTAACTTCACTGTACTAATTAAACAACTTCAAAAAGGAGTAGATCCTCAATTCTTCGGTAAGTGAAACTTATTTAACAACTTAGTTGACAAATTAGTAAAATCTAAAGTTACAGCCTATATACGTCCTACTGCTGGGCACATGCTTCTTCTCATTTTTGAAAGGGTTTTAGGGCAAACAAATGTCTGCCGTTGCCCAATGCATGTTGGCGAACTTCACAAATGTCTTCGAAATATTTTTTTCTTATTTCTCAGACATGCAGGTTTCCTCACGTTATTTTAATTCACTGACAATCACGTGGTAAATCAGCACTTACAATTTCAGATAACAATTACATTGGTGCCGGCGTGGATCGAATCTGTATTGCTCGCGTACTGTGAAATTTACAGCGACCGTCTAACCCCTGAGCTGCCACGTTTCTAAGATAAATTAGTACGGTATTAAAAAACAAAAACGTCACGTTTTTTTGTAAAGTTTCGACGCCTGGGCTGCATGACTATACTATTATTTAACTTACTAACTAAAAATATAAAATAAAAGAACAGTGATGTGTCAATTTTTTTTACATATGTTTTGGTATAACTACTTTGCCTATGAACCGATTTTACTGACTAGTTTTTTTATTAAATTGGTTATACTTGAGAAATAGTCCCATATAGAACCTTGAACTTGGTCCACTCAAAAAGTAACAAAAATTGTATATATTGTATATTTTATATGTACTACTGTACGTAGAGCTACGATGGCTATCCGAGTACAGAATCAGAGAACGAAACCTATCCAACTGCAAAGAGTTGTAAGATAGGGTAACGTTATATCCCCAAAACTTGTCACCGCTGCATTGGAAGACGTTTTCAAGCTTCTGGACTGGAAAGGATACGGTATTAAATATAATTAATAGAATCAGGCGTTACTTTGCGGAAATCCATTATATAAAAGCTTTTACAAAAAATTTACTTCGCAAATATCCGCGTTATAAAATAAAATGATGTGTCTTACCTAGTATGAAGAAGCACCTCCCGCCCTCCCTCAATTGCGTGCACTATCCCCGTCACCACTAATCCCAGCACCGCTACTTCCAACACCACTACACTAGGCAAGACACACCACTGACGATAATACGACACGTGTTTCGCCTCTACACGAGGCATCCTCAGGTGATATAGACTCTATAGTGGAAGTAGCGGTGCTGGGATTAGTGGTGACGGGGATAGTGCACGCAATTGAGGGAGGGCGGGAGGTGCTTCTTCATACTAGGTAAGACACATCATTTTATTTTATAACGCGGATATTTGCGAAGTAAATTTTTTGTAAAAGCTTTTATACGGTATTAAAATCAAATGGAGTACATCGCTCACCTTCGATTTGCCGACGATATAGTCTTTATGGCAGAATCGCTGGAGGATCTAACCACTATGCTCAATGACCTCAATAGTGTCTCCCAACGGATAGGTCTTAAGATGAACATGGACGAAACAAAAATCATGTTTAACGTCCATGTCACACCAATTCCGGTAGTTGTTGGGAGCACTAAGCTCGAAGTTGTTTACCTGGGAAAAATAGTCCAACTAGGTAAGTCCAACTTCGACCGAGAGGTCAATCGACGGATTCAACTCGGCTGGGCAGCGTTCGGGAAACTACGACACATCTTTTCGTAAGACATACCTCAAAATCTTAAAACGAAATTGTACAACCAGTGCGTGTTGCCAGTGATGACTTACGGATCTGAGACGTGGTCCTTCACTGCTGGCCATATGAGGAAGCTTAAGGTCGCTCAACAAGCTATGGATAGGGCTATGCTCGAGATTTCTCTGCGTGATAAACTTAGAAATGAGGATATCCGCAGTAGAACCAGAGTAACCGACATAACCCAACGGATTAGTAAGCTGAAGTGGCAGTGGGCCGGCCATATAGCTCGAAGAACCGACAACCGATGGGGAAAAAAGATTCTTGAGTGGCAGGCTCGTACCGGTAGGCAAAGTGTAGGGCGACCCCCCACGAGATGTAGTGACGACCCGGTAAGACATGTAGGAAGACTATGAACGCAGGTGGCTCAGGACCGTGCTTTGTGGCATTCCTTGGGGGAGGCCTATGTTCAGCAGTTGACTTATGAAAGGCTGTAATGATGATAATGATGATGACTGTACGTATTATATTTATTTAAAATGCTTAGTATTAGTATTAAAAATATTTGTACAGGAAAATTGATCGTTGCAAAAGTAAGAACTGACTTTGAAATAAACTTTTATTTTTATGTCTTTACACCACCGACATAAGAAACTACTCGTATTGTGTGGAAATTATTTTAGTCTGTTTAGGTTTTAAAAACAATTTTAACTATTTTCAAGTTTAATTTTTACTGTACAAATAAGTTTTATAACAAAACGCTAAGCAATTTAAACAAGTAATGTACGTTCAATAGTACATAGTTGAAATTTGTTAAGTATAAAACTTTTAGTAATTTCTAGGAAAAATGTCATGAAGAGTTATGGATTAATACAAGTAAACCCAATCCGCTTCGTAAATCAAGTAGCTGAATGAACATGTAATAAATACTTCATGAGACATTCAGACATATTGTGTCTATTCAGTGGACCTTCTGATTTATTCCCTGGGACAAAAACGGAGAAATATTTTACTTACTCCAACACTTTCAGTCAAAAACATAAAATGAACGTGTCTTTTTTACTTATCTATCCAACTGAATATATATTTCAATTTCAACGCTTTAATTTTGATATACTATTATAAAAATAACGAATTACTAAATTTGTCTATCATATTATTGTATTACGTGGTAGAGTGACGCTGCGTTGATATAAGCTTTAGTACGAATGGGTCGGCTAGACCCAAGAAGACTGCTGTGTTTCGTATGGTGAATATAGAGATCCGAAGACCCTTTACACGGGAAACTAGGCATTCCATTTTATTCCTGACAATACATCTGCATTTGATTCTTAATCGAGTATAAATGTCTATGGGCCACAGCATTCACTTTGCATCACGTAGACTATACGCTCGTTTTTCACCCTTATTCTGAAAAAAAAAATCATGCATAAGACGTAAAAGCTCATCTCGTGCGTGACTACAATTAAGCCAAATTAACTTTAAGAACTGCCGTGTCCTTCACTAATATTGCGATCATAGTTTTCGTTCAGAGTCGTAATTAAGTCAAATCCTTTATAAGTAGATTGGCCCATATCCAGCCCAACATTATCATCATTATCATTACAACTCTTCACAAGTCCACTGCTGAACATAGGCCTCCGAAAAGGAATGCCACAAATCACAGTTCTGAATGCAGACGCCCCTTGTGTATCTTTTTCTCCCATTCGATGGTTGATTCTTCAAGCTATATAGCCGGACCAAGCGTGGCGACTATGGTCATATACCTCCTATGAAAAAAAGTGTCCAGCCCAATCCTTGTCGGAAGGTGGAATAGACTGATAAGATTAAGCAAAAGTCAAAACTGACTGCTTAATAAATTATTTAATATAAGTAACAAATATTCACAGAACAATGCTATTGCGTCACAAATGTTTAGAACAATATTAAAGGACCTAAAACTTTGGAGTGGATCCAAGAATCTTAAACTTATAATGAATTTGCTCTACGTGTTGCACTATTTTAATAAGATATAAGCATTTGGTTTCATTTCATATGCACGGCAGTAAAGGCAAACATTGAATGGATATGCATGTTTGAAAATTAAAATACACGTAAGAATAGCGAAAAATACTTTTGGTGGGTGAAGGACAGCAATAAGCGTTTTTTTTATTTTTATTATCACTAACAATAAGTATTTTCTTAAATAAAAAAAAAAACAATTATTAAAATCTTGACTTCGGTTTTTCCGAAATTTTTATTTTGGTTAAACCAGCGTATCTCCACTTTGATTCCTAATCGAGGGTAAATGTGTGTGCTCGATTGTCACCCTTATTCTATAAAAAATCTACATTGAAAAAATTCTACAAATAGAGTAACATTTTATAAAAAGATAAATAAAAAGTAGTTTCTGCTCTCAATTCGCTTGCTTTGTTTTGATTGTTGGCGTTAAATATGTATGTATATGAAATAAACGAGTGAGAAAGTTTATTAAGCTCAAAGGAGGGAGTGCTCAAGTTTGCATTGCACAAACAAGGGAATAGAGACGTTTCCATGAAAATGTTTACTCGATAAAGTTATGTACTAGGGCATGTAATTTAATTGATCATTCCAATGTTAAAATTCTAATGTGATATCTTTAATTTTTTCGATTTTATATTTTGCTTTATTTTCATTAACTTCTTAGACTTAGGGTTAGGGAATTTTCAAACTCTCAAATATCCTTTATACCAACACACACTGAAATCAACTTATAGACGCGATATATTCAAACCGCTTTATATGTTTCATGGGCTTTATTTCCAATCCATGCTTTATTTTTCTACAATACTTTTGTGACAAGGTCACTTAAAAGATAAATTTTAAATTTATACATATAACTAAAATTGAAGTGTCAGTTTGGAGTTCAGTTCGCTTTACCATCTAAGGCTACATAACGGCTTACCATCATGTGAGATCGTGGTAAAGAGACGGACATCTCATTCTTAATCTTTTATTTTTATTTTCTTAGGATAAATTCCTTAGTAATAAGACTTAAAAAGCCACAGGTATTTCTATTCAGACTACATTGAACTGTTAAGCGTCTACGGGCAACGCATTCAGTGTAAGAACGTGCTTTGCTTTTGAGACTTTACCAGTTTCAACAATAAACATTTTATAAGTGAAATAAGTTTGTACAGACTAATAAAACGTCCAGTACAAAATAATAACATTGCAGCCCATTAAATGTCCACTGCTGATTGTAGGCCTCCTAAGTAGATTTCCTCATTGGGGATATTTGCTACTTTGAATGAAACTAACTTTACGAAATTTGTTTAAGTTTACTTTAAACGTGGTACAGCCATGCTGCAACTAAATTAATAGTATAGTTGTAGCACGAATGGGTCAGCTCGACCGGGTTACGACCACGATATCAGAATACCAGCGTAAAATAGCGGCTTAATGCTGCTGTGTTTCGTATGGTGAGTGTAGAGAACCGGAGACCCTTTTTACTGAAAAAGAGGCATTCCATCTTTGTCCTCACGGCTGACAACGCATCCGCATTTTAATTCGCAAACGAAGATAGATGTACATATCTATGGGCCACAGCAACCACTTACCATCAGGTGGCCTGTGTGCTCGTTTGTCACCCTTGTTCTATTAAAAAAAATACATGTTTTTAATTCCCAACGATGGCTATGGTGGAGACTGATTTGTTTGAGTACCCAATGTCATAGTTTTACTACCAGATGGACAGTTATTAATAATAATCGTTTCATCATCATCATCGTCATATTACAGCCCTTCACAAGTCCACTGCTGAACATAGGCCTCCCAAGGAATGCCACAAAGCTCGATCCTGAGTCACCTGTATCCATCGACTTCCAGCATGTCTTACCAGGTTGTCACGAGGTATGAGGCTGCCACTCGAGACCCTTTTTTCCCCACCTGTTGTCGGTTCTTCGAGCTATATGGACGGCCCATTGCCATTTCGGTTTACGAATCCGTTAAAATATGTCGGTCACTCTAGTTCTACTGCGGATATCCTCATTTCTAAGTTTATCACGAAGAGAAACCCCGAGTACAATCTCGTTTTCAGGTTTTGAGAATATGTGTCGTTATTTCCCGAACGCTGCCCAGCCGAGTTGAATCCGTCGATTGACCTCTCGCTCGAAGTTGAACGTACCTAGTCGGACTATTTGTCCCAGGTAAACACACTCATCAACAACTTTCAGCTTAGTGCTCCCAACAACTACCGGCATAGGTGTGACATGGACATTAAACATGTACTTTGTTTTGTACATGTTCATCTTAAGAATTATCCATTTGGAGACACTATTGACGTCATTGAGTATAGTGATTAGGTCCGCCAGCAATTATGCCATAAGGACAATATCGTCGGTAAATCTAAGGTGAGTGATGTACTCGCCATTCATGATAATACCGTATCCTTTCCAGTCCAGTAGCTCGAAACCGTCTTTCAATGCAGCGGTGAAGATTTTCAGGGATATAACCTGTCTCACCTTATCTTACATCTCTCTGCAGTTCGAAAGGTTTTGTACTCTGATTTTGTACTAGGATAGCCATCGTATCCCTACTGTACAAACACTTCAGCACTCCGATATACCGACAGTCAACTTGGCACCGCTGAAGGGACTGTAGCCCCGCCCAAATTTCGACGGAATCAAAGACTATCTCATAGTTAGTCTTTCCACATACGCAATTGCCGAAGGGTATGTATGTGGTCTATGGTACTAAAGCCTTTTTCGGAAACCGGCTTGTTCGGGAGGCTGGAAGATATCAAGTCTGCATGCGAGATGATTCGTAATGACTGTGGAAAACAGCACGTAGACGCGGCTCAGAAGGGGAATCGGTGTGCAGTTCTTCAAGAGAGCGTTGTCGCCTTTCTTGAAGAACATAACCACCACACTTTTGCTCCACGCCTCCAGAGTTGTTCCACTATGAAGGGCGGAATTAAAAAGCATCTGAAGGACTTCAAGTACCTGGTTTCCCACCCGCTTTCAGAAGCTCCGCTGTAATTCCATTCTCGCCTGGGGGCCTTGCCGTTTTTAAGGTACTGGAGAGCCATTCGCTCAGACTGACTTCCGGGATATCATCTGATAATTGGGAATTATTGTTTAAAAGTTAAAATTAGTTAATGTTACAGCCTATATACAGCCCATTGCTGGGCACACGCCTCCCCTCATTTTTGAGAGGGTTTTAGGACAAACAAGTGTCCGCCGCGCTGCCCCAATGCGTGTTGGCGAACTTTACATGTCTTCGAAATACGTTTCTTTCTTATTTCTCAAACATGCAGGTTTCCTCACGATGTTTTCCTTCACCACCAAGCACGTGATAAATCAGCACTTAAAATTACAATTAACAATTTCATTGGTGCCAGCGGGAATGGAACCTGGGTTTTGCTCGCGTACTGTGAAATTTACCTTGTATTGGCGGCGTAAGGTAATCTTACACCCCATTAAATCTTGTGGGTGTCGTACGAGGTGATTATCGTAGTTGGTGGGACAACCACCCAGTTAACGTCTAAAGCGTAAAGTAATATTCATTAATGAAACTTAATACACTATTTTATTGAATAAAACTACTTTTACGGATTTTATTGCGCTTATTTAACTTATTTTATATTCCCGACGTTTCGATTGCTTTCCAGCAACCATAGTCACAGGGGCCTGAGGTGATTGACGTCCCGATGTCAGAGTTAACCCGGAGTACTCTCTCTGTAACAAAGATTTGCCCATGGTAGCTGATTGTGAAGGATGATGGTGGGATTCACCGTTTAAATATCGGTTTGTATGGGTCTTTTTTCTATACACAGTGTGATCTATGGTGTTATTTGGATTTCGAATGACTAACACATCTAGGAAAGCTTAAGAATTATTTGCCTCTAACTCCATAGTATCCAATTCCATTTAACGCAAAACTTAGTTTCACGGTGAACGGAAGTATTTTATAAAAAGTACCAAAAAGATATCCAAGTACTCCAAGTCTTGGGGTGATTGTAAGTATGTTTACGTAAAAATGTTCCGAAACTCTTGTGGGAATTTTCAAGTGCGCCGATACTCTCGTGATAGTAGGCTGTGGACTACATACCTCTTTCATCACTGTGAACATAAACTCGGTACCTAGATCTGTGGCTATCTTCTTAGGTATTCCATAGCGAAGAATGAAATTGTTTACAAAAACCTGTGCGATTTCTACAGAACTCTAAGTAACTAACGGGTGTGCCTCTACGTATTTAGACATCTCATATTGGAGTGTTAATGAATGTGAATAATTATAACTATCTCTATCTAGAGATCCTACGATATTATCTCGTAAGGAGTTTAAGCTGTAGACGTTACAGTCATAGGCACCCTAACGGAAATGCGTTGCGTTTGTTTCTGGCATTTGCCGCACCGTCTCACAAATGCTGTTGTCTCTTTCAATACCTGGCCAAAATTATTTTTTAATGTTTTTCAACATCCTCTTGATACCCGCGTGGCCCCTAGTAAAGAGGAGATGAAAATCATTGCAAATCACTCTTTCGTTGTCTCTGTCATTGATTCTTTCAATTTCTTTTAAAACAACAATGCTTGGTCCGGAACAATATTTAAAACTCTTAATTTCATTTATTACTTGCTCTATAAATGTATTATTTTCTTTATATTTCATGAAGAATACTTACTTTTCTTACAAAAATCAGACAGCTCCCTCACAAATTTGCCTCGCAGTAATTGTGATTGGATAGCTGGATTTTTATAAATAGTAATTTTCTTTTTAAAACATATATGAAAATTCGAGATTCGCATGCGATTCCATTGTTCTTTCGTAATATTTCCTGAAAACGTACTTAACGGGAACCACAGGGTTTTTTTACATGCTGTATACTCGTGTTCTTCTAAGGCAAGTCTAAATTTCAATAATCGACTTGACGGATCTTTCGTGTTAAAGAGATAAATAGCGAGTTTGTGGTCTGTGTAAATTTTGAAAGAACGGCCATATAAATAAGGTCTAAATTATTTGACAGCCCAAACGAGCGCCAGTAATTCTTTTTTGATTGTTGGGTAATTTTTTTCTGCTCTATTTAGGGTTCGGCTAGCATATGCTACAGGCTTTTCATTTTTTATTGGATGTAGTATCCAACTACAAATTGGTTATTTTCAAAAAAATCTGGGTACTTAAGTCACATCATATCTTGTTGTAATTAATTGAATTAACGTTGATACTTGTTACTCCAATAAAATTGTACATTTTTACGACATAATCTATCAAATGGAAAGCTTTCTCTGCAAAATTAGGAATAAATTTACGATAAAAGTTTGCGAAGGCTACAAAGAGTTTTATCTCGTCTGTATTAGTAGGAATAGGGTAATTTTGTATAACTTTGATTTTTTCAGGATCCGGTAAAACACCATCCCCAGATACAACATGACCCAAATACAATAATTATTTTTTTAAATGTACAATTATCACGGTTTAATTTAAAATTTACTTATTTTAATTGCTCAAATACTTCAGTAAATTTTTTATTGTGGTCGATTAAATTTCTTCCAAAATTTCGACATCACGTCAAGATAAATAAAACATTTTCAAACGTGAAGCCCGCCATAGACATATTCATTATCCTAGAGAAAGAATTGGAACTGGTTTTTAGACCCATTGGCCATCTGGTTATCTGGGATTGCCTAGAACAGAATGCTGTGTACTTACGACAATTTGGTTCTAATTCCACATTATAGAAACCTTGATTTAAATCTCAATGTGTATAATATATACCTTTAACCTGAAAGAGAGTCGAGTATTTCTGTAACATTCGGCAGAGGAAACTTATCATCTATTATTGAATTATTTAATTTACGTTAGTCTATTATTAATCTCCATTTCTCATCATTCGATTCCGATTTTCAGGAACTAAAAGCATAGTGCTTGACCATTCGCTCTTACAAGGCTCAATAATTCCTTTTAACGCGTCATGCGATAAAACATGCTCGCTTACTCCTTAAGTAGAGAGCGGCTGCGTCATTGGTCTGTATAAAAGGCAGTTGTTTTAGCTCGCCGCTCACTTAGCGGTTAGCCACCGTAGAGTCTATATCACCTGAGGATGCCTCGTGTAGAGGCGAAAACACGTGTCGTATTGTCGTCAGTGGTGTGTCATGCCTAGTGTAGTGGATTTGGGAGTAGTGGTGCTGGGATTAGTGGTGACGGGGATAGTGCACGCAATTGAGGGAGGACGGGAGGTGCTCTTCATGCTAGGTAAGACACATCATTTTATTTTATAACGCGGATATTTGCGAAATAAAGTTCTTTTTCTAAAATATAAACTTTCATTTCGAATTTTATTTTTATTTCGAAAATTGATTATTATTACAAATAGCTGAGGTGATTTGGGATTGTAAATTGTTTTGATCAATGACGTTTACATAACTTTAGTTGCTGATTCTTAATGATTTCTTACATTTACGCGAACACTACACATTTAAATAAAACTAATTTTACGGATTTATCGCGTACCTATATTAACTTATTTTATATTCCCGAGGGCTCGAGCAATTTACAGCACCAATGGTCACGGATGGGAC
This sequence comes from Parnassius mnemosyne, assembly GCA_963668995.1. NCBI lineage: Eukaryota > Metazoa > Arthropoda > Insecta > Lepidoptera > Papilionidae > Parnassius > Parnassius mnemosyne. The sequence goes on from CAVLGL010000137.1 coordinate 56,798,712, forward strand.
TAAGGTGTATGACGTTCCAATGTCATAGTTAACCACGGCTACCTCCAGATTAAAAATTATTGATTTTTGTTCTCATCTACGCAGTATTATCTTACAGTATCTTGAAGTCTTGCAGTTGTATGCTTGGGTTGGGATATAATTTTATTGATTATGGGATCCCAAGCAGATGGTAGTACCTAGCCATCTTTTCTATTGAAATTAGGATGTTTTTTGATTTTAATAACCTCGCGAATTATCCTTGGAAGGACGATTCCTTCCAAGGATGATTCGCGAGTATTATTTAGCGAGGATTTGTGGTCTATCAAATCTAATGTAGTGACGAGGGCAATCCTGTATGTGTTCACAGACTGCAGACTTCCCGGTGCGTCGATACTTCACATCAGCTATGTGTTCTTTAACGTGGGTTTTTATGGGTCTTTTAGTTTGTCCTATATAAGAGAGACCACATTCACAATCAAGATTGTACACTCCTGCATCTTGCACAGGGAAATTAGACTTGACTGACGGTAAAAACTGACTAGTCTACTTTGACGGCTTGAAGTATGTTTTAATGGATGTAGCTTAACGCTTCAAGATGTAGCCAATCTTGTCAGTGACACCTCTGACATACAGTACAGCAGGCACTCGCTCGACTGTGGCCGGCTTCACTCGTTCAATGTGACGTAGGCGCGGTACCGGAAGCTTATTGTAGTGCAAAACTTGTTTGACGTGTTGGAGCTCGGCGGCCAGGTGTTTACTATCACAGATCCTTTGTGCTCTCTGAAACAAAATTTACCCACGGTAGCTAACTGTGAAGGATGGTGGTGAGAATTACCGTTTAAATATCTATCTGTATTGGTCTGTTTTTCTATACACAGTGTGGCTCAAGGTGTTATCAGGATTCCGAATTACTAACACATCTAGAAAAGCTAAATAATTGTTTGCCTCTAACTCCATTGTGAACTGAATTTTAGAATTTAAGGAGTGAAGGTGGTCTAAAAATGCAGTTACTTTATCTAAAGGTAGAATTGTGAAAGTGTCATCTACGTACCGCTCGTAGAATTTTGGGTTTACGGGAGAAGTAAGCAGAGCTCTCCTCAAAGTCCTCCATGAATATATCGGTTATAACATACAGGTGAGCCAATCGCCACTCCATCTACTTGCTTGTAGAACTCCACCTTCATATATAATTATATAATATAAATATGAATAAGTAGCCAGGTGTAAGGCAGGGTCTGAGTAATACTGCATATTCTACGAGCATGTTCTTTTTCTCTAGCCTTCTAGTAACAATTGAGACGCAGCCTTCAACAGGTAAGCAACAGGTAACAGAGGCATCACATCAAAACTGACTATAGTTTCATTGTCTGCCAGATGTAGGTCTTTAATCTCGCTGACAAAATGGTTAAATATATATATATTGTGAATAGTAGAATAATATAGTGAATAGTCAACAATCAACTTACTATCAGTAGCCCTAATATTTCCACAGCCTTGTTCGAATTTAATGTTAAGTATTGGCTATACAAATTATTTGCTTCACTTAACAACGTAAAATTTTTGTTTTTATTATTTTTAGTTCTTGACTCATTACTTTTAAATTATCGGTCATAAGTCAAAAAAATATAATTATGAATAAAATTCATTATTACTAATTAATTTCAAGTTAAACAAATTAATATAATATTAATAAATAAACACTAAATTGTTATTACATAAGCTGCGAGTACATAATATGGACTCAAGTACCTTTCAAAGACTCTCTTTTTTTATAGAATTGGGGTGACAAACGAGCACACAGTCCACCTGATGGTAAGTTGTTGCTCTGGCCCATAGACATCTACATCTATCTTCGTTTGCGGATTCAATTTTAAATGCGTTTTCAGCCGTGAGGACTAAGATAGAATGCCTCTTTTCTAGTAATTAGATCTCCGGTTCTCTACACCCACCATTCGAAACACATCAGCATTAAGCTGCTATTTGACGCTGGTATACTGTGAGAGCGTAGTGCTTCCCCGGTCGAGTGGACCCATTCGTGCTACAACTATACTATTACAATAGCTGCAGCATGGCTCTACCACGTAAAGTCTCTTGATTGCTTTCCTAACAAAGGCATGTTTTGCATCCCGGAGTCAGGTTGCTATAATATTATTTACTTAATACATCATTTACGATATATTACTTTCTTAGAATATTAATAAATTTTTCGTACAATTAACTAAGTTCATTCTGCGTAGAGCGGACCAAAATGAATAATTAAAAAAGCTCTGTAAAAAGTACCCGAAGTGACGGGAATCAATGAAATACAAGTTAATTAAATGCGATAGTTTCCGTAAAAGTAGTTTTATTTAATTTGTAAATGTTATCAAGGCAACTAAGGCAAATTTGGCGAATCAATTAAAATCTAAGTGAAACGAAGAGTACCTAATAAATAACTTAGGAGTAATCTAATAAACGATGCTACGACGCTTTCTAATTGTGTGTCCCCCGCCTTCATCGACAACCTTAATTAAAAGCTTTAAAGGAAGGTATTGGTACGGCGGATGTCGTGCAAATTCTATTAACATGTTTTTATGCATATTAGCTTGAATTTTTCATACTTTTTTACGAGTACGTGTTAGATCCAAGCTGCAGCTATAAAGTTGTAGCACCAATGAGTCGGTTTCAGTTTACAGGGTGAATAGAGGTGATATATTTTTTAACTGTGAGGTATTATATCTTAGTCATTAGGGGTATCAACACATCTGTATGTAGCCTTCTTTATTTAAAGTTGGCTGCCGGTGTTCATAGACTGCAGGTAGCATCAACTGGGATAGATGTTTGCGACAGACAGTGAACTAAATTTTGAAACCAATGATGGAGTACAGACTAGCAATTATTAAGTTTTCTCTTGTACAAGTAAAAAGTTTCAAGCCACTAGAATTTTAACTGTGTCGTGGCGGAGTAAGGATCACGAAACCATAATGTTCCGTGGGTGTCGTAAAAGGCGACAGAGTGTAACAGACACAGGAAATGGTCAGCAGTTGTCTTCCTGATAACGACTCAAAATTATAAAAAAAGTATTTTGAGGCAACTGCGGAAGGTCTATCTTCAGCATAGCTAGTGCACAATCAACTTCCGAATTTGGTGTAAAGTTTCTAGATTTGTTGTATTAACGCGGATTAGAATCGGATTCGGATCACAAGCAGAGCGTATACGTTCTTAAAATTTTATCGTACTTAAAAAAACACATTTAATTTGTTAATTTAATGATAGTAGGAGCAAGTAATTTTAAGTATAACTGATTTGCCACGTCATTGGTGAAGTGGTGAGTTAATAATTCGTTTGGAAATCTCTATGTACATTTTTAATTTTAAGACTTATATATTCGTTATCTTATTACAGCTTAATATTCTCATTTATACCATCAAAATCCGTCAAACCAACAAAAAATTTCAAAGTTTTACATTTTTATGAGATAACTTTGTACAACAGTGCCGCATATTAACTTCTATCCCTTTCCTAGTATGCGTAGAATGTTGAATAATACGAAGATCATAAATTATCATTAGATCTTCTTGTGAAAACAATTATATATATATATTTGAAATTATAATTCTCGGAGGAGCCTGATCCCTAGAGAATGCGTGCCCGGGTGACATATTTGGAAAAGCTCACTGGATGCTCCGTGAGGGGTGTCTAGATAGTTGGGGTGAACTAAAATAGCCCCCGCAGACCAACAGGCTCGAGATGGACACTCCAAAACAAACCACTGCAAAGAACTTCTTCGACATACTTGAAGGTGAAGTCTATGCAGGTATAGATTTAGCATCAGGTGACAACCGACCGTAAACTACAGTCAAACACCTGCTCCTCATCAACATGAAAAAGAAAGTGAAAACAAAAGTAGTAAAAAGCAACGTGAGTGAAACAAATGCGAAATATGCGAAAATTAAAGAAACTGCTAGGGCGTCCTCCGTGAGCGACGAATATAACAAAAACAAAAATTCGCATACACAACACACAAACACTCATGCCTGTCACCCAGAGGGGTAGGCAGAGACTACGGACTTCCATTTGGCACGATCCTGACACATCTCTCACGTCTTCTTTCCATTCATATATCTACGCATACACGCTCGTCGGTTAAGGGTACTCCTAATCTGGCCCATTTTCAATGTATCGTCGATTTGGTCGATAAACCTTCGTCTAGGGCGTCCCTTCCCGACCGTGCTGTTCACTTCTGCAACTCAAATTTGCTTTATCACTCTTTTCTCGTTCATTCTTTCTACCTGACCAAACCATTGAAGCATTCCTTTCTTAATCCTGGTCACAACGTCATCTTGCAAACCACAATTTTCTCTTATCACAATATTTCTCACCCTATCATACAAATTCACATATATTAATACAAACTAAAATAAGATTAGCCACGTGGAGTTTAGGCACACTAACAGGAAGGAGCTGGCGATAGTACAACTGGCATGAAAAATTAACGTATGCTGTCTACAAGAGACCAAGTGGAAGGGGTCGAAGTCACGAGATCTGGAACCTGAATACCAGCTCTTGTACTGTGGCAATACTAGCATGCGTAACGGAGCTGCCATCGTCTTTGATGAAAACCTCAAACAATGTATTATTAACATAGATGAAGGAGCGATCAACATATGGCAGTGATATTGGCCATGGATAACACCCCCTTGAATGAACCAAAGGTGAAAAAAAGAGAAAGAAACTTTCTGGAATGAGTTTGATTATTTACTAATCTCAGTGGCACCCGAGGAAACTAAAATATATTGGAGGAGACCTGAATGGCCAGTAACAAGACGTACACGAAGGTACAAGGAAGGTTTGGTTATAGCGCACATAACGAAGACGGGGAACAAATATTGGAATTCTGCATGAGACATCACCTGGCAATAGTTAATACCTTATTTAATAAAAAAACATTATGGTAGGGTGCGGACCGGCAACTCGAAAGGTCGTGGGTTCGAATCCACTATTCGGGTACTAAAAGTGCTTTGCAAGGCTACAGATTTATTATATCTGAATAGGAATTTTGATCTCTTTTTAATAATAAAATGCAGTAATTTGCTCAATCGACCTTTACTTGATCTCTAAATTTTACAACGACGACCGGTAACATTTTTTTTAAACATACCTACACAGCTTACGGACTAATATTGGCATGAGAACTGCTAATATAATTTGACAGGCGCTTCAACATGCCCCCCGGCGTTGAAAGTCTACCTTTCAACCAGATTCTTCAGGTTCAGGAAGCGGACAAATTTTGCTAAATGATCGGCGAACTATACCAGTCGATGTTTTGATATCCGCCACCCTTGATACGCCGTCCGAGCCTGGATGGACTGCGACGATGCGACCCATCTTCCACTATAATGGCGGTGAATTCTCCTCTTTTAGGAGTACCAGTGAATTTAACTTCAAAGAGCCTTTACAGGAACGCCATTTCATCCGCAGTTGAAGCTCTGATATATATTCCTTGCTCCATCTAGCCCAAAAATGTTGACGTAATTGTTCTATTCGTTGAAATCGGGTTAAAGAGCTTACGGAATGATCTTTATAGTCTGGTGTCGGCAAGGAAGTCAAGGGGCGTCCAATCAAAAAATGACCGGGCGTTAGTGGTAGCAAGTCTTCAGGATTCGTTGACAAAGGTGTGAGTGGTCTGGAGTTAAGTATAGCCTCAATTTGTATTAATGTGGTATTTAGTTCCTCGTAAGTCAAATTACAATTGCCCAGCACTCTAACTAAATGATATTTAATGCATTTGACACCAGCCTCCGCAAGCCCAGCAAAATGGGGAGAATAAGGCGGTATGAAATGGAAATTAATTCCTTCATTTGCCATTACCTCAGATAAAGAATTACAATACGTCCTAATAAATTTTGAAATGTCACTGTATGCGCCTACAAAGGAGGTACCATTATCCGAATAAATATTAAGAGGTTTCCCTCTTCTAGACATAAATCTGCGCAAAGCTAATATGAAGGTATTGCTAGTTAAATCACCCACTAATTCAAGATGAATTGACTTAGTCGCGAAGCAAATAAAAATAGCTATATACACCTTTACAATTTTACAACCACGGCCATGGCGAGAAACAGATTGAATTGGTCCCGCATAGTCTAGTCCAATATTTTGAAATGGAAAACCAGAAAGGATGCGTTGGTGTGGTAGGTTGCCCCTTATTGGAGAGATGGTTTTTCCTTTCATTCTATTACATCTTACACATTGTCGATAACAAGATCTGGCCAAATTACGACCTCTAATCGGCCAGTACATCTCTCTTATAGTGGCCAACATTAGCTGTGGTCCCGCGTGCATTAACCTTATGTGCTCATAATTGAAGAGCAATTTGGTAAAATAATGAGTGGACTGTATAAGTATGGGATGTTTTTTCTCATAACAGTAATCGGAATTTTCAAGACGCCCTCCAACACGCATTATTTTATTATCATCGAGAAATACATTAAATTTATGCAACGGACTTTTAGTGGGTAAACTTTTATTTTTAATTAACATGGTGTATTCCTCAAATGATTCACTCTGAGATATTCTTATAATAACATTGAGTGCGGTTTGCAACTCTTGATTGCTTAGAGGACCGTGAACGGATTGCTTTCTACAATTATTAATAAAACGCAGCACATAAGCAACGGTCCGATTTAATCTAGTATATTTAGAAAAGCGTTTAAATTCAATTAATTTATTCCCACCTAAATCTTCATTGTTGCTAGAATGAAGTATTCCGTGGAGGATAACATTTGACGATTTAATCTCAGGCAACTCGTGATTAATACTTAAGAAATTTGCAGGCCAGTGAGAGACCTCTTTCTTTAAAAATTCAGGTCCTGACCACCACTTACTCATGGATGAAATATCCTTACAACTCACACCGCGAGAAATATGATCGGCCGGATTACACTCTGTTGGGACATGCCTCCACTCGCAATTTCCAGTCTTCTCTAATATTTCAGCAACCCTATTTCTGACAAAGGGTTGTAGCTTGTTAGGTAACACCTTTAACCATCCTAACACGATGGACGAATCTGTCCAAAAGAAAGTGCGCTTAGCCTGTTGTCTCAGCGATGCTACAACCTTTTGGTAAAGGCGAGCTCCAACAAGTGCACCACAAAGTTCCAGTCTTGGGATTGTTATAGGTTTAAGCGGCGCGACACGACTTTTCGCCATCAATAATTGAATTAAAACCTCACCCTGATCATTAACACTACGCACATATAAACAGGCGCCATATGCTCGCTCAGAAGCGTCCGAGAAAATATGAAATTCAAACAAACTAGGCGAGTCACAAATAACACGACGTGGAATACGTAGAGTATTTAATTTAGGTAAATCGACTATTATCTCAGCCCACATCTTGCTGATTTCTGGCGTCAACTGCTCATCCCATGACAGCTTGAGCAGCCACAACTGTTGAAGAAGCATTTTCATCTTAATTACACAGGGAGATAGAAGTCCTAGTGGATCAAAAATCTGAGAAATCACAGATAACATATCACGCTTTGTTCTACCTGAGAATAGCCCTCCTATAGGGAAACAAAGTTGGTCAGTATGTGATTGCCAACCAAGGCCTAAAGTTTTAGTCGGTTCAAAGCCACCAATATTCAAGTCAAGCGGAGAAATATCATTCTCACTAACCAGTTGAGATTCATTCGACTTCCACTTTCGCAAAACCATATGAGCTGATGCAAGTGTGGAAGTCACTTTACGGCGCAAATCTGTAACCTCGTTAATATCATCCCCTCCCGTTAGCAAGTCATCAACGTAAAAATCGTGAATGATCACTTGAGCAACCTTGTCATCGGTACACTCTAAGCCTAATTGTTGGAGGCACCTAGTTGCCAAAAAGGGAGCACTAGAGGTGCCGTAAGTCACGGTGTAAAGCTGATAAGCTTGAAGCTGTTCTGAAGGGTTATCACGCCAGACAATTTGTTGCAAATAGCGGTCATCGGGATGAATGACTATTTGCCGGTACATTTTCTCAACATCAGCTGTGAGAACGTATTTGTGTAGCCGAAAGCGTAAAAGAATGGACAAAAGGTCGTCCTGTACCACGGGACCTACCATCTGTATATTATTCAAGGAAACACCCGAAGAAGTCGGACTGCTAGCATTGAAAACGACTCTTAATTTAGTAGTAGTACTACTTTCCCGCAGCACACCGTGATGTGGTATAAAATTCATCTTACGTGGTAAATTATCATTCTCACATTTCTCCATATGACCCAGACTTTCATACTCTGACATAAATTCTTTATACATTTCATAGACCTGAGATTGACCTGCTAACCTGCGCTCTAGCGATAGTAAACACTTCTTAGCTCGTGGCCAAGAATCACCTAATACGTCAGGATTATGTTTTAAGGGTATCCTCACGCAAAATCGACCATTTACCAGTCGCGTGGTGTTTTTTAAAAAGTGTTCTTCGCATAATTTTTCTTCGTTTGAATAAAGAGACGCAGGGCTTACCTCTTCGAGGTGCCAGAAGCGTACTAATTGTTTTTTTATATCTTCATCTAAATCTTTACTAGCCTCATCTTGAAATATTCTTGTAAAATTACATTTAATAAAGTTAACCCCTTTCTTTACATATCTATAATCTATCGGACCTGATACTAACCATCCTAAGCTAGTTTCACAAAGAATCGGCTGACCGTCCCCTAATTTTAATCTCTGCGTTCCTATTAAGTCCCAAAAGACATCAGCACCTATAAGCATGTCAACGGGAGCAGGTGAGTGAAAATTAGGATCTGCCAGAGAAATATTAGATGGAATTTTTAAGTTTGACAAATTAACATATCTAGTAGGTACATTTTGGGTTATTGATGGTAGGACAAAACAATGAAGATTACTAGAGAAGTTATCATTCAATGATTTTATCGATACCTTACAAATCTTCTTGATGTGTGCCGAAGCATTATTAATACCGACTACCGACTGATTTACATTTTGAGCGGGCAAACCTAGCCTTTGATATAACTCTTCAGTTATTAAACAAGCGTTACTGCCACTATCAAGAATAGCACGAGCAATATATGGACAACCATTCTTACCTATAACTTTAATTAATGCCGTCGATAACAATACGTCGCCTTGTTCACTACACGATGCAGTGCCTACCTTTGCGGATAATGACAGATGTGCGTTAGAATTGGATGACAACTGTGAGCCTGTCGAACTGTTTGTTTGTTCGAAATGACCTTGCATAACGGGCTTATTATTACCACTACTCGTGTTAGATGTATTAATATCTGTAATTGGTTTTGACTGGTAATCTGCGACGTGCACGAGAGTGTTATGCTTTCGGTGGCATATTTTGCATCCTGGCTTTTTGCAGTGATTTGCATAATGTCCTGAATTAAGACAATTGAAACATACTTTATACTCTGGCAGTAACTGTAGACGCACATCGTTACTTAATCCAAGAAACTGAGGACAACTGCTTAACTTATGGTCACCCTTACATTTAGGACACAGTTTGGCGGAAAAGGCCGAACCGTTTTTATTACCGGTATCCCGAACTGAAACCATTGCCTTAACTTTTGGAGCATATTTTATAGAAGAATTTAAACGGTTAGTAGCACCAGAATTAGACATTTCTAGTGTTTCGATTAAATCGGCTCGATTTTTTAAAAACATCAAAAATATATCGAACGTAATAGGTGTATCTTTCTCCAAACGACCTTTAGACTCTTCCCATTCACGATATGTCTTAGCATCTAATTTTTGAGTAATAATATGAATGAGAAGTGTGTCCCATTGTTTAGTTGGCTCACCGAGAGATTCTAGTGCACGTAAATTTTTATTTATTTGGTCAATAAGACGTTTTAAGTTGACAGACAATTCTTTATTAATTGGTGCTATATTAAATAAGGCTGTCACGTGATTTTGAATTAGTAGTCTTTTATTATCATATCTATCACATAATATAGTCCATGCGACGGTGTAATTAGCTGCCGAGAATTCGATTGACTGTATTACCACAGCAGCGGGCCCTTCCAACGACGCTCTCAGATAGTGAAACTTATTTATGTCATCTATCTCGTCATTTGAATGTATGAGGCTCATGAACGTGTCATGAAACTCTAACCAATTATCATAAGAACCATTAAATTTAGGTAGTTGAATAGTGGGCAGTTTAACAAATTTATGATTGCCGGAATGAGAGCCACCGTCACTGCTTACGTCATCTGACTTAATGCAATCTGCTAAGATCCTTTTTGCAAGAGAAAGCGATTTAAAATACAGGGATTCAAAATCAGTTCGTTCTGATATCTGGGCGTCTATATTATCAGTATTACACTCGATGGATAATTGTACCTCATCATATCGTTCATACATTGACTCAATCCTACTAATACGTAATTGCAACTCATTTACCTCAGTAGCAGCCAATGAAGATACCTTCAGTGAATTTAAATAATTTGAAAAAGCAGTTATTTGTCCCTTGTAACTAGCTCGTTTCCTAATTTGCTCCTTATCTTCTGGCATGTTGGCTGGTATTGGGAGACTAGTGCAAATGCCTAAAATTTATACAAACAAGAAGTTTATATTTTATAAAATATAATTCATAAGTAGTTTTATACAATTTTGCTTACAGTTGTAAAGAAATGAAAACTAATTCCCTTACTTATTTTTCAAACTCTTAAATAATTAAACAAAATGGTACATGTACTACCTTGATATTTAACTTTATAATTAACAACAATTAAGGGTAACAAATACAATTCAGACCATCAAACAGCTTCACAGGTATGCCTTAGTATGTAATAAATAATATTATGCAATTTTTTCAATTATACACTCTCTTGACTTATTTTAAAAAAAACAGTTTAAACCAATAAAGAGAAAAAAAAATTATAATATCGTCAATATAATTTAACTAAGCTTTATAATTTAATTTAATCCTGATTTGACGGTTATTAGAAACTATATAAACAATATTAAATGAATTTTAGCCGATTAAATACTTTAAGTTATACGTAATTATTTTATAGGTAATTTGGTACTAACCTGATAAATTAGCAGTCGATTTACACAAAATACTACCTGATAATGAGTGCTGGGTTAAATAAATTAAATAATAGTCCAATATCTAAGGGGCTAAGACTCCAGATTTCTTGGTTAAATATCTTCACTCCCTCGGTGGTATTTCCACAACGAATATTTAAGACTTCCCAAGCGTATTCCACTAAATAATATCTTGTCCAATTACGTTTTTTCAAATCCGGCTTCGATTTAGGACCATGAATAGGAAATTGATCTCTGTTTAATAGTAAAATGCTGTAATTTGCTCAACCGACCTTTACTTGATCTCTAAATTTTACAACGACGACAGGTACAACATTTTTTAAACATACCTACACAGCTTACGGACTAATATTGGCATGAGAACTGCTAATATAATTTGACAGGCGCATCAACAATATCTGTAACACTTCATTTTCACCAGCTCAGTGCTGGACAATGGTATAATAACTTGTAATCATCATCATCATCATCATTCATCCTTCACAAGTCCACTGCTGAACATAGGCCTCCCCCAAGGTATGCCACAAATCACTCAAATCACATCTCAATCACACAAATCTGAGCCACATGCATTCATCGAGTTCCTACATGTCAGTCTTACCAGATCGTCACTCCATCGAGTGGGGTCACACCATGGGTGACCAAGCCACGGCTACTAAACCACGCCATGATAAGGCAGGAACCCGTTCGGTTTCGATTTCGGGGGGGGGGGGGGGGGGAATTTTGTATATTTTCTGGGATCTTGTTGTAAAAGCGTATATATCGCCCCAGGAATAAATTACTGACTCGGTGGACTCGAGTAACTGGTACTACTAGCTTGTGTCTGTTCCAAGTATTTACAGAATGTATACCACTTCTTGCATGCCGTAAGTGCAAAGTGCGTAGGTATGTTCTACTAACACCTAAAAATCAAGATTCCAACGTTTTGCCGCATAAAATCATATCTAACAATCATATTGTGTTGTTTTACCTGACTCCAGGATACAAAACATGCCTTTGTAAGGAACGCAATGAAGAGACTTTACGTGGTAGAGCCATGCTGCAGCTATATTAATAGTATAGCTGTAGCACGAATGGGTCGGCTCGACCGGGGAAGGACCACGCTCTCACAGAATACCAGCGTAAAATAGCAGCTCAAAACTGCTGTGTTTTGTATGGTGAGTGTAGAGAACCGGAGACCCTTTTTACTGGAAAAGAGGTATTCGATCTTAGTCCTCACGGGTGACAACGCATCTGCATTTTAATTCGCAAACGAGGATAGATGTAGATGTCTATGGGCCACAGCAACCACTTACCATCAGGTGGACTGTGTGCTCGTTTGTCACCCTATCCTATAAAAAAATATTGAACATAGAAATGATATAAAAACACACATTGTCAGAAAGATAAATGATTGTTGAACTTATTAATATTTTTCTTTATTAGAAGTTGGACATAAAATAATTGGAAAATTGGAAGTATAATGAGGTTATTAGTGAAAACTTGTGTGTATTTAAACTACTTTAAAAAAACCGTATAATCATGTTGTACGTAATTTTTTAAATGCGCTTAGGGCATACACAATTGGATTTACCTATAGCTTTTGTTTTTATTTTGTATAACTACTTTTATTTTTTGTACGTATATTACATTTTCGTAAATGTGTTGAGAGGCCAAAGTTAATATATTAATTTCTATAATTTTTTGTCGGAGCGACTCTTTAGGTTTTAAATCATAGATTGCTCTGACGGCCCTGTCCTGTAAAACAAATATAATTTCAGTGTCAGACGCGGCAGTCCCCATAACAAAATACCATACGACATTATGACTAAATAATACTTAATATTTTTAAATTAAAGAAATGGTTAAGGTGTTGTACTATTTTTATAACAAATGTAAAACGGTGTAAGTAAGAGAACGAATGAAAGGAAAAGTAATACGTTGTGGTGGGATGATGAGGTACGGATGGAAGTTGAAGCAAAGAAGAGAGCATGGCTAGATTTACTAGCAACTAAAGCTGGTAATTCTGGCGGTATGAATGATGAGATTGAAAGAAAAAAGGCAGACTTTAGACGTATAAATAAGAGAGTAAAAGAAGTTGTTGAAAGGAAAAAGCAAGAAAGGATAGATAAGAATGATAGAAGGATATCTGATAACTTCCAGGCAAATATTAAAATGTTCTGGAAGCTCGTAAGAACTGCCAGGGGAAATTCAAAACAGCCTAGAATAAATGCTATACGAGACGAGAATGGCTGCATGCTGAATGATGAAGTTTCGAATTTAAAGAGATGGAAGGAATACTTTGAAAGCGTGTTTAAGAGTGAAGAGTCGTCTGGAATAAGTGAAATAGAAATTCCGGAAGAAGTGGAGAGAGGTAGGGAGATAAGTGTAGATGAAATAATGAAAGCAATGAAAAGCATGAAAGCAGGTAAGGCAGCCGGATATGATAGAGTATCACTCGAAATGCTAAGGGCTGGTGAGGGTGTGGTTACAGGCCTGCTGCACACCTTGTTTAATTTATGTTGGGAACTGAAACGGGTACCGGAAGACTGGTGCAAAGCCGTTATAGTCCCAATATATAAGGGAAAGGGGTCGCAGCAGGACTGTAAAAACTACCGTGGTATCAGCTTGCTTAGCATTGTGGGTAAACTGTATGCTAAGGTGTTAATTGAAAGAGTTATGGAAGAAACTGATGGAAAAATTTGGGATGTGCAAGCTGGATTTAGAAAGGGGATAGGGTGTACGGATCAAGTCTTTTCCATGCGCATGATAGCGGAGAAGTTTTTGGCTAAAAACCAGAAAGTTTTTTGTGCGTTCATGGACTTGGAAAAGGCTTATGACAGAGTGGACAGGAATGTGTTATGGCAAACACTGAACTCATTTGGGTTGAGCGCTGGCTTGATACAGGCATTAAGATCTCTTTATAGGGACTCTAGTGCTTGTGTCAGGATCAACGGGGTCTACTCGGACTCGTTTGGCATTCATAAAGGTGTCAGACAGGGATGTGTGGCTTCCCCGTGGCTGTTTAACTTATTTATGGACAGTTGTTTGCAAACTTTGAAAGTTGAAGAATGTGGGTTGAGAATGGGTGAGTCAACCGTCAAATGCCTTTCGTACGCCGATGATCAAGTCATATTTGCATCATCGGCGGCCGAGTTGCAAATGATGGTTACTTTATTGAATTGGTCATTGAAAGAAAGGGGTATGAAAGTGAACGCAAGTAAGACGAAAGTGATGGTTTTTGAAAGAGAAGAAAGTAAAACTTTATGTGAAATAAGAATAGAAGGGGAGTTGATTGAGCAAGTGGATGAGTTTGTATATTTGGGATGTTTATTTAGCAGGGATGGTAGATATGATAAGGATATAGAACGACGAGTGAACGCAGGAAATAGAGTGAATGGGGCTCTACACGCTATTATGAGGAGTCAGAATGTGTCAACTAAGGCACGTTATGGCAATTCATAATGCTGTGTTAGTCCCTACTTTAATGTATGGTAGTGAAAGTTGGGTCTGGCAGAAGAAGCATGAGAGTAGAATAAATGCTGTAGAAATGCGTTCCTTAAGGAGTATGCTAGGGCTGAATCTGAATGACAGGGTGAGAAATAGTGTGATAAGAGAAAAGTGTGGTTTGCAAGATGACGTTGTGACAAGGATTAAGAAAGGAATGCTTCGGTGGTTTGGTCATGTAGAAAGAATGAATGAGGAAAGAGTGACAAAGCAAATTTATGTTGCGGAAGTGAACGGCAGGGTCGGGAAGGGACGCCCTAGACGAGGGTTTATCGACCAAATCGGCGATACATTAAAAATGGGGCAGATTAGGAGTACCCATAACCGACGAGCGTGTATGCGTAGATATATGGATGTAAAAGAGGCGAGAGAGGTGTGTCAGGATCGCGCCAAATGGAAGTCCGTAGTCTCTGCCTACCCCTCTGGGTGACAGGCGTGAGTGTTTATGTATGTAAATGTAAAACACACACATTATGCAAAATAAATAAATAGCTAAAGTGAACATGTCTAGCTGTTTCCACGTTGGTACGATTTCTAATCTTTTTAACTAAGTCTGCTTGCTAATTTTGATATATGGGGGCCAAAGTTCTAATATTAATTTCTTTAAATTTTTCAGTAAGATGCTCTTTCGTACTTAGGTTATAATTTATAACATCCCTACCCCTCCCTCCCTCTACGTCCCTCTTTTACAAAACAAAGACAGCTTTAAATTCAGTCGCATTACCAAGATTTCATAGGATACTAAGCTATGGAAATAAGTAAAATAAACTAATATAGATGTTTCAACACATGAGTGAAATAAGTTTGCTAGCTAATTTAGATATACAGGGGCCCCATTCAAGCTTCGCGTCAACTGTAATTCTGAGAAAAATTCTGAATTCAACAAGACTTTTCTCCGCCCGTTTAAAAGCGCACAGATATTCACCTGTCAAACAATTAGTGATGCAATTGAATTTAATATAGTTGAATCAGATTATAAGGAAACCCCCCATATATCTGCGTTTTCCTAATTTTAATATTTTTGAAATATTTTATAATATCGCTGGTAATATTTGATGAAATGCGAATTTTTCTGTACAGTCATTTACATTTTGCTCAATTATTTATAGACGCAATAACTTAAACGGAAAGCCCCCATATATCTGAAGTTCGTAATATTAATAGTTTTGAAATATTTTACAGAGATTTTTTATTTTAAGAGTGACAAAGCAAATTTATGTTTCAGAAGTGAACGGCAAAGTCGGGAAGGGACGCCCTAGACGAAGATTTATCGACCAAATCGGCGATACATTGAAAATGGGCCAGATTAGGAGTACCCTTAACCGACGAGCGTGTATGCATAAATATATGGATGTAAAGGAGGCGAGAGAAGTGTGTCAGGACCGAGCCAAATGAAAGTCGGTAGTCTCTGCCTACCCCTCTGGGTGACAGGCGTGAGTATTTGTATTGTATTGTATATTTTACAAAACCTTCTGATAATATTTTATGAAATTTATATTATTTTGTACAGGAATTTACATTTTGTTTAAACTCGGCATGAAAACAGTAGGAAAGGAATTCCGTGACTTTGTAGTCAAGATTGGAATTTCGCTAAAATATTGGTCAAAAGCTGTTGCAATATCTTGATCTGATTTCTTTTAATTATTGTTAAAATTCAATTGGAAGTTGGAGTTGAAAAGTTTTATCTTGCCAGTTTCGCTATTGGTTATACTGCACGTCATTATAATTTTATTAGAGGTAGCCTTAGTTACGTTTCTATTTAATAAAGATATGACTTTGGAGCACCCACTTTAAAGCAGATTTGAATATTATTAAATACTATTCTCTTTTGTTAGCTATTCACTATGATTATATTATTATCTTTCATTTTAAAGGTCATATAATCTTTGTTCTTATGGAAAAAGTAAATAGTTTATTAAATTCGAGACCTAACACCTAAGTAATGTCCCTTATGAGGATTTTCGGATAGTATTGTTTTTATATGGAAGTAATGGAAGCATTTTCATTATAATTAACTCTAAGGCTACCCAAGCGATATTGATTTGTTGAAAAAAAAAACGCAACTTTCTTAACTTTCTATTTTTTGTGAATAGGTAATAGTAGACCAACTGTCCACGGGGATCAGAATTTAAATTCTGAATAATTATTTAAATCATATGGTCTTTTTAATTTATTTAAAGAGCCAACGCGTATTGCTCAATCTAGTGCAACATGTATTGATAACATTTTTACAAATGTGAAGCCGTTGCATAAATGTATAATTCAAAAATTTAGTTCTGATCACTGTGGACAGGTAGTTTCGTTACCTTATGTTCACAAAAAGCAAGTAGATGAGAAAGTTGTGTTTGTTCCAGTAAATGCACGTCGCTTGGAGAAGCTTAGAAGTAACATAGTGAAAAAACTTCCATCACTTTCATACCAAGATGACCTTAATTTTTTGTATGGAACATTATTTAAGCTTATTTGCAATGAATTTAATAAAACTTTTACTTCTAAAACATTCTCCTTAAACAGTCGGAAGTCATTCAATGAATGGGAGACGGTAGGAGTCCATAAGATCAGACGTAGGTTATATGATCTTTACCATGAAAGGTCATATAATCTTTATATATAATCTATAATATATTAATGAAAATGTAATGTACGTACACAATAATAAAAGTAGTTTTACAATAATAAGTGATATTCATTCTGTGAACAAACACAAGCTAGTGGTACCAGTTACTCGACTCCATCGAGTCAGTAATTCATTCTTGGGGCGATATATACGCTTTTACAACAAAATTCCAGAAAATATACAAAATTTGAAGTGCTCAAAGTTCAAAAACTTTATTAAACTAAGTTTAAAAAAAAAGGTGATTATAATATTAAAGAATTTTTGATTATAATAACCGCTGGAAATGAGGTGATCGCTACCAAGCTATTTCTAATTTGTTGTGTTGTTAGTTTGTGAAACAAAAATGATTGTAAGCTGTTATTAAAAAAAAGTCCCGCTGGGTTTCTTGCCGGTTCTTCCTAGGACATAGGTTTTTTTCGAACCAGTGGTAATAAAACAAAAGAGTGACTTTCAATAAGTATTATTTATTATCTATATTGAATAAAAAAGTTTCTGTTTCTTTATATAATTGTTAAACTATATTATATGTTAAATTGCATAAGTTTTGTAAATTAAATCTGCCTTTTTTAATTAATTTGTTTGAATTCCAGGTTGAGCTTTATCTTCCACGTAGATCATCTACATATTTATCAGTACAGAGATATTGGACACGCACCTAGCTTATCTGCTTATACTAGATCAATTAGTGGCGTTGAAATGACACCAAGACAGAAAGAAAGATTAAAAACAATATCTAAATTAAAGAGAAGAATAATAGACAAACAAAAAAGTTAAAAAATGGACATGCTCAAAAGAAAGTATAGGATCTAAAATAATTCAGCATATATATATATATATATATATATATATATATATATATATATACGGAGTGACGAAAAAGTTATCACATAAAATGAAAAGACGTATGCTACATAAATTTCTTTAAACATACACAACTAAAAAAATTTATAACAATTAATACATTAGCCGCGGTAGCATTTTTTTCGTTTCAATATTAAATAACATCATGTAAATGCATACAGATATCACCTGATGAATTCTAGAAGGTCAAAGACCCATGCCATTTCAAGGCGAATATAGGTAGTTTAAAGGTTATCAAACCTAACTACTCAAATAAAGAAAAAATCAAACAAAAACTGCACTTACGGCTAACAATTTAAGGCATAATTTTATGCGCGAAATTAAAAACAAAGGGAACGCACGCTGCAGGCGTATGAAAACAAAGTCAAGCGAAAAATTTACTTAAAATAATGAAGTTAAGGCATAATTCTCTACGCGCAAAGTGACAAGAAATGGGATCGGGTGTTAATATAAATTATTATTTTTCTGGCGCGTGCGACGTTTTGTAAGTCACTTCAGGTCAGTAACCTATATATCAAGGCTGATTTATTTCTTGTCAATATTTTACCCTATTTATTTTGTTTGAAAAATGCATTTTTTATTTTCTTTTATTATTGTTTATTTTATTATTTTAACAGACATATATCAACTTGTATTAACTGCTGTGCTATTTAACGTGATAACCTCGGCGCCACCCAGTATATATATATATATATATATATATATATATGTACACAAGAAAATGTATACATTATATATACATAAGAAAGTGTATCCATGTACATAAGAAAAAAAATGTTTTGTAATACGTTGAAGATAGAGAGGAAGAATTTTGTAAACCAAACTTCATTGTGGAGATTGTATCGCAATTTTGCAATCTCAGCATAGTGATGTAAAATAGTTAATGTACACGCCCCTAGCTGCCCCAAAGGTAGACTGGACTAGGGCCCATCAGTAGTCCAATCGACGGGCAGCAGAGGACGGGGCCCAACGGCCTATGAAGACTTATCATTCTACACAATAGATATAAGGCTAGGTAAATAAATAGTACGTACCTGGTTCCGAAGCTAAGACTGCCCCAAGCCTCGGTAAGGCAGTAGGTAGGTGTAGGTGCATGTAAGTGGTGTTTAGTAGTGTTTATATATGTGACCTGACCTAACTGAGGTGATCGGACAGCGGCCTGATCCGATTCTGTCCCACAATGTTGTATCACTCCAGCGGACGTCACCAATTGACAACTTCTTTCTTCATTTCACTATTTCAGTCTATCAACTTTATTGCACATTTAATTAACTTTTTTTATAGAATATGGGTGACAAACGAACACACAATCCACGTGATGGTAAGTGGTTGCTGCGACCCATAGACTTCTACATCTATCCTCCATTACAAATCAAAATGTAGATGCATTGTCACCCGTGAGGACTAAGATGGAATGCCACATTTCCGGTAAAAAGGGCCTCCGGCCACCTGCACTCACCAAGCGAAACGCAGAGGTAAACCTCTACTTCACGCTGGTTTTCTGTGAGGTCGTGGTACCACCCCGGTTCGAGCCGGCCCATCCGTGCGACAGCAAGAACTGCCGCGTGGCTCTACCACTGATAAGACTCAGCTTCTTCTCTAACTTCAAACTCAACTAAATCCCCGTTAATCTCCGTTAATCGTTATCAAAACGTAACACACGGCACGACTAATGAACGGTGGAACAAATTTCACTTCCGTTTTCACTCAGCAACAAATTATTTCTAGAACCGAACGCGACCTTTTCTAGGATCACAAAGTTCCGCGTTACAAACAACAAACTAAATTCCTTCGTACGATATTAACCCGGCGTCATGGGGGTGGAAAAGTGTTACACGGACGTTGGGGTGGGTCTCACCGACCCGTTTATTAATGTCAAAATTATTCCAATGCTGTATAAATAATAAAGTTAATATTATTCATGTTTAGTTCTATAGGTATCTAAGTAAATAAATGAAACACAAATATCAAATTATATTTATGTTTTAATTACATTAAATGGAACTTTAAAAAAAGAACGACAAATCTCAACAAAATTTTTCTCTTCTATTTAAATGTAATCATATTATTAATTAACAATCAGCCTTAGTGTTTTAATGTCACTTTTTTGTAGGAAACTAAATTAATTTAAGTAAAAAAAAAATCAATTCGTATCTTTGGTACAGTCAGCACAAAAAGGTTCTATATGTTCTACACAAATATATTTGTTGCAACTCTTGCAGGTGTAGTTTATCTTACGGTCTTTTTTGGCTTAACACACTTGGCAACGTTTGCGAACATTAGGCTTTTTTGCTGGTGGTTCCCCTGAAGATTCACCAATAAATTGTCCAATTTTCTGTCGCAACTCACGTGGAAGCACTGATACATTTTGGCGAAGTTTTAGGTGTTCCATAACAAGACTGAGACCTAGTTATTTTATAAATCGCCTTCGTTTTGTTTTTGAACAATTATTATTTATTTTGTTTATTATTAGGCATCAGAGTCAGATTATTGTAAAATTGCAAAAATACACTGTCGTTCTATCTCTTCGCGATCCATTTTTTACTAAGTACCTACAAAAATACAAATAAAATACATTGAACTATATATATCAGTAAATATAATTGTAAACAACAACAAAAAACCAAATATAAAAGGATAAAAACACAGATAATAAGTAAAAAAATATCTATACAAAATGGCGTGAAATTGTTACACTGACTGCGGGGATGGGTCTCACGTACCTTATTCAATTTTGTGCACCTATAACTCCCACTGCGGCTGTGCCACGACTAATATGTTGCTTGAGGCGCATAGAACAACTCAACAGTTCCAGCTATTGAGAAGAACGGCAACGTAGCACGCATAGTAACCGAACTAGAAGCGCAATAAAATGTGACGGGTCGCACAGACCCAACCCCCATGACGCCGGGTTAAATACTACGCTCGCATTAAGACTCAAAATCAGCCTAGCTGATACGCAAACTAACTACATAGTCAACACACAAAAGGCACTTAACGCGACGTCACAAATCAACTTTAACTTCCAAAAACAATTAACCGGGCCACGCCCTCGAAATGGAATGCAAGCTTCAAATTCCAAACCGTATCTCTATTCGGCGTGAGCGCAGGGTTCCACGTCACACAAGCAAGTTAACTATTGCAAAATGCACTTACACATGCAATCACTATACAATTGACGTAATTACTTTCAAACGAAATTACTTTAATCAGTCAAATTCAATACAAGCCTCTTGTCACGAACATACAACTTAGACAAACTAATTCGAGGCGGTCTTCACGAAATCTCAAATTCAATAGCAAATATTCAAAATCTAGACCACAAAACCAAAACTGGTCGCGCGAAACCGCTGCAGCGGTCACCATAAAATACGTTAATCGATTGCGCCGCTGCTTTCAAGCTACTGTTGCTCGCCCACGAGGCCGAACGCCGGGAAGCGGTATACCGCTGCCCCCCCCCCCCCCCCCCCCCCCCCCCGGCGGCGCGCACGTTACCTCACACCATCGAGCGATGCGATTAGTCAAACGCGATTGGATGGCGTTTCAAATGCCCATGTTTGGGCCTAAACAGTTCATATATTTATTTTTATCTTTATACACATAAAAGAGGTTAAATTTACCCATCAAAAGACGTTATGGATGTATGTTAATTTTGTGAAACTATATTAAGAGTAAATATAAAGTTTAAGAATCTTAATAAAAACAAATTACATTTTTTTTAAAAGAACGTTACCTTCCCACTACAATTTTCTACTGTTTCGCGGGGGCAGTTTACATACATAGATTTCACAAGTATAAACATTCAAATCCAGAACAATTGTATGTAGGCTATACAAATACTTGTTCCGTACGGTAATCGAACCCGCGGCCCTGAGCGCTGCAACTCACTACTAAACCACATAAGTTTTAATTATTTTTGTTTTGTTACTCTAAAAAAGTATAACTTCCCACGTGCGTACTTTAGTACACACACACTTTTTTAATTATTTTGAGTCATCAGGAAGATAATGCTGTCCATCTCCTGTTTAAATTTCTCTCTGTCGCCTCTTACGACACCCACGGGACGGTAAGGGGTAGTGGATATACTTACACCGCCACTACACGCTCACACTATTGTTGAAAATACCGCAGAAGTTAGTTATAATAACCTCTTCATTAGTATAAAAAAACCAAAATACATTTTTCTATGCCGTGTCTCCTATGCCACGGTCATATTGTTTTTTCTATCGACGTCAAAAAGGATACTCAATTCAGCTGCATGTTTTTATGTGTGTTATCTCATAAGTTTTTTCGGGTGAACCGATTTCGATGGTTATTTTTTTATTTGAAAGCTGGTGATTTTCATGTGGTTCCATATAAATTTAATATAAATTTAATCAAGATTTGACTAATAGTTTTTGAGTATATATATATATATATATATATATATATATATATATTGAATAGTATATATTTAAGTCGGTTGTACAAAATTTTGTTTCCTCCACCTTCTTTGGATATTGGCTTGGCCCTATCAGAGCTAGCTGCCATCTGGCAGCCTGTCTTTTTTCTTCCTAATATACCTTCTTTTAGTGACTGAACTAGCACAAAGCATTCTATTTAAAACCAGAGTGGATGAGCATCTTCTAGACTAACATCTTCTTGCCTAACTCTGCATTCCATTAGGTAAGTTTAAAAGTACCATCAAACTTTGTGTTATTCATAACTAAGTCAAAGTAATAGGTAATAAATTCGGTAAATGATTGTAAATAAGCTGGTTATATAAAGATTTTTTTTAATTCTGAATCTTCGTTTCAACTTTCCAGTCTAATGCAGCAACAACAAATTCCCCTTAAATTTTTAAGCTTATTTCATTTCTGTTATTTCAGCGAAACATGCCTCTATTGCTCTTGCCCGCCCTTAGCCTTCACAGACTATTAACTGACAGAGCTATATAATTATTTTAATAAGGCGTTGAATTTTATGGCGGTAATGTTCCTTTTCAACCGATTTCAAAAAGTAGGAGGTATTCAATTCGACTTTATGTTTTTTTATGTGCTTTCATGATCGTATTATTCCGATTTCGATAATATTTTGTTTTATTTGAAAGCTGGTGCTTCTCATGTAGTCCCATATATATTTGATTAAGGTTTGACTAGTAGTTTTTTAATTATCCTTAATAAATTATACTGAAGTCGGTTGTATAAATTGTTTTATTATACCACATGTAAATAAGGTACTTTATTATTAGCCTTAGCAAAATAACTATAATATATTTATAATTAAAATAACAATACTTAGCTTTGATTATACGAAATCACCTTCTTACAGAAGATACAAAATATCTAAAAAAAATGTTTAAGTAAAAGGTTTTAGCGCCTAATTGTGAAACAATGAGTATAAAATATGGAAACACAAAATACATAACACTTCGTAAGATAAATTATTGGCAGTCACAAAAACTAATAAATTCATATTTAGATATGAGAATAATAAGTAAATGAAATTATATGGTAATTTAAACTATCAATATAATATAATTATTTTATTTTATTCACAATCATTATCATGACAAGCTAACCTGTGCACATCGGGCTACAATTTGAGGACGACAGTGTCATTTACATTTTTTTATGGAAATCATAACTGTCAAGCGAATTCATTACATTGTTTCGTGATTTTTATTTAATATTATTTTTTACTTTCCATACAAATTAGTAATAGTCGTCCAAATAATTTTTAATGTTATGTATGAATTTATGTTACGCTGTGTCAGCTATGTGGTGGCGGCAGTAAGAAAATTCATCAGTTGATTTCGCCCCGATGGTAATATTTATTGATATACAGCAAAACTATTATTATTGTTATTATTATTTATGTTTCTCGTTATGTCATGAAATAGTTTTGTGTTATTATTTTTTGTGATTTGTTTTGACAGGAAAAACGGTTAGCCTTTTCAGACAATTTTATTTGTCACAAAGCTTCATTGTTTTATATTAAACCAGCTAGCTCTGTAGACGTTGTTTAAGCCTTTCATGTAGGTGACGAGATGAGTTCACTCCAGACTTTTACAGTGTAAATATAAAATTGGTTGAAAAATGGCGCCAGCGGCATCTATCGGTTTTTGTTGTTGTGTTTAATGTTTTGGCACTAAAAAAACTTAATATAATATTATTGTGAATAGTAGTCATTTTGGTAAATGTATGCCGGATGTTTGTGAAACGCTTACGAAAATGAAGACAGACGATCGTACTTACGATGTGGATCATAAAGAAAACCGATCCCGAGAAAAAAAACATATTTTCACAACGTTATAGTCGCTTTATTCACGCTCCATCATGTTAGTACAGCTAACTGAAATGATAATTTCATAAAAAAATCATAAAAATACTTAAACATCAGCAGTGTAATTTAAAGTCAGCTGACTAATGCCAAGATTCACGCGGATGCCGAACTCTTTTATCTAGCTCGGTACGAAACAATGCATTAGGTATTACTACTCACTCTATCCTTCCCTATCACACACGCGCTGCCGCCGCCCGGCTGACTCGTATTGCCTCGCACTGTGCAATTAACACATGTCAGCTTTGCCAACATGTGGGGAAATCCCCCAAATTGCGGGGAATGTAAATTTGCTTGGGGATTTTTTGGGGATTGGTATTATGCGGTGAAAATGCGTAGATAGAATAAAATTGAGGGGAATTTCTGGGGAATCTGTTGAAGTTTTGTCCTCAAATTGGGAAATTTGACATGGATTGTCAGGGTGTTTGAAAAGTTGGTGTTGGCAACGCTGCCATGTTGCACCGAAATTTACCTAATAAGATTTACCGACATAAGAATTAGAGGCGGCAATCACTATAAAACTTACTAAAATTTTTAATAGTTTTGACGTACTGCTTTTTAAATTCAAAGTATTATAGATAGATTAATTAACTGTCGATCATAATTGCAATTGATTTTAACTATTAAATTATTCAGTACCATTTCTTTTATATTTTCCTGTACAAAATCAAAGATAACGATGAAATAGTGTTTATAATTGTGTAAGTGAGTACTGAGGACCCAATTTGAATCTCTCTTGGCTTGAAGCCAAATATCGAGTTAAATCAAAGTTAGGAGAAGTTGCTTAGGTATTATATGAAAAACACAAGCAATGTAATAGGTTTATTAATAAAATTTGAGGTTTTCAGTATTAAATGAAACGTTGCTAAGCACGCAAAATTACAAGTGTGTAGGTTTAATAACGTTAATTAACTCACGGTAACCATAACTCAATGGAGGGTTCAAAATGGTTCATGTAATTTAGTTTTGTTATAATCAATTCCTTTCGAGAATTTAATAACCCCATTATTGCAATAACTACACGGCACGGTGCACTTGTCTTGTTGTATTCCGCTACTAGCTCATCCTTGACACGTTGGATATTTAATCATTCTCAACTATAAAATTACTCTCAGTACAATTTATAGTTGATTAGCTCTGTCCATATCAATGTGATTTTCATAATTGGTTTGATCTGTGTATTTCGTAATTGTATTAAGTGATATATTGTAAATTAACCTTACTAAGACCAAGGTCTACCTGGGTTTCTTGCTAGTTCTTCCCAGGGCAGGGGAATATGTTTTATCCGAACCAGTGGTGGTAGTACCGTATAAGACTAGTAGTGAATAAGAGTGATTACATTCTATTCTAAAGCCTTTTTCATTGTGATTTTACATTTTAATATCTTCCTAGATACTTATTGAAAGTCAATTTTACTGGGAAGAACTAGCAAGAAACTGAAGGAGATTTTTTTCAAAGTTATATACAATCAAAGTTAAACACAACGGATGAGAAATTAATTTAAAATTTACTTCATAAACAGCTGGGAAGCAATCACCTAGTTTCCAGGGGTTATTATTAACAATGTAGAAAAAGAATAATGTTCGCATATTGACACAAAACCTCATACACATAAATTGCAAAGTATACCCAACAATGGATTCAAAAAATTGATATTTAGGAAGATTCGTCGAAAATGTATAATATGTCGAAGCTAACAGAAAACTTTTCAAACAGGACAATTTAGAGCACTGTTGATACTGCAAAGTAACAATTGAATAAGCTCTGTTGGAAAATTGTTTGAAGTCAGCGACATTTGTTTTGTTTCTTTAATCATATTTACTCACTTTTGTCTGGTATTTTCAAAAATTATAAAAAATTTAGAAAATTTATTAATCATAGTTTAGTTGTAAAAATTAAATAATCGTCTCATTATTAGCTTATTATCTTTAAATATAAAAATTACGTGTCACATTGTTTGTCCGCGATGAACTCCTAAACTACTAAACTGATTGCAATGAAATTTTGCACACTGTGTGCAGTTTGGTCCAACTTGAGAGAGGATAGTTTTTATCCCTATAAGTGACCCCAAATATTTTTATTACGAATTTAAGAATTTTTATAGGACTACCTGGCCAGCTAGTATTATTATAATCTATATCTATACATATAAATAAAATTTAAGTGTCTGGTCTATAATATAAAAATAACTGGCTTCTTGTAATCTCAAGGTTTTATTTGCACGCTATTTAGACATCAATATCGATTTTCAAAATGTTTGTGTGTCTGGTTTTTAATCAGTCGACTGTCCGAGCTAATCTTCGGAATGGCCGAACCGAATATGATGAAACTTCACGAACACATAGAGAACAAAGACAGGATTTATGATTTTTATGATTTATGATTATATTTTTCTGATAAATTTGGTTGTTTGTGAAATCGGCAAATTTCTAAAATGAATGGTTTTTGATAATTATCTTAAATCTACAAAGCGTTTCCGTTAGAGCCTATTAAAGTCCGCTGCTGAATATAGGTCTCCTCCCCCATAGATTGCCCCATAGGAATGATATTTTCCCTATTCGCCACGCTCGGCAAGCGGGTTCTACAACGCAGTTTTTTTTTTTGCGTGCGTGCGTGCGTGCGTGCGTGGGTGCGTGCGTGCGTTCGTGCGTGCGTGCGTGCGTGCGTGCGTGCGCGCGCGCGTGTGTGTGTGTGTGTGTGTGTGTGTGTGTGTGTGTGTGTGTGTGTGTGTGTGTGTGTAACTTTCACAATATTGATTACGAAATTAAATACAAAGTTGGTTATACAGGCAGGCCACACCTCAAACCCCTATCCATCCATTACAGTCTATATAACTCCACCGCTGAACATACGCCCACCTGCCATAGTTCCAACATTTGACAGGTAGATTGTTTTCGGAGAAATGCTGTTGCCTATTTCCTATCTCATTGTCCGCCTTACTACACCTACGAAACGATACTCGTATGGGATAGTTGATTGGGGTAGTAGGGGTCCCTATACATAGTTTTATATTAAACAATCGCCTCTTCCAATAATTATGAATTTAAAATATTATATATTATAACTTGCTTGTATAGTTGTAGCACGAATGGGTCGGCTCGACCGGGGAAGGACCACGCTCTCACAGAATACCAGCGTAAAATAGCAGCTTAATGCTGCTGTGTTTCGTAGGGTGAGTGTAGAGAAACGGAAACCCTTTTTACTAGAAAAGAGGCATTCCATCTTAGTCCTCACAGGTGACAACGCATCTGCATTTTGATTCACAAACGATAATAAATGTAGATGTCGATGGGCCACAGCAACCACTTACCATCAGGTGGACTGTTTTGTCACCCTATCCTATAAAAAAAAGAATATTTTTGTAAATACTAAACTTAAACTTTAAATTACCCACTAGGCTACGTATATAACAAGTTTTCCAATGAGGGTCACATTTGGGATCGGCTGAGCCGTCGACCGTGAAATTGCAGCGCGTTTTCTAACCTAGATCGCAGTGACAAGATCATTACGATTTGGGATAATGGAGCGGTCTATGATACGTTATGGTTAATTATTTGAAACCAATTTAAAATCTCTTTCTTTTTAATAAAAAAAGTAATAGAGATTTTATAACATTGTATTTAAAACACCTTTCAAAGAATTCGTGTGCATGTCACCCTCATTTATAGCGTCCATAAAACTGGAATATTCCCCAAAAATATCCTAAATTTTATTAGGTCAAAATTTGATGAGTTAGTTTACATAAAATTATGTTATCATAAATACCCAAAAATATCTTACATTTAAAAAATCAACTAAAATACTGAAACTTTCTTAATTACCAGTTTATTTTCAAATCTAATGGTGTTCTATAAATTAAATTCTTACATATTTTATTGTGTTATGTAAACTTCTGCCATGTTGTTCAGGCGTAAGAGAATCAACTAATCATTCATCCCGTGGGTGCCGTAAGAGGCGCAAGAGGGTAATAAAATAGGAGTTCGGCAGCATACTGCTCCTTACAACTCAAAATTAAAAAAAAATGTGACGCCTCCCCAGCGGGGCAACTATAGCAAACATCCTCTCTATAGGACAAAGAGGCTTTTAATAGACTGTGATAAATGAATGAACGCTATAATCTTAACACCATTATCTTATGGACGTTTTTTGTTATAGATGTGTTTTGTTATTTCATGGCTCCGTGGCCCAGTTGCTTAGCAATGTGTTGTACGGGCGGCACTGAAAATTTCTGGAATCAAGGAAGTGACACAACAATACTATTTAGAAATGTATTTATTGCTTTTCGAAGTATTCTCCGCGAAATTTGACACATTTTTCCATAAGATGGAACCAATCATTGAAGCAACCATTCCATTCGGAAGTTGGGGTCTCCAAAATGGCCGTTTTGTAGGCGTCCACAGCTTCTTCAGGTGATGAAAATCTCTGTCCGCGCAATTTATTCTTTATTTTAGGTAAAGTATAGAAATCATTAGGGCTTAGGTCGGGGCTGTACGGCGGATGGTCTAATAATTCTATGTTTTCTTGCTCTAAAAACTCTTTTGTTCTGTGTGCGGTGTGAGAACTCGCATTGTCGTGATGGAGGATGATGCGGCGGTTGCAGTTCTCTTTACGGAGTTCAGAAACGACCTGTGGCAAACAAATGCTAGCATACCATTCTGTATTATCCGTTCTTTGTCCTTCAAGAGGAATAGTCGTAACATGGCCGGTTTTGAAGACAAACGTGGCCACCATTTTTTTTGCAACACTCCGTGAACGAACAATTTTTGCTGGCTTTAACTCATTTTCAAACACCCAAACTCGTGACGGGTTTTTTGTTT
The DNA here is from genome assembly GCA_963668995.1 of Parnassius mnemosyne. NCBI lineage: Eukaryota > Metazoa > Arthropoda > Insecta > Lepidoptera > Papilionidae > Parnassius > Parnassius mnemosyne. Next base: position 56,827,845 of record CAVLGL010000137.1, read on the forward strand.
CGGGTTCGTGCGCATTTATTCAGAATTCGTCACCTGATACGATGTTGTATACAGCATTTGAGGATCCTGCGTGGAATCTTTCGAGAGTTCTGACGCACCAAGTAACGCGAGCCGCTTTTTGCTATTTACAGAGCGAATGCGGTATCCATCGGGAAAACAACTTTTTTACACCTAATTGTTCATGCAAGATTATTTGTATTTGACTCATGCCAATGTCTAAAGTTGCCTGAATTTCGCGTCTGTCGCTGTCGATCTTCCTCAATCAGCTTACGCACAGCATCAACGTTTTCTTGGGTGACTGCAGTTTTTGGACGACCTTGACGGGGATCATCTTTGAGCTTGACACGTCCACGTTGAAATTCAGCAAACCAGCGATAAATTGTGGTTTTGGATGGGGCTTCATCACCAAATGCAGAAATCATCCGGTCAACACACTGTTTTTGTATTAAACCACTTCGAAACTCATAATAAATCATCGCTCTTGAATTTTCTCGAGTCAATTCCATTTTTTCAACGACTAAACAAGTTTGACAAAACCTTATGACAAGACCGAGAATCTTTTTTTAAATAAATAAATGGTATTCGATTTTTAAAACCAAGGATTTTTTTAATTAAAAAAATATTAATATGACAGGAACAGTGGAAATATTCCATTCCCGATACTTTTAGTGCAGCCTATGTAGTACTGGGGGCCGCGGATACGAATCCTGCTCGGAACAAGTATTCGTATGGCCTACAAATATTTGTTCCGGGTCTTGATGGAGGACAAGCCCTTGTGCAATTTATGTTTGTAAACTGCCTCCACGATACAGGAGAAAACCCTAGGGAAGGGATAACGTTTCTTAAAAAAAAGATTTAAAATGAAAAATGAAATATGGACTAATACTAATTTATACATCAAAAATATTCCTTACTAGTCACTACGTCTATGAAGATTTATAGAATTTTAATTGATATATAGGTGCTGATTTTAGAGCCCAGCTGCAGCTATATTATTGTTGTTATGTACGAATGGGTCGACTTGACGGGAGATGAACTGAATACCAGCGTGATAACGCATCTGCATTTGTATCCATCTTCCTAGAATATATGCGAAATTATTTTTAATAATTCCCTCTTAAAAATAATAATTACGTATTTGTCATCCAATATTCAAAGGTTTTATTTCGCGCCATCACCTAAGAACTCAGTACGGTATTTATTATTAAATGCGTCGGTGAAAACGACACACAAGCTTAAGTTTATTTGAATAATGTTTTCGTAGATGCTTGCTCTCTGTATGTGCCAATTCTACTGTTCCCTCCATATCTCCGCACAATAGCGCAGACACATTATATTTATCACTTTTATTATACCTAGCTGACAATAGAAACTACGCGGTACCTTTGAAAGGATATTTTAATCACTCTAATGCGTCGCGCTGCTGGGAGTCGTTGGTTATCACTATGCAATTGAAACCGATCTACTGCCGCTTTCTTAACAAATACGTATTGTGAGAATTTCCATTTAAAGCTGCCGTTTCATAAATAAAAATTACGAGATTTTTTTTATTCACTGATCAGCCATAAATGTTGTTATTTAATAAGAATAAGCACAAAATCCACCTGATTGTAAGTAGAGGCTGTGGCTGTAGGCAGCTTTCCTCAAAAAAGAATAAACGAGCAGATGCGTTGTCAGCCCTGAGGACTAAGATGGAATGCCTCTTTTCCATTAAAAGAGGTCTTCGGTTCTTTAGACTCACCATACAAAACACAGCAGCACTGCACTGTTAATTTACAATGATATTCTGTGAGAGCGTGGTCCTGGCATGGCTTTACCACGTACACGTGCGTGATGCTATTGATGGCATAAGAATCTGGGATGCGGTCCTTCACTTCTAGCCATATAAGTTCGTTTAGCGAGCTAGTACTCGAAACTTCAAGCATAGCAGATATGCTTGGAGTTTCTCAACGCGATAGAGTTCGTCAAAAAGATATCCGAATTAAAACCGGAGTAACTAACATAGCTAAAGGGATCAGTAAGTTGAGGTGGCAATGGGTCAGCAAGTAGAACTGACAATCGAAGGGTAAGAAAGCTTTCATGTAACCCCCAGATGTAACGTGTCCAGTGAAGGCATGCAGGAAGTCGACGGAATTAGAGATTATTTTTTTCACTTGTGTACAACTATTACTAATAACTAAGTAGTTTTTGTTATGTATTCCACTTAAATTACCATGTACATTAGGTAGTCATTTTATGTTTAGGTGTCAGTTCCCTATCATTACAAAAACACTCAAAGCTTCCGTGAATTTAAATAGTCATAGAGAAAGTGGTTTAAAGCTACTTATTACATTTTGTAATTTCTATCATGGGCAGATAAGCGATATTGATTCTTTTGTCTTGTGCTTCACGTTACTTACAAATTTACAGTTTCGGATTGCGTCGAAAGGGATGAAATTTTGGCGTTTCTATATGTGCAAAATATGTGGCCTATTCATTTAGAATGTTTGGCATGAAAAAGTGTGAACCGCAAAATTTGCACTTAGTACGTTTGTCTTCTAAACCATCGAAATGATGATGACAACCCAAAGCCTGGTAGTTGTTAGAGATCTACCAATGCTATTAACTTAAAGGATAATAGATCAGTAATAAATCTAACTTGTTGTACTTTATTTGCCGAGCGTTTATACCCTGAGCTACCACGGCTACGCCAAGCTAAACCTACGTCTACGACAACGGATACGGCAACGGCTACGCCTATGGCTAAGCCACAGAGCTAGGCGCTCGTTATTAATATCACAATACGCGGGCAACCTGGACTCGATCCCCTCCAGTGCCATTTAAATAGTTAGTTGCAATTTGAAGTGCCGATTTACCAATTGCTCCGAATGGAAAATATTGTGAGGAAATTCGCATGCCTAAGACATTGAAAATTATAATAGGTCGGGGAAGAAGGGACTTCGTATTTTGTTTGTATGAAATTGAAGAAAAACCTCTTCTGTTGTGCATTTTGAATCTGGCTGGTTATAATATCAATATATATATATAGGAGATTAAGAAAAACCAAAATAAAAAGTAAAAATCACTTTCCCGCCACTTTTCAATATTTTTTTGTCTGCCAAAATGAGTGAATGTAACGAAGTAACATGATACATTACGAATTTTATTACAAAAAAGGGAAAAATGTGACTCAAGCCGCTAAAAAGTAGTGACGTTTATGAACTTAATTCAGTGTTAGTAAGAGTAGCACAAAGTTGGTTCAAGCGTTTTCAGGCCGGGAATTTTGATGTCAAAGATGCAGCTCGCTTTGGTCGCCCTCAAACGGATAAAGTTGATACCATTATAAAACAGTGGAGCAAGATCGGCATATATAGTAATTACGACATAGCAGATGAATTAAGCATTGACCACAAAACAGTTTTAACCCATTTTAAAAGGTTATACAAAAAAGCTCGATATTTGGGTACCACACGAGCTCACTAAAAGAAACCTAATGAATCGTGTACTCATTTGCGATTCTCTATTGAAAGGTAATGAAACCGATTTTATTGAAAAATATTGATTATTGGTGATGAAAAGTAGATCACCATCGATAAGAACGTGCGAAAAAGATCATGGTCAAAGGATAGTCAATCTCCAGAAACTGTAGCGAAACCCGGATTAACACAATAAGGTGATGTTGTGTGTATTGTCGGATTGGAAGGGCATTGTTTATTATGAGATTTTATCGACGGGCAAAATCATCGATTCGGGTCTCTACTATCAACAACTGATGAGACTCAAGCAAAAACTTGAGAAGGAATGGCTGGAATAGATCAACAGATAAAGAGTGGTGTATTTTGCCTTTCAGCAAAAATTGAGAGAGCTTGGTTGGGAAGTGTCTGCACCATCATATTTTCACCTTTATCGGTCTCTTTGGGTAGTGTTAGGTTAACATCAAAAGAGAACTGTCAAAACTACTTGTCGCATTTTTTTGATCAAAAATCCCAAGATTTCTACAGCAACGGGATTGTGTCACTACCTACAAGATGAAAAAAAAACAGTTATTGAATAAAATGGCACGTATATATTATACATAAATATAATCACACTTAGAAATAAAATGTCTACAATTTGTATATAAAATACGAAGAAACTCTTTCCCCGACCTTTTCGAATTATTTGAAGTCCGCCAACACGCATTGGGAAAGCGCGGCGTACATATCCATGCCTTAAAACCATCTCAGAAATGATGAATATTAAAATTGATTGATTGCTATCTATTACTAAATATTTCAAGATCGAAGTTGCTAAAGACTAAAGTCATTATATCGACTCGAAATTAATTTTGCAAACATTTTGATCTAGATAAGTTTTTATTAATTCGGTTCAATATTTTTATTACAAAAAAAAAGCACAACGAGTTTGCAAATTAGCAACAAATAGGGCAACTCCCTAGTTAGAGTGGACAAACCAAATCACGCCCGTACTTATTTTATCTTATCCTAAATTACGACTAGTATGTAGTCAGGAAAAATGGGAATAAAGGTAAAATTGTGAGAAAAATATGTTTCATATTATTTTTACAAGATAAAGAAGTGTAGCACTTAAAACCTTCGTGTATACCGCAGTAGATTCGTTATTAAGTTGACAAGGTTCTAAATTGACTTTCACTTCTCATGAAGCCGACATCAATAGGTTACCATGTTGCTGATATTGGTTTATACGAGTAGCGACGTGAAAATGAAGTCTTCGTAAGTTTCAAACGTAGTTGATTATCAAAAGTTTCCAAATGGTAATTAACTACTGTCGTATTATAAATAAACCTTAAATAGACTGAAAAAGTTTATAACATAGAGGTATACATAAATTTTACATGGATAAACATCCAAACCTGGAACAATTCGCCATACATTTGAACTCGCGGGTCCGCAACACCGAAGCTGAAAGCTTAACCCTTTTTTAATAATAGCAATGCTGTTAACATTACTAATAATGCATTAAACCACTGCCGGTAAACTTAAAATGTTACGTTAGGAGTGGATCACGATAGTAATCAATTGGGGGATTCAAAGTCACGACTTTTTGAGTTCGAGTTCCGCACTCTGCCATTAGAATACTGTCCTTTAAACTTAATCACAGCGCTCGAGCGTAAATAAGGTAAACGAATCAAGTGTTGTGACTAACTATCAAGAGAATAAAATTATGATATGACACGCAGTACCGTACAAAATGATATTCGCAGTGTTTCAGAGAGATGAAATAATTTCCGTGTCACTTTATGACAAGAAAATCTTTTAATATTATTACTATATTTTATTTCATATTAATTACGTTTTTATAACTAGATTTACCTGTAGGTGTGTGTAAATGTAGTCACCATCGTCATCATCATCATAACCATAACCACAAGAGCCTATTAAAAGTTTACTGATGAAAGTAGGCCTGGAGGAATATTTGCCATAGTTGTCATGTTGACAGACGGGTTGACAACCCGTCTGTCGATGTGGTATTCTGCGAGAGCATAGTCCTTCCCCAGTCGAGCCGACTAATTCATGTTGCAACCATAATATAGCTGCAGCATGGCTCTACCGCGTAAAAGCGTGTCAATAACCTGAAATTTTGATATGACTTAGTATTCCCGCGTAGTATTATCACGTAGTATTATAGCGTAGAGTTACGGCCTATTAAACAAGAGTAAGTGCTTTTCTTGAAGGTCCCTAAATCTTATCTCGAAATCGTAGCTCAAAGAACCGATGAGGAACAAAGGTTCTCGAGTGGCAGTCTTGTACCTGTACACCAACTCTAGGGCGGCCCCTGACTGGATATTGACTACCTGCTGAAATATGCAGGAAGTTGAGGAGTTCGGGTGGCTAGAGACCGTGATATTTGCCGTTCTTTGGGACTAGGGCTTTTTTATCAGCAGCCTGTAATTATGATAATGATGATGTGCCTGACTGCGCATATAAGTATGAGTAAGATTTATTTAATAATATTTATACAAAGTAGGCCATTTTGTTTATTTTGACGATATAGTTCAAATGGAGTACTACTATTGCTAACATTTGTTTCCTTTCTGCTCTTGATCGTAAAGCTGATAGAAAATGTTAACTAAAGGCCAATAATAAATCGAACGTATAGGAAAGCATAAAAAAGAAAGGAAAAGTACATTTTGTTACTAGCTGCAATATACGACGGCAGTAATTGATTAAACAAAAACTGCATAAAAAGTATTATTTTAATACAAATGAATATATCATGTTTAATAATTACCTGTGTAGTGGCGGATAAGAATATCCCCTCCCCCATATCGTCCCGTGGGTGTCGTAAAAGGCGACAGTGGGAAACAGGCAGGAGATGGGCAGCTGCATCTTCCTGATAACAGTAATATCCCAATTAAAAATTGCGGTTGCCAAAGCGCTCGCCAAGCGTTGCAACTATGCAATGTACCTCCCAATGAAAAAAGTTACGAAAAAACGGCCCCCAGTCCCCGGCGGCTTCGCTATTCCTGTCTACGGTGGCGACCATGGTAACGGTAACAGGTGCAGGAAATGTATGAGGATATCTCTAGAGCCATGCATTCCTCCAAAACCCATTATAAGGTTAAATGAGAGACTTCAATGCAAAACTAAGCACAAGAGAGTACGGTAAGCTGTAGAAAGTAGGGCAACTCGGAATAGGGCAACGGAACCCAGGGCCCAGCAGCTAGCCGACTTCATGGAGAAAGGGAGACTCTTTATGATAAACTTTTCTTCCAGAAGCGGCCCCAGAAGGCCTGGTCGAACCACGACGTTTCGACAAAAAATGAGATTGACTTCATTATGACGACCAGACCACAACTGTTCAGTGATGTCTCAGTGATCGCGAGGGTGAAAACTTTTAGCGATCACCGGATGTTTAGAGGCGCACTGAACCTTAACGTTAAGTTGCAGAGGTCTCGTCTAATGAAGTCAACGCTCCGTCCCCCTTGTGCTCTAGTCCAAAGTCCCGAAATTTTTCAGGTCAAGTTACGAAATTGTTTTCAGTGCCTGGAAGACTGGAATAAACTGGATGTTATAAATGATAGGCTCGTGGAAAATGTCCACGCGGTGGGAGGTAAGTTCTGCAAAACCCGCCGCAGAAGAATACAAAAACTCTCCAATCACACTTTTAATCTTATAGCTGTTAGAAGGGAAATTAAGCTGCAGTTTTCACCAGATTTGACAGCATACAGGCAACTGAACAGACAGATATACGAATACATGCAGCAGGACTTACGCAACTTCAATACAGCTTGTATTGAAGAAGCGATCGAGCGGATCCAAGGCTCCAAAGTCTTTTCCAGAGATCTGGCTGTCAGAAAGAGCCAACTGTCAAAGCTGAAAATCGAGTGTGGCAGCATCGTTTCCGGAACACCTGAGATCTTGAGTGAAATTTAAAGTTTCTATGGGCAGCTGTACACATCTTCGTTGGAGCCACACGCAAGTATGAGTAATGATCCAAGAGGGAGTCTTATCCGACACTATTCCGGAAATATTCCGGACGTCAGTTTTAGCGAAATTAGAATAGCTCTTCAGCACCTTAAAAACGGCAAGTCCCAGGGCGAGGATGGAATTACAGCGAAGCTTCTGAATACGAGTGGAAAACCGGTACTTGAAGTCCTTCAGAAGTTCTTTAATTCCGTCCTCCATGGTGCATTACACCGGAGGCGTGGAGCAGAAGTGCGGTGGTATTGTCCTTCAAGAAAGGCGATAACGCTCTCTTGAAGAACTACAGGCCAATTTCCCTTCTGAGCGGCGTCTACGTGCTGTTTTCGAGAGTCATTACGAATCGTCTCGCACGCAGATTCGACGACTTCTAGCCTCCCGAAAAAGCTTTAGTACCATAGACCACATACACACCCTTCGGCAAATTGTACCTAAGACAGAAGTGTACAATTTGCCACTTGGCCTTGCATATGTGGACTATGAGAAAGCCTTTGATTTCATCGAAATTTGGGCGGTGCTACAGTCCATTTAACGGTGCTATCGGTTGACTATATAGGTATATCGAAGTGCTCAAGTCTTTGTACAGTATGTATACGATGGCTATCCGAGTACAGAACCAGAGTACAGAGTACGAAACCTATCCAACTCTAGAGAGGTGTAAGATAGAGCGACGTTATATCCCCGAAACTCTTCACCGCTGCATTGGAAGACGTTTTTCAAGCTACTGGGTACGGTATTAACATCAATGCCGATTACATCACTAACTTTCGATTTGCCGACGATATAGCTCTTATGGCAGAATCGCTGGAGGACCTAAGGACAATGCTTAATAACCCCAATAGCACCTCCCAACGAATAGGTATTGAGATGAACATGGACAAAACCAAGATCATTTATAACATCCATGTCACATCTATGCCGGTAGTTGTTGGAAGCACTAAGTTCGAAGTTGTTGACGAGTATGTTTACATGGGTCTAGGTATATAGTCCAACTATATATAGGAATAGTCCGACTAGGTAAGTCCAACTTCGACCGAGAGGTCAATCGACGTATTCAACTCGGTTGGGCAGCGTTCGGGAAATTACGTCACATCTTCACGTTAGGTATACCTCAAAACTTGAAAACGAGACTATACAACCAGTGCGTGTTGCCAGTGTTGACCTATGGAACTTAGACGTGGTCCTTAACTGCTCGCCGGATGAGAAAGCTCAAGGTACCTCAGCGAGCTATGGAGAGGGCTATGCTCGGAGTTTTTCTGCGTAATAAAGTTATGATGATGGTGAATAACCCCTGGAAATAAATTTGTCGCTTCCAAGCTGTTTGTAAAATTATTTATGTAAATATTTTGTACATCCTTTCTTATTGTATAATTTACATCGGAAAAAAAGTCCCGTTGTGTATCTAGCTGGTTCCTCCCAGGACAGCGGTTTTTCTCCAAATGAGCTAGTGAAGCCAGTTTCTCGACTCCACAGATTCTGTTATCAATTCATAAATGAATACATGACGGTTCATTATAACCCCTGGGAATGAGGTAGTCGTTTTTAAGTTATTTATTAAATAACTTTTGAAGATAATACCATACAAGGCAGGTTGTCCTGTCAAACTACATAAATTAACTTGTGACAAATTCTCCTAGATTATTTGAAAATTCAATACTTCCCTTTAATAATAATAATAATAATAATAAATTCTTTATTTCAGATAATTAAAATCCATATGTGGGTTAGTAACACAATAATAGTAACAACAATTATAATAACAAGGGTTAGTTTCAGTGGTAGTACAATGGTTATCTTAAAATCTAGGGAAACAAAATAAAAACACGTGCCGAGACAGATCATCATGGCGGTGGATAGGACCCAGTTATCAGTCTCTGCACAAGACATTTCCACAGCGGCGATGTATATCTGTCCGCTACGGTCCTCAGAATGCTGTTGTGACTGGCTCGTATCCTCTAATAAGGGATGCGGTTTTTTTGCGTATGATGACATTAAAACCGTCTGCTTGGTATGCCGCAAACATCCCTGATGCACTACAAAAACGAGGCAGTCCCAACAGCATCCTGAATATATTATTATATTGGATGCTCAGGACTTCAGCAATCAACAAGCAGCAATCTTTTGGTGTATTTGATCCACAGGCTCCCCGTGTATACGCTCTGGCAATATGCTTTAAAAAGCGTAATCTTAACTTGTTTTGTACAACGGGAAAACCTGCGAGCCAACATATTACCTCTAACCGCTAGAGCCCTCCGCTCCCTTTCAATGTATGTATCATCTTTCGGTCACAGAGGTCACCAGTAATAATATGCCCCAGATATTTACCCTTTACCCTTAATTAAATTTAAAGGCGTTTTGTCCATAAGTAATAAATAAATAATCATTAGTGATAGTTACAAAACTTACATACAACTAATAGTAATAATACAATACTGTTAAGTTCTTTATTATGTAATTTCTAATGTCGTATTACTAACGTAAGTCCTATTAAATAAATAAAAAAAAAAACATTTAAATTGGATGTAGATATCGCGTAACATACCTATATATACAATAACATAGCAAATTGTAAACATCATTTTTCAAGTCGGCTATAATCTACATAATATACTTAAACAAATTAGAATTAGTAGAACACTTGTAGTTGTATGAAATAAATAAATGAATAAGATTCAGTATCAAGCAGCAAAGGTGAAAAGTAACTAAAAGTGAATAAAGCCCACAGGATTACCTAATAAATAACAAAGAAAGGGTCCTTTACCGCTCAAACTTTTCTAATTTCGGTTGGCTTAAATAGAGTTTCATTACATTTTGTCTTGGAGGTATTATTCATAATTTTATGGTTACAATGGAACTTTGCTAAAACACATTTCTGGCCAGTAAGTTTTGTTTTAAAATTGTACACAATTTCGTTCTTCTTTAAAAAAAAATAACCTCCACGCTAGGATTCTCTTCTGTATGGTGGGGGTAGTTTACATACCTAAATTTTACTAGGACTAACATTATTTGCAATTACCCCGGAAAATTTATTTGCAATTATTTGTAGCCATACAAATACTCGTTCCGTGCAGGATTGGAACCCCCGACGTCTCGCAGTAGTAAGCTAAGCTTTTGGTTTAATTCTATAGAATTAGCGCAGCAGCAAATGTTAAGCTACTGCGCCACGGAGCATATAATAAATCCTAAATCATAATATGGTCGTATGAATACGTATACAATTTTTATTTCTTGGGTAATAGTATAAGGTCCACATCCTGTGGCGCCGCTTTTGGAAGAAAGAGTTCATCATAAAGGGTCTCTCTTTCTCCATGAAGTCGGCCAGCTACTGGCCCCTTGGGTTCCGTTGCCCTATTCCAAATTTTCCTACTTTCAGCTCACCGTTCTCTCTTGTGTCTAGTTTTGCATTGAAGTCTCCCATTAACACAGTATAGTGAGTTTTGGAGAAATGCACGACTCTAGAGATATCCCCATACATTTCCTCCACTTCCTCATCGGGGTGTGCCGAGGTTAGTGTGTAAACCTCTATGACTGTTTAGGCCCAAACATGAGCATTTTTAACTACATCAAATAGCGTTTGACTCAGCGCATCGCCCGATGATCTCAGGTGATGTGAGCGCCGCCGGGGGGGGGGGGGGGGGGGGGCGGTATGCCGCTTCCCGGCGTTTGGCCGAGTGGGCCGTGAACAGTATCTTGACCGCCGTTGCGTGCGGCCAGTGTTGGTTTTGATGGTCTAGAATTTGAGTGATTGCGCGCGTCTAATTTACTATCGAAGATTTGGGTCTCTTTAAGACCGCTTCGAATTGAGTTGTCTGTTTGGAGTGTTTGAAGTGATAAAGAGGCCCTTTTGTTGAGTTGAATGATTAACTTACGTTTGTTTGCAAGTAATTCACGTCAATTTGTAAAGTGATTGCATTTTGAAGCGCATTTGCAATATTTAATTTGCTTTGTGGCCTGTTAATATCGTACGAAAGAATTTTAGCTTGTCGTGCGGAACGCTAACTTTGTGACTCAAGAAGAGACCGCGTTCGGTCCCGTGTTTATGGTTCTGTGCTGGGTGAACCCGGTACTTTGAATATTGAACTTTGATCGACCGTTCATTAGTTGTGCCATGTGTCACGTGTTTGAGTACGATTAACGAGGCTTATCCTTGAGTTTGAAGTTAATTAAATGTACAAAAAAGTTGATAGATTGAAATAGTGTTCAATAAAGTTGATAAACTGAAATAGTGAAATGAAGGCAGAAGTTTTCAATTGGTGATCGCCCACCTTGAGAGATCTCACTTTTGAAGAGAAGCAGCGCTTGTGGATCTGCGTTCCGACTTGAACGAGTAAGTCGGTTCAGATGTATATACACTTTCGCACACCACTTTACTTCTATTCTTATCACCCCCTGCCCTGCCGTTACCATGGTCGCCATCGTAGCCAGGAATAGCGGGGCCATCGGGGACTGGGGGCCGTGTCTTTGTTGCTCTAATCTAATCATCTAACCACTCACTGAGTGGTAATGAATTGTATTAAGCCGCCATTACATTAGCTACCCTACATTACATATTCCTTAATGTACATTTCTATTAATTTTAAAACTCGTCGCTGGTGTGGGTATTATACATTACACGTTTCATTTACAATGACTATTTCTTCTGTATGACCGCCTCGTTACTGGTAAACATGGTCACTGATCACGATATCTTGGGTATATAGACATCTATATTTATCTTCGTTTAACAGCCAAAATGCAGATGCGTTGTCATCCCTGAGGACTAAGATAAAGTGCATCTTTTCCTGTAAAAAGGATATCCGGTTCTCTACATTTAACATACAAATCACAGCAAAGCACATATGCTTGAGCACTATAATCATATCTAGCGAAGGTGACTAGTCTGCGTTGAGTCTGGCCACCGTGACCAAAATTAGGTCTAGAGGACATTTTGTTATTTAATTATTACAATGGTTAAACATGCATTATTATTATGGTTACAGTGGTCATATCGTCATTTATCAAATATCATGATATTTGCTTGCGTGGGAGTGGGAACACTCTGCTTTTACTTCACCTACGGGAAAGGACTACAGATTTTATATTATAGAGATAATAGATAATGAATTTTAAAATAAACATTAAACATATAATTAATATTCCACAAGCAATTTTACGGGCTGGTAGAAAATAAATTGCTCTAGAGGATTCTAATAAAGTACCCATAAGTCTTATTGCTCAAACTTTTCTCATTTTCCAAGGATTAAATCGGATAACAATGAGGCGGGGGCTTGTGATTAACACTTTAAGTAGTTACGTTGCATTGTTGTTGTTTATTTTGTTCGGAACAGTCATTAAATAAATATCCCATCCCAATAAATAATTTTTTATTCATTTGTTCATTACACCCTATAAAAAGTCCTCTGCGGAACATGGGCTTATTATGTATAAATCCTCCTATAAGGAGCTCTATGGTGGATGCCCATGTTTATTAGCCACGACAGGCAGGCGGGTTGGCCACCTGTTTTCTTCAGTCGCTTCTCACGACATCCACGGCATGATAAAGTGTAGTAGATATTCTTACGCCGCGACTACGCAGCAAATAAATTTATGTTCCATCTTAAGAACCTTCTATATCACAAGTAGAAGTCTTCACTTTAGTAAATTTCATAGCAGCCTATCTCATCTTATCTAGATGCATTTACAGCAAGCTCATAAGCACTACCACTAATTTAAATAAGGGAGGCTGCTGATGCATTTTCATTTAGACTTAGTTGGCCAGGTATTCCTATCATTAGATCACGTGCATACCCATGGAATTAATAGACATACGAAATCTAATATACCAGAATGAACTTTCAAATAACTTTCTGGAGACGGTCCATTTCTGGCCCAGTCTATGTACAGTATACCGTAAATAAGAGAAAAATTCAGGGATTTTGTTAAAAATAAAATGAGAGAACAAATCAAACTAAATAACTTGCTAAAAATAAAAGTTTTTGATAGTTTTACAAGGTGCCTCTCCAGTCATAAAAAAGTAAAAAGGACACGGTTATTTGTCAAATGTCATTTCTGTGAAATGATATTTTTATTTATTCCGAGCTTGGTTGTGTAGTTCTGAACTCGTGAATGCGTTTAATTGTGGATTTCTTTGGCGATTTGGTTTTTTGTTTGGACTTTGGATCAGTTACTACTTGTTTGACTTTGCTTTTGTTTTATGGACTTAATGATTTGCGTGAGATTTTGATTTCGTTGATATCGGGCATCTGTATTCTATGTACTAAAGAAAGATGTTTCCTTAAGCTATTAAATGCATTTGAATGACATGCTTCTATCTGTAGTCATTTCTACATAAGTTCATAATGGTTGCAAAATCTTAATATGATGTAATTATTTTCAATTCACCTGTTAAAACATGTTGCACTGTTTAAAATGCGCTTCTGCCATATAGATAGTTTATTAAAATAACATTGTTTTGTTCTAGATGGATGAAAATACACCAATATGTTCACAATGTTTTGTAAACGTATTACAAGAATTATCTGTCGGCACAAATCTTGAAAACGAGCTACAGCGCCCTAATGTCAATACTATCAGTATATTGTATGTTTGGTGTCAACGAAGACTGGGTAGCAGATGAGTGGTGACCCAATTAATATCATTCCAACAAGACTCTGTTTTAATAAGAGGTCGTATAAAATCTCGCAAAAGCAAAGTTATACTTATACATATATACTGTTGGCGAGACAAGGGACAAGTTGGGATGAGATGATTGCAGGTTATTATTGCAGTTGTACTTCTGAACAACAGACAGTGGGTTGCTGTGCCCACACAATGACCGTTGTCTGGTATTTGGGTTCGGCTCGTTATTAAAATACCATAACCGCACCGGCCTCAATTCTGGATGTCATTTTAGTAAGAGAGGATTTTGAAGTAGGATAAACAAATAAAAAATAAAAAAAATTAAGCTTTTTTATTTATATTACCTTAATTATCCAAAACATGATTGACCTAATGTTTCACTTTCTATAATTCATTGGACTGTTAACCTTTGTTATGACATTATCCTGGCTTTAAATATCTGTCAAGGCTCAAGGCATACTTTGACACGCTGAGGACCTGTTATATGAAAATATTTGTACGCCGGAAACGGCAGAATATTTAGGATGCGAATTCTTTTGTAACAACTGTAATGTACCGTATTATAACAAATAAATTATATTATCTATGATTGTACCCTAGAACTTCAGCACACACTTTAGACACGTAAACCTGAACAGAAATTAGTATTCAGGATTATTCTGTTTATCCACCTTAAAACAGCCACTCTAAGGAATAAGAAGTCAAATATATTCTCTATTATTAGCACAATAAAGTAGTATACATCTCAGGGTGGATTTTTTAGGGTAGGGAAAGTTGTCCGCTATTCACATATAATCTCGGCTTTGAGCTATCTGGCACTAAATTTTTGTAAAAACTAACAAAACGCCTCATTTTCCCTTGTAAAACAAAAAAGTCCTGGATGCCCCTGGCACTGAAGTTTGCATTAGTACACACTAATGAATGCAATGAAATAATTTTGTGCGTAGGCACCGTTGATTTATCTCAACAATCTTCTTGTCTGGAATTTGGTAGTACTTTTTACATTTGTTTTCTCCTGAGCTGCATTTATGATATGCAAATGAACGTTAGTTGTTTTACAACCACAAAAGCACCTACACAATCTATTTATTTACTTTATTCGTGTTTTGATTAAAAATAAAACTAATTTTTTGCCCTACTTTCCTACTAGTTTCGAGACATTTTAGCTATTTTACATAATAAATCTACTAGATAGGTTATGGGTGATATATATGGACTATATTTCAGAGATGACAGTTAACGTCAAATCAAAACGATATCAATCCGCCATTAGTGTTGCATTTTTTGTTGAGAATAAAATATTAATACCAATGAAATTAAGGCAAATTCGTGGATTTGAATGATGAAAAGTGGTTTAATATTTTATTTTATATTATTTCCACACTAGTACAAAACTAGACCTACGCTTCATACAATTTTGGACCGTCTCCTTTAGAATTTATTCCACAAGAAGTCATTAACTCCATTTTACAGCGATAATTTTCGGTTCAGTAGAGCAAGCAACACAGACTAACTAGTAGATTCTAGCAAGCAACGTGGGATGTTCATTTATTTAATATCTGTTTAGGGGGAGATCGAATTTTAAACAGGCGTACATAACGGAGGATAGAAAATTTCAAAGGATTACATTTTTATTTTTTATTTAATATAAAAAAGTGGATGATGTTCGAAAAGTAAAATATTATAACAAACCCAAATCTGTTTGATAAGTAACAATAATAGGTACTAACGCTATCCTGTAAAACGTCTTTGCTTAGTTTTAGGCGGTAGGATTCCTTTTCAGCTCTTATTTATTTCTGCTGAAAAATAATGGCACTTGTAATGCTTAGTTCTGATCCGAAATGTATAGATAGGCAGCATATATACTGGAAATGAGGCAAATGAGGCTGTGAGGCATTCCATCTTAGTCCTGAGATGTGCCAACGCATTTGTAGCCTTTGCTTAAAGGGGTCCGTAGCTGTCTATGGACTGCAGTAGCCATTGCAGGAGCTTACCATCATGTGACCTCGCTTGGCAGGCATTTTTAATACAAGGATTTTATACTATACTATCTGGCACAGCAGGCGTTGTTTTGTCCTCTTTGGTAGGTGGCGCGATAAAATTCTCTTCGAATTTTCTTCGATTTTTTATTGAATATGAAAATTTTATAAATAAACTACAGTGCCACCTTTTGGGTCAAAATTTTGGGATTTTATTTTTTGACCCTAAACTAACATGATATATTGAGCGTATGAATATTGAATTTGGTAATTCGACAAAACAAGCGTTTTGTGGTTATATTTCCTTAATCAGTCAAGTCTTTCAGAGATTACACGATCGCTAGCAGGTGATTTCAAATTTATGTATGTTTAAAAATACTAAAATTAAAAATATGCGCAGGTGTATTGGCAGCGGATGAGAATCGTAGGCTATCGTAAGGGGTGACAAATTGAGGAAAATTTTTGTAAGAAGGAAAGGGATTTCATTAGTAATAATTGTTACGTAATAAAGTGTTTTTTTTTATAGAATAATGTGACAAACGAGCAGACAGTCAACCAGATGGTAAATATATGCTATGGCCAATAGATATCTACATCTATCCCCGATTAAAAATCAAAATGCAGATTCTTTATCACCACTAAGGATTAAAATAGAAGACCTCGTATTCAGTATAATGGGTCCCCGGTCCTTTCCGCTCACTACACGAAACATAGCAGCATTAAGCTGCTATTTTACGCTGGTATACTGTGATAGCGTGATCCTTCCTGATCGAGCCGACCCATTTGCACTACAACCATAATATACCTGTATGGCTCTGCCACGTAAGACATGTGTAATTTGTAATCTCCGTTGTTATTCCAGCCTCGACATAAAAGCGAGAGAAGCAATATCCGGCACTTTAGCTCTTACGAGTACGGCCGTCTGATGCTAACTATTGAAAGTACTTATAGTATTAATGTATCCGACAGATTATTTGGTAGGTACAAATTGACAATTGTCGCTTTTTGTCATTGTGTTTTGTACTCTTCTTAATTATGTTATTGACTCTTTCAGCAAAATCTCTTGGATTTTCGATGTAAAGTTTAATCTGATCGCTAAAAAAACGTCAAAAAGATCTGTAGCCATTGCCCTGTTCTCGACAATCTAAAAACAATTATATCATTTTCTACTTGGCTCATGGTGCGAACTAAGGGGTGGTAGATTTTACGCCGCTACCATACGGCGAGAAGCCGAGTCTGTCGTTTCGGCTTTGTCGGTCGTTTAGCTCGTTTAGGACGCCCTAGACGAAGGTTTATCGACCAAATCGGCGATACATTAAAAATGGGCCAGATTAGGAGTACCCTTAACCGACGAGCGTGTATGCGTAGATATATGGATGTAAAAGAGGCGAGAGATGTGTGTCAGGATCGCGCCAAATGGAAGTCCGTAGTCTCTGCCTACCCCTCTGGGTGACAGGCGTGAGTGTTTATGTATGTATGCATGTAATTATATCATTTAAAAATTAAAATAGAACAAGATATCCACAAATTAAAAACTATTTAGTGTATAACAAGCACGAGCAGACCTACCCAACAATCAGCACCTATACGCTGTTACGACGTGCCTAGAGCTACACTTGTCTCTGACCAAAGTTACAAGTAGTAGTCAAGCTAGGCGGGCAGGTTGGGAACCGTTTTCAATATTTTGAGCTGTTATCAGAAATATGCTGCTGTTTATTTTCTGTTTCAGTTTCCTTCTGTCGACACCTGCGGGATGGTAGCATGGACGGTACCCGCAGGATGGTAAGGTGAGGTGCATACGGTTCATTACCTAAATGACAACAAATAGCAGACATTCCAATACAATATTTCATTTGTTAAGCATAAAAACTGCTTAGGAGTAATTACAGAAATTATATCTTAACTTAATGACAAAAACAATACAATAACCAAAGAGATTTAAATATATACTACTTAAATGTCTTTGACAAGAACAATATTGTCTGTGTGTAATTGTTTAAAATTTCTGTTTTTATTCGATAAATCCCAAGGTATCTATTGAACTCATTTTATTTTTCTAACTTAATCGCGTTAAAGGTTAATTTTAACTAATTGAAATTAATGACGGAATTCTAGAAGTTAAAATTAAATGCGTTAATTTAAAATTATTTTTTATTTCGATGTGTAATATTCGCGTTGTATCAAATATATGAAATCATTTTATAGAGTTATGTACTTATATGTAATTTTCTTATATGAGTCATCATTTTCCATCAAAATTTTATATAAACGTTAAAATATATCAGAGAAAATGTTTTAAATTAAGAAGACTAAAGTGACCGTAATTAGCGTAAACGAGGAATTATGGAGGTCCTTAACGATACTGGTAAAATATGACGTATCCAATAGCCCAGTATAATCAGATACTTCTTGTACATTTTAAGTGGTGAAATTTGCAAGTTGTGCCGATAACAATAACCTTAAATTCTGGCTTGTGCTTTTTTTGTGATTTTTTTGTGCTTGCTTTACAATGTTGTTATAAATTTAAATGCGGAGACATTATACTTTTATAATATATTATCCGCATATTTTTTGTCTTTAGAAATGAATGAGGTAGGTAGGTGTGCGCGGAGGGCAGTAATATCGGTCTTACATATATGAGTCTAATAAATAGTTAAACAAGTTTTTGTTTACAAGTGATTTTATATTTGCATTAACTATAACAGTGATAAGTGGAACAAGTGTTATTCGCAGTATTTAACCAAGTATAGTGGGATAAGACTAAGTTTTAAAAATCGCAGTGACAATCAGCTGTGAAATCAGCTGTTTTAGTGTACCCCCATTAATTATGTTGCAATTTACTTTAAAATATAAATTGTAGCATAGTTCTTTATTTATTATTCTTCTAATAAGTGAATTACAGAGTCTTTATTAAGTTTTATGTTGAAAAATACCACTAAGCATAATTATTAATCATTCGAACCGAGCAATCAATCTGTGTTGATATTTCTGCCATCTAGTGACAACTGTAAAATCTATTTATACGTTATCAATTAGCTACATCGATTAATAATGGCAAATAAGTGTGGGCACTGCGGTAAATTTATTTCGCAGACAGATGGCGTTAAATGCTCAAAATGCACGTCGACTTACCATCGGCCGTGTGTTAATATTAGCCCCGAATCAAGGATAAGCCCAAAATGGATTTGTAAAACCTGCAAAATACCGCGCCAAAGCCCTGTGCCAGCCGACTATTGTATTGAGGCATCCGTAGACTCAAGAGTTGAATCCCACATTGAAGGTTTATTGGCTAAGGAAATTAAACTCCTTAGAACTGAGTTGAAGACTCTGTCAGAAGAAATGGTCAGTTTCCGGCAAGAAATTGCGAAACTAAACACCTCCATGACACAGTTTAATTCGAGACTGGACAGCGTTGAAACCCGAGTTACCTCCCTGGAACAACAAACGAAGGAGGGTCACAAGTCATGCAATAATAACGAACTGGTAGATATTATTGCGCGCTTAAAGCGCGATTTGAATATAAAGGAACAGGCGGCTCTTTCTAATGATTTAGAGCTCACCGGTATTCCTGAACAGAAGGGAGAAAGCCCGGGTCACCTCATGACACTCGTCGCCAAAAAATTGGATGTAGAACTGGACGAGCGTGACGTGGTTAGTGTTGAACGTACCGGTATGCGTCGAAACCGTGAGAGCTCGGATAGCGAACCACCGCGGCCTAGAGTCATCGTCGTACGTTTGGCGCGGCGCTCTGTCCGCGACCAACTGTTGCGGGCGGCGCGCGTGCGTCGGGGCGCTGATACATCAGGTTTTAATATCAATGGAGAACCGACTCGCTTTTATCTTAACGAGCGCCTGACGTATGCCAACAAGCACCTTTTCCATAGGGCTCGACAGGAGGCACGGCGATGCAACTGGCGATATGCATGGACAAAAAACGGTGTAATATTTGTGAAGCGCGATTCTATGTCTAGTAAGCAAAAAATATGTATGGACTGTGACATTGAAAAGGTTTTTGGTTCTTCATGAATTTGATCTTTTTTATAAAACATTCTTTAAATCTTATCACTATGGGCATTTATCTTTCATATTTTGTTTTTATTTTAGGTTTGAGAGTTAGGATAATAGGCTTTGCTGTGCTTTGCAATGTTCTTGTCGTATTTTGTTCAGTTTATTTATGTATGTCTTATATATATTTGGATATTTTCGTAACAATTAAGCGACCGTTTACCTTTAATGATTTTCTGAGCTTATACGAAGGTAACTGTGAACTAAATAGTATTATTTTTCTTGCTTTTAATTTATTTGTTAATAGTTCCTATTGTCCTGCTATTATTAATGAAATTGTATATTATTCTTTGTATAATATGCCTGCAATAACAAATTTAGATCAATTATTTCAATACAAAACCGATCGGGTTCATGTTATCACTGTTAAAATGTTTATACCAGCATCAAAGTTACATAATATAATACAGCTAGGTATATTATATACATTTTTGTGCAAGTTTAGTATTAACTGCGTCTCATATTATTATTATTTGTATTATTGTTGCATAGCACTAATTATATCTATAATGTTATGTATTTATAATTTAATATCTCAATATGTATCTACATTGTATGATAAATATTTAGTTAATTTAAACCTTAATCAAAGATATCTTACTTATCTTATTGTACATAATGGTTAGGCCGCAGAAATTAAAAGTTGGTTTCTTAAATCCCGGATCACTAGGTACGCATCATGATGAGTTCGTGGTAGCTATGGATCGTCAGAGAGTTGATGTGTTGGCTTTGAGTGAAACCTGGCTCAGGGCAGGTGAAGAAGGAAGGGCACCTCGTGTGCCTGGTTACCACCTGCGACATACTCCTAGGCCGGCAGAAGTTCGTTCTCGCGGTGGCGGTGTAGGTTTCTACATAAGACGTGGTTTACCAGTACGTAATCTACCCTACCCTATATCGCAGTCTATAGAACAAATGTGGCTAAGTGCCAAAATCAATGGTAAAATTGTCATAATTGGCACTGCGTATCGACCACCTTGGCTTCAAGTGCAAAATTTCATTGATGGTCTTTCAGATACAATAAACACGTTCTCGTCGTATGATTATTTACTACTTCTTGGCGATTTTAACATCAACTACTTAGATAAATCCAACCGTAATACTAAAATATTAGATGAATTCATTTTAATAAATAATCTTAAACAATATGTTAACGAACCCAGACATTTCACAAGTAACAGCAAAACATTGTTGGATTTAATACTTTCTAACGTATCCCTAAACAAAGTAGAAGTGAATTACATACCTGATTTGAGCCATCATGCGTTTATATCATGCGAAGTCAATCTTATTACGCACAAATGTCCACCGAGACTTGTTTCTTATAGACCAATTAAAAATATAAATCCTGAACAATTTCATCGACTTTTAAAGGGTATAAATTGGGAAAACATCGTGAATGTGCAAGATGTTAATGTTATGGTTGCTGAATTTAATTCAACCATATTATCTATATATAACCTGTTAGCTCCGATCAAAAAAGCCTATATTAAGGAACAATATCGTCCCTGGTTAACATATACAGTCAAATTAATGATGCGACTCCGTGATCGAGCACATTCAAGGGCACGTTTAACAAAAATAGATTCACATGTAAATTATTATAAACAATTAAAAAAACAGGTCGTGACTGCTATTTATAACGAAAAGACCGCTTATTTTAACACGTACATTAATTGTAATATTAGAAACTCCAAAACGTTATGGGAGCACTTACATCGTCAAATAAATATAAAAAATAAACATGATACTTGTTTACCCTATAATTTGTGTGACCCAAAAAAGATTAATAAACATTTTCTTGACGTTCCAGGCCAAAATTTTGCTTCTCAATCCGCTATCAACTACTTCGAAACCCATAAATTTAGCTCTAAAACTTTTGAATTTAATGCAATAGATAGTAATACAGTTTTAAAAATTCTACATGATCTGAAGTCGAATGCCATTGGGTTGGATGAAATTTCACTGGAAATGCTGTTATCCACTCTCCCATACTCTTTGAATGTTATTACGGTAATTATGAATAGTTCTCTGAGAGATAAGACATTTCCCAAACAGTGGCAAACTGCTTTAATAAAGCCGATTCCTAAGACAGATAATATTACGAATTTTAAAGACCTGCGACCTATTAGCGTATTGCCCTGTTTGTCTGAAATTCTAGAGAAAGCTGTATGTAATCAGTTAACTCATTATTTAGATGAAAATGAAATTCTACCGAGTGTACAGTCTGGCTTTAGGAAACGACATAGCACTACAACAGCTTTGGCCGATGTATTGGATAATGTTTTAAGTGCTCGGGATTCCGGTATGGTTACAATTCTAGTTCTTCTTGACTATTCCCGTGCATTTGACACGTTAAATAGGCAGTTGTTTTTCTCTAAATTAAACTACTATGGATTAAGCTCGGAAACTATAGATTGGTTTCGTAGCTATTTTAATGACCGTAGGCAAATTGTCGAAGTAACAGATGAAAACGGCAAAAAAATAGCATCTGATTGCTGTGCTGTTACAAGAGGTGTTCCGCAGGGTTCAATACTTGGTCCCTTGATTTTTTCGCTGTATAGTGCTGATATCGTAAAACATATATTAAACTGTAGCTATCATATATATGCTGATGATATACAAGTGTATATTTCTTTTAAGCCAAATGAGAGTACTGTAGCCATACAAAAATTACATGAAGACTTAAATCGTATAGTCGACTGGTCTGAAGCAAATACATTAGTACTTAATCCTAATAAAACGAAATATATGTTACTTGGTACTAAAAAACAAATAAATAAAGTTTTGGCAAATCGTCCTTTAATTTCAATTAAAAATGTAAATATTGATCGAGTTACTGAGATTAGAAACTTAGGAATATTGATGGATGAAGCACTACACTTCGAAAAACATATAATAAATAACGTTAAAAATTGCTTTTACAGATTAAAAGTGCTATACCAGATAAGGGATGTATTAAAGACGGAAGTCCGTATCAGATTATGTGAGTCCTTGATACTGTCCAAATTCAATTACGCAGATGCAGTAATAGGTCCAAGACTTCTCAACCGTTCAAAGAAACTTATACAGCGCGTACAAAATGCCTGTGCCCGTTTCTGTTTTAAAATACCTCCCCGTGCACATGTTACACCTTACATTAATAATGCGAAAATGCTTAAAATGGATTACCGTTGGCAGTTGCATTTTGCTACGTTGTTGTTTGGTTGTATCAAATACAGGGCACCGTCTTATCTCTATGAAAAATTGCGGTGGGCTCGAGACAACGTCTTAACAAATGTAGTGACAAGAGTTTCAGCGTACGGGTTGCTTCTGCCCCAACACCGCTCCGCTGCGTTTCGAGGCAGTTTTCGATATGCAGCAACCAAGTGTTGGAACAACTTGCCGCCGCCGTTCCGTAATACGCAATCGATACATAGCTTCCGTCAAAAATATAAATTGCTCCTCTTAGATCAGCAATCTCAAAGTTAAATAGTGCAGATATTTTGATAGTATGTAATTTTATAAAGAATGTATAAGCGTATATATGTGTATCTATGTGTGCTTGTTTATGTTTATGTACATACATATGTGTATGTGTGTATATATGTATATATATATATATATATATATATATATATATATATATATATATATATATATATGTGTATGTATGTGTGTATGTATATGTGTATATGTGTGTATGTTTGAGTATGTAAATATTATTTATTGAAATTATATATTGAAGCGGTGTACTGCAGCTGGTTTGTGTATTTGCTTGTAACTTAAACTTAATTACGTTCCTACAGTATTAAGAATATTTTATAAGAATTATGACAATATTACAACAAATAAATTTTTGTTATTATATTTGGTTTAACACAACAGAACTGCCCTCTGCACATAAAAAATATATAATATATGTATTTATATATATTTTTTTTATACTTATTTGTGTATTTTTATTTTAAATACATAAGGGTGCCACTGAAAATCAGGGTTGGGGTGCTTCTGATACATTCCAACATATCCTGAGTGGCTTTCCTTTTTGGAGCAGAGCAGCATTAACGGGTGGATTATCTTTATAATACACCTTATGCATTACTCCTAATTCTCTAGTTCTTTGTTATTATTATTTTTTTTCAATATTATTGTTTGCTTTTTTGCTTTTTTTTTGTTTAATTTTACGATATCTTTAAATAAGGAGTTAATGTCTTGTTTCATGATTTCTATGTATAATGTTTTTTGTGTTTTTTTTTTTTGTTTGTTTCTATGATTACTTAAATGTTATGTGTTTTATGTAATCCGCTTGAGTGTGCTGCATGTGCCAAATAAAATCTGTTTCTTTCTTTTCTTCTTTCTTAAATACACACACACCTAAAGTCCGTCACACCATAAATTAAAATCTTGCGTTGTACTATGCTATAGTGCAGTACTATCAAAGAGTGCAGAATAAATTTCTTTATTGATACTTTAGATTAACGTTTTAATTTCTCTCTCTCTCTCTCACTTCTTTATAAAATTAAAGTTTAATTTTTGTAACTTTAGTTTTTACAGTTATATTATAGTTGTCAACTTGATTGGGGCAGGACCACGCTCTCACAGCACAAGCATCAGAATAATGCTATATTTCTTATCTTGAGTGTAGAAAACTGGAGACCCGTTTTACTGGTAACAATCTTAATCCTCACTGGTGACAACGCATCTACATTTTAATTCGTACTCAGACACAAGAAGAACAATTATTCAAATATTTATTCCGTGTGGGATTAGAAACCACGGCCTGCAGACTCGCAGATGAACTGCGTTTGATCCCTGCTGGAACAAATTAAACATAGACATTCCCCTGCCCTGAAATTAAGATTACTAGAGGAAGCCTGTACCCAGCCGTGGGTTATATATAGGCTGTAACTTCACTTTTTAACCTATTTTGCAACATTATTCTTAATTGTAATAATATGCTACAGAGCTTGCCAATGAAATGGACATTCATTCATTCGCTCTTGAAACACATAACCCCACTTCTGAGGCAGTTGGGTAAAAAAATATTAATCGTCTGTTATATCTTGAGTAGATTATTCATTGGTTCTTTGACTGTGGTGTCCTGTTATTTTCGCTTGAGGAGTCAAAGCAAAGTGAAACGGACGCTTGAACAATGCTTATTATTCGTACATAATTTGGTCTCTTTGAAGTTCTTAAAACTAAACGATCGAATTAAGGACGTTTATCTAACAAAATACTGAGTATTTATTGTCCAATTTTTCTTAAGGTAATCTTCTAAATGGTAAATTTAATATTACGTGTACCATACGATACTCGATTCGTATGTTGGTTGGTTAGTTCATATTGGTTAGTTCACGGTTATCTTACAATATTTTCCTTCACCACCGATCATATGGTTAATTTGCACTTGAAATTGCAATTAATAACAAGTACATGCCATGTTAAATATTTTGTTCACCAAAAATAAAAATAAATTTTATCACATGCCACTTATGAGATCATGGTAGGATTAAAATTTTATATTATAGATCTTATCAATTTAATAATTAATTGACGAATATTCAGCCGTCTCCAAAAAAAGAAAGAAGAAACAACTTTTTCGTATTTTAAACTAATTCTACCATCCCTGCTAAATACAATACATCTCAAACACACAAACTCATCCGCTTAAAAATTTAAAGATTTTTTTCGTATGTACGTTACGTAATATTTTTACTAATTGTGAATCGTTATGAATGACAATTTTATCTAAAATAGACCTTAACTCAAGGGTGGTCCCCTAGAATTTGAAGACAAAGTCCATTAATATAAGTGGAAAAAGAGAGGATGGTTTTTAATGTAACTATTTTGATAACCTTGAGATGGTGACATTGCTTAATTCAACCAAACGGGTCGACTTCAATACATATACATACATATACACTCACTCCTGTCACCCATAGGGGTAGGCAGAGACTATGGACTTCCATTTAGCATGATCCTGACACACCTCTCTCGCTCCCTCCACATCCATATACCTCGTCGGTTAAAGGTACTTTTGATTTGGCCCATTTTCAATATATCGCCAATTTCGTCGATAAACTTTCGCCTAGAGTGACCCTTCCCGAATCTGCTGTTCACCTCTGCAACATAAATTTGCTTTGTCACTCTTTCCTCATTCATTCTTTCTACATGACCAAACCACCGAAGCATTCCTTTCTTAATACTGGTCACAACATCATCTTGCAAACCACACTCATCTCTTATCAAACAATTTCTCACTCTGTCATTCAGATTCATCCCTAACATACTCCTTAATGACCGCATTTCTACAGCATTTATTCTACTCTCGTGCTTCTTCTGCCACACTCAACTTTCACTACCATACATTAAAGTAGGTACTAACACAGCATTGTGAATTACCATACTTGCCTTTTTGGACACATTCTGACTTTTCACAATAGGGTGGAGAGCCCCATTCACTCTATTTCCTGCATTCACTCGTCGTTCTATATCCTTATCATATCTACCATCCCTGCTAAACACACATCCCAAATACACAAACTTGCTCGACCAACTTCCCTTCTATTCTTATTTCACATATTGTTTTACTTTCTTCTCTTTCAAAAACCATAACTTTCGTCTTATTTGCGTTCACTTTCATTCCCTTTTCTTTTAATGTCCTCTTCATTAATGTAACTATCATTTGCAATTCGGCCGCCGACGACGCAAGTATGACTTGATCATCGACGTACAAAAGGCATTTGACGGTTAACTCACCCATTCTTAACCCGCATTCTTCTACTTTAAAATTTTCCAAACAACTGTCCATAAATAGGTTAAACAGCCACGGGGAAGCCACACATCCCTGTCTGACACCTTTATGACTCAACCCAGCGCTCAACCCAAATGAGTTCAGTGTTTGCCATAACACATCCCAATCCACTCTGTCATAAGCCTTCTTCAAGTCCATGAACGCACAAAAAACTTTTTGGTTTTTGGCCAAAAACATCTCCGAGATCATGCGCATGGAAAATACCTGATCTGTACATCCCATTCCCTTTCTAAATCCCGATGGCACATCCCGAATTTTTCCATCAGTTTCTTTCATAACTTTTTCAATTAGTACCTTAGCATACAGTTTTCCCACAATGCTAAGAAGGCTGATACCACGGTAGTTTTTACAGTCCCGCTGTGATCCATTTCCTTTATATTTTGGGACTATAACGGCTTTGCACCAGTCCCTCGGTACCCGCATAAGTTCCCAACATAAATTAAACAAGGTGTACAGCAGGTCTACCACCACTCCTTCTCCAGCCCTTAGCATTTAGAGAGATACTCTATCATATTCGGCTGCCTTACCTGCTTTCATACTTTTCATTGCTTTCATTATTTCATCTATACTTCTATCTCTATCTATTTCCTCTTCTTTCGGAATTTCTATTTCATTTAATTCAAACGTCTCATCACTTATAAACACGCTTTCAAAGTATTCCTTTCATCTTCTTAAACTCAAAACTTCGTCATTCGGAATACAGCCATTCTGTTCTCGTATAGCATTTATTCTAGGCTCTTTTGAATGTCCCCTGACAGTTCTTACAAGATTCATGAACATTTTAATGTTTGCCTGGTAGTTATCCGATATTCTTCTATCATTCTTATTCGTTCTTTCTTGCTTGTTCCTTTCAACTTCTTCTTTTACCCTCTTATTTAAATGTATAAAGACTGCTTTTTTCCTTTCAACATCATCATTCATACTGCTAAAATTACTAGCCTTGGTTGCTAGTAAATCTAGTCATGCTCTCTTCTTTGCTTCAACTTCCATCCCTACCGCATCATCCCACCATAACGTGTTATTTATCCTTTCATTCGTTCTCTTACTTACACCACATACTTCGGTAGCTGCATCCATTAAACCTTTCTTGACATTATACCACACAGTCTCCAGGTCTAAATCATTCATACACAATTCAGCCATACTACTTATATTTTCTCTCAATCTACATTTGAACTTCTCTTTCACACCTTCATCTTGTAACCTCTCTGTTCTTATACGCTGTAACGCAGTGGTAGACACAAATGTCCGATGCCTCCATTGTCTAAAAAGACCATTAATTCGGCATAAGACCAAGTAATGGTCCGTCCCTACGCTAGAGCCCCGGTAAACATTTGTATCTACCACCGCGCTCCTCATTTTTTCATCAACAATTATCAATCATACTTCTATCATCACCTCTTTCCCATGTATACGTGTGAATCTTCTTATGACGAAAGAAAGTGTTCGTCACAAAAAGATTATTTTCCACACCTACGGTGAGGAGGCTTTCACCATTCTCATTTATACTCTCATCACCAAACATTCCCAATATCCTTTCATAACCAAGCCTCCTCACCCCAACCCTTCCATTAGAATCTCCTAATATCACAATATTTTCATAAACCTTGCATTTCATTAGCAACATCTTTACCAATTCCACTTCAATAATGACACATAAAAAAATAAAGACAAATAAAGAGGAAGATATAATTTATGCATTTTGGGGCATCAATTCATCGATACCTACACTTTGATTTGCACTCAAAAAATCATTTTTTTAAATTGCTTATTGCTTTTTTAAATCAGTTTTTTTAAAGTATATCATTGATTTATTTAAGTAGTAAATATTATAATTTAAAAAATGCAAAGCCCTGGTATTCCTGTTCTTCTTTACGATGAAGAACATGCACAATGGAATCAATATATTGTATACGTTCTTCTTACGCTTGAACTGCCCTAATTTAATAAGTTTTAAATTTATTTCCAAATTTTTTAAATCTTTATTGTGTCTGTGATTGTAGAGGGGGTGACTGTTGTTGGCGAAAGTTTAATTTATGTATCTATACATATAATAAATCTGTAGAAAATTCGTGTCTGTAATTCTAATATTTTTTTGAAAAAAAATTTCCAGGAGACTAAATAAAGGGCACTGAGGCCAAATTAGTGGGTTTTTAGAATTTTTGTCTGTCTCTGTGTATTCCCGATTCATGCAAAACCTACTAAACAGATTTTTCTGAAATTGTTTGTGTAGTTAGGAACCTGGATTTTAAAAAAAAAAACATTACCCCCACACTAGGATTTTCTCCTGTGTCGTGGAGGCAGTTTACAAACATAAATTGCACAAGGACAAACATCCAGACCCGGAACAATTATTTACCATACAAATACTTGTTCCGTGCGGGATTCGAACCCGCGGCCCCCAGCGCAACAACTGATTGCTAAGCCACTGCACCACGGAGCCGTCAAATTTCCTTCCTTAAGATGTCAGTTTCTATTTTATATGATTGATTGATATTATATAATATATATTTATAATTTTTTAAATAACATATTTATTAATAAAGGCTAAAATTAGTACTAACCTTTGCGTTTTTTGTTGAGTTTCACTTTATAAAAACGGTGCCATCTAACGTGAAATACAAAAAGTAGAAATATTTTACCTCCAGTTACTAATAAATAAAATAAATCTCTTACATTTTATGTGTTTAAATAATGAAATTCATCATTATTTGAAAATTCTAACGTTATTTTATAGTTTTTTCGTTATTTATTTTAGTAGGAATTAATAAAGTGTATAGTACCTAATTACTACTTACATAGATAGTATATCTGTCTCGACACTAGTGAGTTCTCTAATATTTTTTACAGCATACATAAGTTGCAGAGCTTAGTCTGCTTGCTAGTTTGGATATATTACTTAATAAGTTCTCGGTTTGCGTGTAATAAAAGCTGTCGAAGAATAGTTTCAAATTTATTTTTTAAAGTAAATCGCTATAGTGTGGAAATAGTTATATTTTTATTTATTTTGTTACAAAAGGATGGTCCGAAAATATTTGAAAATTGTTATCTAAATTGTGTTTTGCATTGCGAATTATCATTTGTGATACCGTGGCACATTTTATTGAAGATTTAGGTGGGATTTTGTGCTGATTAAAAATAATATACCTAACAAAACACATCGAATATATTGTAAAGTTTATTTATTTAGTACGTAATTTGTAATTTCACACCTCATATGACGTTAAGGCAGTCCGTCCAGGATAATTTGTGATGAAACTTTACAAAAATATACATGTCAGGAGGGACCCAGGCCATCTTTTACCCAAAAATGATTAAATATATAGTCTTTGATTATCTTAAATCACCATAACGCTACATTAATAGATTCTATCCAAGCGATGCCGGGCGGGTTACTAGTACCAAATATGACTCCGGAGAACAAGAATTCGTTTAAGCGAAGAAGAGAGACCTATTAATCAGCGTACCGAGACGCTCCGTGGTTTAATTAAGCTACAAGCGAGGAGCTTCGTTCACTCATCCACGTCAATATTGTTTCCGCCTACAGCACCGTGCTGTTAATATCCTTGTAGGTAAACATATACGCAGAAATTTCTAAATACTATACAACGATATACCCGTGTTACCTCAGAGGCTTAGAAATTAATAAATTGTTTCATGCAATTTTATGTACTTTACACCATTTACTCAACGGTGAGGAATATAAATACAGGAACAAAAATATAGGTTATTTCTTAGAAATCAAAAATATTTTGAGAACATGTAAAGTCCAGGAACACATATTGGAAGAGTGCGAGCGTATAGGGCCTAAGCTATTATTATAGTAAGTTCTTTACTTAGTTGTCTATGTTTTGTTAGTTCAATCCTACATTTTTTATAGGATAGGGTAACAAACGAGCACACAGTCCATCTGATGATAAGTGGTTGCTGTGACCCATAGACATCTACATCTATCCTCGTATGCGAATCAAAATGCAGAAATGTGTTGTCACCCGCGAGGACTAAGATGAAATGCCTCTTTTCAACTTAAAAGAGCCTCCGGTTCTCTACACTCACCATACGAAACACAGCAGTGTTAAGCTACTATTTAACGCTGGTATTCTGTGAGAGTGTGGTCCTTCCCCGAGTCGAGCTGACCCATTCGTGATACAACCATAATACTAATATAGCTGCAGCATGGCTCTACCGATTCAAAATGACTTTTTTTGAAAAAAAAAACTAAGTAACTGACGAATTCAAAGTCTACCTGATGGTAAGTGGCTACTTCATCTTATCTGAGACGTGATCCTTCATCCTCCTTCATTCAATCAAATGTCAAGGTGACAGAATTTGAAATGGGGATAACCGCAGTAGAAACAGAATTAACAAGAAAGTCAGGACCTGTAATAAGTAGTGAAAATTGGCCAGAAATATAGTCAGATGAGATCCTTCTAACTAACTCGATTCATTGAGGCTGCGAAGAGATGTACCACCCCTTTGAATTTTCATTTGAATTTATGGCGAGAAGTACAGAAATAATTGTTTAGATTAATACCGGCCGCCAAGTTCTACTATCGCACATCGCGATAAAGTTAACAATACACCGCCACACCATTTGAATGCTTGGCGGCATTTGTAGTTATGCATGTATAATAAAGGTCCTTTAATAACTAGAATTTCAAATTTCGAAAAAAAAGCTGTTATAACCCTTAATTTATTTAGGTCTAAAAAGTGCCATTCTTATCACTCACTGACTCATTCATCAATAACCTAGACTACTAGACTAACAAGGGAGATTATTAGGCCTAAAGTAAAAGAAATTAAAGTTTCCGACTGCTAAGCACAGGCGTCTTATCTTTGAGCAACGTAATGTTCGCCGCGCTCCCCCAGTTCGTGTTGGCGGAATTAACATTTGTTTTAATTTCTCGAACGTGGGAAATCTGCACTAAAAATGTGTTTAATTTTTTTTATTGATTTTTACTGAAACTCATACATCATTTTACGTGGTAAAGTCATGCTGCAGCTCAGACCCTTTTTACTGGAAATGACGCATTCTATCTTAATCCTGGGAGGTGACAACGCATCTACATTTTGTTTCTTAATTGGTATGAATGTAGATGTTTGAGTTACAGCATCCACTTACTATCAGGTGGACTGTGTGCTCATTTATCACACTGATTCTATAAAAACTTGATATATGCTAAACATATATTCCAAAAAAAACCTTACTTAAATAAATTTGGCAAACATGGTGATTGTTGATTGATGCTGACACAAAGGAAAGGAAGATAGACAAATCACGTGCACATTTGTTTGTTCGAACTTGTAAATGCAGTTTAAAACTCTTTTTGGGACAGAATATTAAATTTCAATTTACAATTAAAGTCCTCTTGATTCTACAAACAACTCTTCCTCGAACTATGAAGGCTTTGTATGACGAATACATTGCCCTTCAACTGAAGTCGGGTTTACGCACACAACCAGTCTATTTCGACGTTACAAAAGGCAATGAGTAATGATTTGTATTGCATGGTAGTAAGATATTATTTTTATGTTTATTAAAAGTGAAATATGAAATTGGAATACGAAGCGCCGGCTACTCACATTTATTTTATAGGATAGGATGACAAACGAGCACACAGTCCACCTGATGGTAAGTGGTGGTAGCTGTGACCCATAGACATCTACATTTATTTTAAATAAAGAATCAAAATGCAGATGCGTTGTCACATGTGAGGACTAAGATGGAATGCCTCTTTTCCAGTAAAATGGGTCTCCGGTTCTCTACGTATGGTACGTACGTACCATACGAAACACAGCAGTGTCAAGCTGCAATTTTGCGTTGGTATTCTGTGAGAGCGTGGTCCTCCCCCTGTCAAGCCGACCGATTCGTGCTACAAATATACTACTAATATAGCTGCATCATGGCTCTACCAAGTAAAAAATGTGAACAGATATGCAAATACGTGCGGATGTGCCACAAAAAGAAGCGTAAATTTTCATACGAATAGTCTCCCCTAAGTTTTATTTCATTAAATCGTTTGTGTTTAATGAATTATGTGGTCAGTGGTAGAAGGACCCTTATCTTGCCTAAGAATCCGCCTCGATGTGTACCACCTAATTACCTATTTTCTACTTACTTATTTGTGAACCTAATTCTTCGTAACTTTCTCCGCATAGCATCAGTGTATTCTCGGTTTTGTTCCCTTCTGAAGGGTATACAGAGTCAGTAAACTACATGCTGCGAGGTATTCTATCTTTGTTCACAGAGGTGACTACAAGCTCGTATCCGTTTTTCTTTAAAATTGGCTGACACCTGGCTACAAGCTTGGAATGGACCGCAAAAGCAACTTAACATCAGGCGACGGTTTAAGATTGTTCGTCACTTCTGATAAAAAAGTGTATACTAAATGCTGCTGTGTTTTGTATGATGTGAGTGACTAGACAGAACAGGAGACTTTTTTAGTGCAAATGAGGCATTCCATTTTCGTCGTCAAGGGTGTCAATGCATCTGAATTTTGATTCTTAATTGAGGAATCTACATCTCCAACTTACATAAATAACTAGTATGATGCTCATGTGTTTTCTATTATTACACGTTAATACAAAGTTTCCGCATCCCCATGGGATTGACCATTATTTTACATCACCATCATCATTACAGCACTTCACAAGTCCACTGCTGAACATAGGCCTCCCCCAAGGAATGCCAAAAAAGCACGGTCTTGAGCCATCGACTTCTTGCATGTCTTACCAAGTCATCATTCCATCTAGTGGGGGGACGCCCTACACTTCGTCTACCGGTACGAGGCTGCCACTCAAGAACCTTTTTTTACCCAACGGTTGTCGGTTCTTCAAGCTATATGACCGGCCTATTTCCACTTCAACTTACCAATCCGTTGAGCTATGTCAGTCACTCTAGTTCTACTGCGGATATCCTCATTTCTAAGTTTATCACATTATTTTACATATTTTATTGTATATACGTTATGGTGTATGCGTGGAATTTCAGCAAAAAAGAGAAGGAATTCAGTCTTATAAATTCTAGACAACAATCATAAACACATTATAATGTGTTCACAAAATTGATAAGCCATTAAAAGATCACTTTTCACATAAACATCTATTAAACTGATTTGCCACAACTGGCATTAAACCTTCCTGCGAATATGTCACGTAATAAACGTTGGATACGGGTAGATTAGGGCAATTTAATGCAACCGTATTAACAACAGCTATCGATTTTGATCACGCCGGCGTCAACGAAAACCTGCGCTCTATATGAAATATTTCCTTTACACTTTCGTACCATGAATATTTTAGATATATTTAAAAAAAAGAGCCCAAACCGTACAAAGTCATCATTATTCATCATTACAGCCCTTCACAAGGCCACTGCTGAACATAAGCCTCACCCAAGGAATACCACAAAGCACGGTCCTGAGCCACCTGCATGCATCGACTCCCTGCATATCTTACCAGGTCGTCACTCCATCTAGTGGGGGGACGCCCTACACTTCGTCCTCCGGTACAAGGCTGCCACTCGAGAACCTTTTTTCCCCAACGGTTGTCGGTTTTTCGAGCTATATGGCCGGCCTATTGCCACTTCAGCTTACTAATCCGTTGGGCTATGTCGGTCACTCAGGTTCTACTGCGGATATCTTCATTTCTAAGTTTATCACGCAGAGAAATTGCTAGCATAGCCCTCTCCATAGCTCGCTGAGCGACCTTGAGCTTCCTCATCCGGCCAGCAGTGAAGGACCATGCCTCAGTACCATAGGTCATCACTGGCAACACGCACTGGTTGTAATCGTGCAAAGTGTTTCATACAAATTTGATTTTTGTTTTTCAAATTAAGCAATATTTTTGTAGATACAGCAAACAGGACGACGATTTGGAAATATTCGTAAATAGTTTACGTATACATGGGAAAGAGGTGAAGATAGAAGTATGATAGATTTCATAATTGTTGATGAAAGAATGAGGAGCGCAGTGGTAGATACAAGGGTTTACCGGGGCTCTAACTTAGGGACGGATCATCACTTGGTCTTATGCCGAATTAATGGTCTTTTCAGACGTTGGAGGCATCGGACATCTGTGTCTACCACTACGTTACAGCGTATAAGAACAGAGAGGTTACAAGATGAAGGTGTGAAAGAGAAGTTCAAATGTAGATTGAGAGAAAATATAAATGGTATGGCTGAATTGTGTATGAATGATTTAGACTTGGAGACTGTGTGGTATAATGTCAAGAAAGGTTTAGTGGATGCAGCTACTGAAGTATGTGGTGTAAGTAAGAGAACGAATGAAAGGAAAACTAACACGATATGGTGGGATGATGAGGTACGGATGGAAGTTGAAGCAAAGAAGAAAGCATGGCTAGATTTACTAGCAACCAAGGCTAGTAATTCTAGCATTATGAATGATGATATTGAAAGGAAAAAGGCAGTTTTTAGACACCTAAATAAGAGAGTAAAAGAAGTAGTTGAAAAGAAAAAGCAAGAAAGAATGGATAAGAACGATAGAATAATATCGGATAACTTCCAGGCAAACATTAAAATGTTCTGGAATCTCGTAAGAACTGCCAGGGGACTTTCAAAACAGCCTAGAATGAATGATATACGAGACCAGAATGGCTGTATTCTGAATGACGAAGTTTTGAGTTTAAGGAGATGGAAGGAATACTTTGAAAGCGTGTTTATGAGTGATGAGACGTTTGAATTAAATGAAATAGAAATTCCGAAAGAAGAGGAAATAGATAGAGATATAAGTATAGATGAAATAATGAAAGCAATGAAAAGTATGAAAGCAGGTAAGGCAGCCGGTTATGATAGAGTAGCTCTCGAAATGCTAAGGGCTGGAGAAGGAGTGGTGGCAGACCTGCTGTACACCTTGTTTAATTTATGTTGGGAACTTAAGCGGGTACCGGGAGACTGGTGCAAAGCCGTGATAGTCCCAATATATAAGGGAAAAGGATCACAGCAGGACTGTAAAAACTACCGTGGTATCAGCCTTCTTAGCATTGTGGGAAAACTGTATGCTAAGGTACTAATTGAAAGAGTTATGAAAGAAACTGATGAAAAAATTTGGGATATGCAAGCGGGATTTAGAAATGGAATGGGATGTACGGATCAAGACGCATGATCGCGGAGAAGTTTTTGGCCAAAAACCAAAAAGTTTTTTGTGCGTTCATGGACTTGGAGAAGGCTTATGACAGAGTGGACAGGGATGTGTTATGGCAAACACTGAACTCATTTGGGTTGAGCGCTGGTCTGATACAGGCATTGAAGTCTCTATATAGGGACTCTAGTGCTTGTGTCAGGATCAACGGGGCCTACTCGGACTGGTTTGGCATCCATAAAGGTGTCAGATAGGGCTGTGTGGCTTCCTCGTGGTTGTTCAACCTATTTATGGACAAAAAAAAAGCTTTTACAACAATTTACTTCGCAAATATCCGCGTTATAAAATAAAATGATGTGTCCTACCTAGTATGAAGAAGCACCTCCCGCCCTCCCTCAATTGTGTGCACTATCTCCGTCACCACTAATCCCAGCACCGCTACTCCCAACACCACTACACTAGGCAAGACACACCACTGACGATAATACGACACGTGTTTCGCCTCTACACGAGGCATCCTCAGGTGATATAGACTCTACGGTGGCTAACCGCTCTTAGCGGTTAGCCATTACACGTGTCGTATTATCGTCAGTGGTGTGTCTTGCCTAGTGTAGTGGTGTTGGGAGTAGCGGTGCTGGGATTAGTGGTGACGGGGATAGTGCACGCAATTGAGGGAGGGCGGGAGGTGCTTCTTCATACTAGGTAAGACACATCATTTTATTTTATAACGCGGATATTTGCGAAGTAAATTGTTGTAAAAGCTTTTATACTTAGCGGTTAGCCACCGTAGAGTCTATATCACCTGAGGATGCCTCGTGTAGAGGCGAAACACGTGTCGTATTATCGTCAGTGGTGTGTCTTGCCTAGTGTAGTGGTGTTGGGAGTAGCGGTGCTGGGATTAGTGGTGACGGGGATAGTGCACGCAATTGAGGGAGGGCGGGAGGTGCTTCTTCATACTAGGTAAGACACATCATTTTATTTTATAACGCGGATATTTGCGAAGTAAATTGTTGTAAAAGCTTTTATTGACTTAGCGGTTAGCCACCGTAGAGTCTATATCACCTGAGGATGCCTCGTGTAGAGGCGAAACACGTGTCGTATTATCGTCAGTGGTGTGTCTTGCCTAGTGTAGTGGTGTTGGGAGTAGCGGTGCTGGGATTAGTGGTGACGGGGATAGTGCACGCAATTGAGGGAGGGCGGGAGGTGCTTCTTCATACTAGGTAAGACACATCATTTTATTTTATAACGCGGATATTTGCGAAGTAAATTGTTGTAAAAGCTTTTATATAATGGATTTCCGCAAAGTAACGCCTGATTCTATTAATTATATTTATGGACAGCTGTTTGGAAAATTTGAAAGTAGAAGAATGCGGGTTGAGAATGGGTGAGTTAACCGTCAAATGCCTTTTGTACGCCGATGATCAAGTCATACTTGCGTCGTCGGCAGCCGAGTTGCAAATGATGGTTACATTAATGAACAGGACATTAAAAGAAAAGAGAATGAAAGTGAATGCAAGTAAGACGAAAGTTATGGTTTTTGAAAGAGAAGAAAGTAAAACGATATGTGAAATAAGAATAGAAGGGGAGTTGGTAGAGCAAGTAGATGAGTTTGTTTATTTGCGATGTGTGTTTAGCAGGGATGGTAGATATGATAAGGATATAGAACGACGAGTGAATGCAGGAAATAGAGTGAATGGGGCTCTACACTCTATTGTGAAAAGTCAAAATGTGACCAAAAAGGCACGTATGGCAATTCACAATGCTGTGTCAGTATCTACTTTATTGTATGGTAGTGAAAGTTGGGTGTGGCAGAAGAAGCACGAGAGTAGAATAAATGCTGTAGAAATGCGGTCATTAAGGAGCATGTTAGGGATGAATCTGAATGACAGAGTGAGAAATTGTTTGATAATAGAAGAGTGTGGTTTGCAAGATGATGTTGTGACCAGTATTAAGAAAGAAATGCTTCGGTGGATTGGTCATGTAAAAGGAATGAATGAGGAAAGAGTGACAAAGCAAATTTGTGTTGCAGAGGTGAACGGCAGAGTCGGAAAGGGTCACCCTAGGCTAAAGTTTATCGACCAAATTATTAAAAATGGGCCAAATCAAGAGTACCTTTAACGGACGAGCGTGTATGCGTAGGTATATGGATGTGGAGGAAGCGAGAGAGGTGTGTCAGGATCGTGCCAAATGGAAGTCCATAGTATCTGCCTACCCCTCTGGGTGACAGGCGTGAGTGTTTATATATATATATATAGTTTACTACTATAATATAGAAAATGTTAAAAATTTAAGCACAAAATAATAAAAACACTGAGATTGTGTTTTACACAGCTTTAATTTTGTGTTGAAACTATAATGTTTTTTGAGCTTTAGCCTCGAAACCAATTCACTCAAGTCGAACATTCTTATTTGGCACCTCACATTATATTTGAGTAACTGCATATTATAAATTAATAAAATATATAATTATTTATAAAATATATAAAATTAATAAAATATATAATAATTACAAATATATTCACCATACGACCGTGTAGTTGCTATGTAAGATTATCCACTACTCAACTGTCCCAGGGGCGTCGTAAGAGGCGACAGAGCGAAACAAACAGCGTCTCCCTAACAACAACTACAAAGTAAAACTGCGATTGACAACCAACGATTAAGTAATAATCTCCTTAATAAGCAATCTACGTTCAGAAGTGGATTTTACAAGATTATAAATTTACCACGCGCTCGGCCATGAAGGTAAATAGTTAAGAATTCTTCCTGTCGGATGAATAAAATATTTCGATAGCACGTAAAGTTGGACAACTACTAAAGCAGGGCGGCGAAGATGTGCGTACAAATCGCTCCATAACTCTCTCGGAATTGGGAAGAGTATTATTATAATGTTATGTATGCACTATGAAATAGATTCTGAGAAGGAGATATGTGCCAAAAGGGCAGTCTCCTATGGTGTTCCCTTTTACTAAATTTAACATTTAACAAAAAAAATCAATGAAAAGTATCAAAAGTGTGTGTACAAAATCTCGTAACAAAGATAATTAAATACATAAAAAAAAACTAATTTTGCGTATTTTATGGCGTCACACTTATTGATTAATTTTAACTAATTTTTAATTCCCCAAGTTTCCGGTGGAATACAGCACCCATAATATTTTTTTACAAATGAGTTGGCAGTACTCGCATCTTTGTAATTATATTAATTCAAAATATAACATAAAATGACATTAAATTATCTAGATATAAAAACAAAACCAAAACATGTCGGGTAGAAGTTTTAAGAAGACTCAAGATTTCATCCCTCGACCATAAAGATATCTTGATGAAAAGAAAATGAAAGACACGGTGCGGTGCAAAATGAGCGAGGATTTTTGTCGTAAGATGTTTCAAAATGCTTTTGTGAAAGGCAACTTTTTAATTTTAAAACGAAACTTATTCAGGAATCGCCATTGAACTGAGTATTTAGTGAAAGCTTTATCACGTGGTAGAATTCACCCAATGACACGACATACAGCTAATGGTAGCGTGACCAAAATGTTTTTTTATTCGTTATAACCTATTATTCTCTTCTGTAGAAGCCGCATAGAGTTACCATAGTTGTAATGCTTGACAAGTAAGTTGGCAATTGGAGTTTTTTATAATTGTAAGTAATTTTTAGGAAGATTCTGCTGCTCATCTTCTGTTTTAATTTCCCTGTGATGCCTCTTATGAAACCTACGTGATTATATGGGGCAGCGGAATGTCTAATCAGCAATCAAATGCGTACACACATCAAATGCAATACAAATATATTTTTTATTTGTTTTTTGCAACTATAGTATAGTTAGTTACCAGTTGCAGTACTTTTTTGGCTTTGTACGTCAAAGACATGCCAAAAGAGGTCATCACTCAGCATTAGTTGTGGGGAAACCACAACGCTGATTTTCAGTAATGACCAAAAATCTTGGAGAATACACCTCCGGAAGTAAATAAAATAGTGAAGTTTTTATGATTAAATGACTACACTTGTTGAAAGATATTTCAATATAATATGGAATAAGTACAAACTCGCTGTATAATTTTTTTCTGTCTGGTAATGTGAACATAAATAAAATTAGTTTGATATTTGAACAACATATAATCCTCTTGGGCGTCTATTCACTAACTTAGTTCATATTCCTACATACTTCTTTGATTGAACTTGCACAAAGCATTTATTTCTATCGCTTGTCTGGCACGGTCCCAACAATATAAGTTAATATTTTGTAATTTACAATATTTCTAATTAATGAGAATTGAAAAAAATTTTTAATAAATTTCATCATCATTACATATCATTATAATAAATTATTTTTACAGAGTTTTTTTTTATAGAAGAGGGGGCAAACGAGCAAGCGGCTCACCCGATGGTAAGTGACTACCGCCGCCCATGAACAACCGCAACACCAGGGGAATTGCAGATGCGTTGCCGGCCTTTTAGAAAGGTGTAAGCTCTTTTATTGAAGGTTCCTAAGTCGTATCGGTCTGGAAAATTCGCTGGTGGTAATTGATTCCACAAGGAAGTTGTGAGAGGGAGAAAACTTCTTCTAAATCGCACAGTGCTGGACCGCCAATCATCCAGATGGTATGGATGGTAACGCGAGTTTTGTCGCGATGTGCGATGGTGAAATTGAGCGGCTGGAATTAGTCCGAA
This sequence comes from Parnassius mnemosyne, assembly GCA_963668995.1. Taxonomy (NCBI): domain Eukaryota; kingdom Metazoa; phylum Arthropoda; class Insecta; order Lepidoptera; family Papilionidae; genus Parnassius; species Parnassius mnemosyne. Next base: position 56,868,498 of record CAVLGL010000137.1, read on the forward strand.
TAATCGCTCAGAGCACTCCCCGTAATAGATGCAATAAAATACGCAAAGAGATGCAACATCTCTACGCAGTGCCAGTGTATCGAGCCGATCAGAAAGAACTCGGTCGTCGACGATTCGAACCGCTCTGCGCTGGATGCGGTCAAGTGGAAGGAGTTGGCACTGCGGTGACCCAGCCCAGAGATGAGAACAGTATTCCATGTGGGGCCGACCTTGCGCTTTGTAAAGTTGCAAGCGATGTGCCGGCATGAAATACTGTCTCGCTCTGCTGAGCACGCCAAGCTTTTAAGAGGCCAATTTGGCCTACCCTTCAAAGTTTTGAAGATTTTGATCTAAATTGAGGAATCGATTTTTTGCCTTAACGTACGTGGCTGATGTTTGTTTTGTTTCAATGGCAGTTGGTTATTTAAGCTATTTACTAGCTCATTACCTTAAGTATGTATGTATCTATACAAATAAAATATATAAAATTGACGAATATCTTACTACAAACATCAGAAGCTATTATAGTTAATAATAAAATACTTGTGATTTACTAGTAAACCAACTTATTCTTTTTGTAGAATAAGGGTGACAAATGAGCACATGGTTCACCAGGCATCTACATCTATCATTGATTAAGAAAAAAGCAGAATTTCGTTAACACACCTAAGGACTAAAATACACTCACCATACGAAATATAGCAGCATACACATACATAATACCAGCGTAAATTGGCAAGCTGCTAATTTATGCTGATATTCTGTGAGAGCGTGGTCCTACTCTGGTCAAGCCGACCCATTCTAGCTAAATGTGTATAGTGTGCACCAGTAGCTCTACAACATAAAGAGAATCCATTGACACAGAATAAATAATAGTACTAAGTACCATTGAGGTGTTTGTTTCTTTGGTTCCGATATCTTTTTAAGGATTTTATCACGGTAAATTCAAAATATAGTCGACCCTATTGCTTGCTGAATGACAAACGTTTTGATATTGCGAAAATTTCCTTTAATGTATTATTAATTAACCGTATATTTACTGAAGTCTCATAATGAATAATTTCCTTCGCGTATGCAATATTGCGAGCGCGCGTTGCTTACCTTTTATATTTATTAATTAGTAAGTATCATTTCCATTTACGGCAGACCTTTCGCTATTCTAATTTTATTTAGCTTCTGATTCGTGAAACCTATCTATGTCGGCGAGAGAAAGTTGCTACAGTTACTATAGTGGCGAATAGAAGAGAAAACAATAAATTACTTTTTAAAGATGAAATTAACTGGAAATACCAACTTTTCTCATATGCCCTCTATATTTTTTGTCTTAGTAACTTTAATCCCGCAAAAACAAGTTATATTATTTTTTTCGGTTTTCTAACAATAGTCAGATGTAGAAAAACTGTAAACTGCAATGGAAATTGGTGGAATTTGTAACGAGCGGAAGTAATCTGGAGTGCAAACTGCTTACAGGTAAAAATGTGGTATGGAAAGCAAGGAATATCATCATAATCATCATTACATCCTATCAAATATACATTGCTGAACATAGCCCCCCCCCCCCTCCCTAGGGAGTTTATAATAGTTGTCACGCTTGGCAGGTGGATGCCAACCACAGTTTTTGATTTTCTAGTCGTTAGAAAAACGCTACACCTAATTTGCGTCCCTCTGTCGCCTGTCACGATACCCACGTGATATTCAGTGATTTGTTATAATAAAAAAAATCTCACTCCTCTTCATCAGCCCGTGAATGTCCATTGCTGAACGTGGAACTCACCCGTTTTAAATAATATCTGACTTTATTGTTTTAGCAGACGCATCGACGAATATAATGGAGTGGAAAGGAATGGAATGGAATGAAATAGAATGGAACATTTTTTTTTCATTCATTTCAAGTAAGAATTTATATTGAAAGTCATACTTTTACATTTAGCACATTGGTTTGAACGGCAGTACCAGGCGTATTACATCGTTGAGGTTGCTTCCCTTCGGCGATCTGGATCTTGTCGCTGTCGTATAGTCTGGCGTTTACGAAATGGTTAAACCACCATCTTTCAGAAGCTCAAAGGGTTTTCTACCATTTCTCATAGTCAACTCTTTCGACACACACAGGGTGAAACGAATGATTGAATATTATTTACTACTATTGAATTAATGAAATTAATAATTCTGTTACGCTGGCACTACACAAAAAAGCTGACTTACTTAAAACAAAAACACTTATGAAAGGTTAAACAAAATTTAAAATCTCATTAATTAGACATGAAATACTGCCTCCAGCTGTTGTCCTATCTACAGCCGCAGAGCTATCGTCACGTTCCCAGATTTGATAACGCAATCGCAAGCCAACTTATAAACTCTACACTGAAAAATACCTAAATATAATGTTGATGGAACGTATTGTACGTAACGTTAAAACTTTATCTCAGAACTATTTAAATAAAAGAAATGATGTGTGTGTACTTGTGGAAACACGAAAGAAGTTAAAACTTCCGTGTTTTTTTATCCTTAAAAAGGTATTAAGTACTAACTATATACGCATAGGAGGTGATAGCGGGAAAAAAATCAAAAGATTGACAGTAGCGTCTTCATAATAACGACAAAAATAACTGCAGTTTCCGACCCGCTTGCCAAGCGTGGCAACTATAAATGATTAAGGTCTATGTTCAACAGTGGACTTTAATTGGCTGTAATGGTATACGCAATGCAGGTACATATATAGGTTTTTTTTTATAGGATCGGGTGACAAACGAGCACACAGTCCACCTGATGGTAAGTGGTTACTGGGACCCATAGACATCTACATCTATCCTCAATAAAGACTCAAGATGCAGATGCGTTGTCACCCGTGAGGACTAAGATGGAATGCCTCTTTGCCAGTAAAAAGGGTCTCCGGTTCTCTACACTCACCATACGAAACACAGCAGCGTTAAGCTGCTATTTTACGCTGGTTTTCAATACAATTAATTTCTGGTACAATTAAATATTCCACCAGTTAAATGCAAAACATAAGTAATTTAATAATGTTTTATTATTTTGTTACGTAATAATAAAAACGTGATTATTGGAGCGACGCCCTACTTGTCAGACAGTAAACGTGGCGGATGAGGACTGGAGCCGAGTACACACGATTAAGTGTGTCACCGAGCTAAGCGCGCTTAAAGTCGAGGCGAGTGGAGCCGAGTAAACCCGATTCAGCGTCACCGACCACAACAGGACGGTTTACTTTCGTTCACTGATTAGAAAGAACGCATCTAACGAATTTTTCCCTTCTAAAGTGTTTCTCCACCACTAACATTAGGTACATTGCGTAACTACAGTATTAGTGTTAGCGATATAACATTACAAAACGAATGTTAATAAATAATAAATATCTTAATAAAAAGAAATAAAGTAGGATTGACATTTGGCGTACCAGAACACTCACACAGCCGTTGAGCTTGCTGCCCGTGGCTCTTCTTAGGTCAACTCAGAATGTCATTAGGTAGACTGTGTGCTCGCTTGTAACCCTTAATTCTATAAAACATATAGAGAAGTCAATTTGAACTGTAGACCTTTGACGTGAGGCTTATCGCATCACATAATCGACGTGATATAATCTATATCTATACATATAAATAAAATTGAAGTGTCTGACTGTAATATTCAAATTAACAACTTCTATTAAGCTCAGGTAAATATTTGCATGCTATGTCCAGGCTTATTTTCAATGAAGGAATGAAGGAATGGGGCTATGTACCCTCTTATCATCATGCAGACTATTTGTATGCTAGTTTGTTTGTCACTTAAATTTCACAACAAATATTTTAAGTCCATTATATATTTCCAAAGTATGTAATATCCCCATTCATTGCGCAGTTACCCAATCTACATGAGCGACGTAGATAATCCAGCTATTATTCAAATTAAGTTGGAAATGCAATCAGGCAATCTATTTACTCCAACCGCAGAGGATTTAGATCAATCATTATTAGCAGATTACATTACAAAGCGCTGATTAATGAACGTGGTAAAGCGCTGAAGCATGATAGTTTGTAAAATTTAGTATACTTCACGTCGTGTAGTTGCAGCGTCAGGGAATCCTCTGCGTATTCCTGCGTAAGGCGACAGAAGTAAATTGGAGCAGAAATCAACAGAAGGCAACAGCATCTTCCTGATAACACCTTAAACTTTAAAGAAATGCGATTTTCAACGCACCTGCCAAGCCTGGTAACTATGTTTAATATCGTATGAGTCAGCTCGACCGAGAAAGACTCCACTCCCACAGAATACTGACCTAAACCGGAGAACCATTTTACTGGAAAAAAGTCATACTATCTTATTTCTTAGGGGTGACTAAGCATCTGCATTTCGATTATTAATTGAGGGTTAATGTCTATGGGCCACTGTACTCACTTACCACCAGGAGGACTGTGTGCTGGTTTTTCAGCCTTATTATATAAAAATATCTCATCAGAGGCAATTTATGGGGGGAATAACTAGCAGTGCAATTTTGATAGGTTTTAATTAATAAATGGATGACAGTAAACGACACGTACACCTTTCAACCATTTTGATTGTTAAGGACGTACATATAAGCGTTTAAAAGTGCGTAAAAAAACATAGGAACCAGGGGAATGCTGCATTCTGTGGGCATGTTCAAGATCGTTCCCGTAAATCACATTCGCGAGTTTATTGAAATTAAAAACATCAAAACTTCAAGAGAGAAGATGAAACAATAATGATTTATTATGTTTACGCGAACACTATATATTAAAAAAAATTACGAAGGAACGAGTCACATTCGAGCGTGTGTTTCCTGCTTTACCAACTTACTATATTATGTGCAATATGTCACGGACAAGATTTGCCACATATTGAAGTGAGATTTAAATTAAAACTTCTTCATTCTGCTGAAGAAAATTAATGAGTTTTTCCCATCTGTTAAGTCCCTCTGCAAAATGCAGGAGTGTACAGGCTTGATTGTTATTATGTATTTTTTTACTCAGGACAAACTAAGAAATCAAAAACAAAACCCACCTAAAATAACGCACACAGCACCACAAATCCTGGAAAAAGAATACCGATTCTTAACAAAATTGATTCAATATTTAAACACCTTAGATTTAGTAGAGAAGATTGTGGATGATATCATCTTCTCGCAACACTTATTTTTTTTATTAATATAATATACAATATTAAAAAAAACTATAATTAAATACTGAAACTTATAACTTAACTATCATACTGTCCTACTCCCCGTGGTATCGTGCCAAGAACGCTGGCTGTGTTTTCTCACTGAATGGTACGGTACGCAAACACTACGGTCGGGCTTGACCGGGAATCGAACCCGGAACCACGCTCTGCTACCACTTTGTTACGGCCTACGGCTGCCCCTACAACAGTAAAATACTCCGGGGCCCATTCAGCCGAAGACTTCACGAGCAGACGCAAATCGGGCCTCAATATGGCCGCGTGGAATTTCCTATCACAATAAACTATATGGGAGCAAACTAGAAAGTAAAGGTACTTACCTGTATCAGGAGCTAACTTCGCTCTAAGGCTTGGACAGGCCGTGAGTGTGTGTAATGGTGTTTGGTGAACAGTGTACAGTGAGGTGTGAATGTGTGAGGTCTGGGCAGGCGTAGGCGACCAGCAGCGGCTGATTTCCAGGCTGCCCCAAAATGCTGCATCGCTCCAGACTGCTCCATCGCCGGACCACTTCTTTCTTCACTGCCACTAATTCAGTCTCTTAGCTTCATTGTACATTTAACTAACTTCAATTCGCCTAATTCCACACTCATCGCAGAATCGAACACGTGATACCTATATATATAAGACGCCGCTTCTGGTCGCATTCTTACGGCGATACGCAAGATTTTCTCATTAAGTAATATGCCGAGATTACTTGATGGTAAAGCTTATATCCAGTAACTAGATTCCTTAGTCAAAACAGCTAGAAAGCGTGCCTGATCTTGGTCACTATGGAAATTATGAAACCAATTTTTCTGCACTTTCTGTACTAACGGAATATCCCTCTGTTTTTGTTGATTAACTTCCGGTGGAACATTCTCGCCGCAACAGAGCGTTCTGCCCAGCCTCCGTAGCAACGCACAGGTCAATTTTATTATTTAAAGTTATGTTACGTAAGTCACTGACACTATGCACGGAATAAAGGAAAGCACGCAATGCAACGCTAGATTTCTTACACCAATACCACCAAATTTTATAGGTAAAGTAGCTTGAGTTAAGGCTGTTGTATTTAAAGTTAAATTTAGATTTTTTTCTTTAGCTATTTTACAAATTATCGTAATAATTATATCAATATTTTTAGAATATCTGAACATGGAAATGTTGAGTCTGGACTTAAGTGGAGGAAGTATGTAAATTTAGGTACAAGGAGACAATATTTTAAAATAGTAAAAGCAATATAAGCAATTTAAGTTATACAATTTATCAATGTGGTTTAAAAACTGATCAAATGTTGTTTTTAAAAGAGGTTCAGTACTATCGAAAAATAACGAGGCACATAGCAGCTATAGCGATTCTGTACTGACAGTTTTTATTCCTGGAGAAATATGATTGAAAATTTATACTTATTAAGCTAAATCCCAACCTAAGCATGCAACTGCGAGACTTGAAGATACCATAAATTCTTTCTGCATAGATGAGACAAAAATGTATAATTTAAACTGTAGGTAGACGTGGATAACCAGCCATAATGGCTATGACCACAGAGTAAGAAGAGTACTTGACATTGGGACGTCGAACACCTCCGTCCTCTCGCTACCATGATTGCGCGAATATAAATAAGTTAACAAACGAGATCAAATCCCTAAAAACTAGTGTCATTTTCATTCAAACATCAGTATGTTTTCTTCAGTGGAGAGGCACGCCACAGTACTATCATTGCAGCAAGAATGGGTTGTCTCGACTTGGAATGGACGACAAGCTAATTTGCGTAGCAGCTAATATTTGTATAGAGAGTAATGAAAATTGAAGACAATTTCCACTGATAACTAGTTATTCCTTCTAGGTCTTATATCTTTTTAAGTTCATAGATTGACAATAGAGGATTGTTAAGACCACAAACACGTAGCCAAATTATATCATTCTTCAAGTTCTTAGCGTCTAATGATGAATAGACACAATTTCAAAACAATATGTTGATCATAAATAGTCCCGACTAAGCTTTTGTATTAAGTACAAAAAGAAGGTGCTTATTCCACTGTTTAATTGCTATTGCCTGTCAAAGCAAGATGTCATGTTCATTTTCAGTAAACAGACTTGTTTTGACCATCCTATAAAAGCCGTTGCATTGATTATAGTCCTCACCAGGGCCGGTCAACTTCCTAATAGCAGATTGGCACCGGGAGATGACCTTGGGGGGCTTTAAAGAAGCGAGATGGAATAATATCTATCTCCCTCGCACGTTATGTTATATTGCCATGAAAGAAATATTATTTTAAATGACACATCATTTTAATCATTTTTTTATTTAATAATTATAATACTTTATTATATAATATATTTCGTTAAACATATATTTATTACGTCTTTATTGAAGTAACAAAATGTATAAATATGAAACTGCATACTATAATAAAAAGGCAAGTTATGGCAACGGCAAATAAACAAAATTACAAATGGCAGATCCGTTGCGCTTGCTGTTGCGTTCTTGTTTATTTGTGTTGCAAATTAAGTTTATATTTCGATATAAACTTATTTCTTACATTACTAACGTTGAGTTGAACATCCCGTTCCTCCGTTTTAGTGTTTACAGTGAGAAAGAGACTCAAAAACAAGTGCTGTGCATTGTGCTAAAGAGACAGAGACTCAATTTTATCTTTCATCATGAAAGAAAACGAAAGGAAATGTTACAAGTGTGGATGTTCTCCTGCTCATGATCGTAACATCACCTTGCATCGTTTTCCTAAGCCTGGGAGAACAAATAGCGTACGGTACGTATGCTAAATAGCTTTTTGATTACTGATTAAAACAGTTTTAAAATGTTTAAATTTCAACCACTGAATTAATAAAGTAGCAGAAATAAAAATTATTATGGGCCGCATCGGCTAATAAAACCTAAGATACATATTAAGCGATTTAAAAACGTGTGCAAATAAATCTGAAAATTAGAGAAATTATGCAGAACAGCATGAGGTTTATCACATAGAAATCATAACATAATAAAAAGTTCTAGATGTATTGGTACACATAGAAATAACTTGTGGAATAATATTTATATATGTATACAATACAATCACATTGTTTGAAAGGAACAATCTTCTTGTATTGCACTCTTCTTCCAAGCACGTTTTTAGCACCTCAGTAGTATATTATTATCTAATTGTATTTTTTCAGATGTGAATTATGGGCGAAGTACTGTTTTCCTCATGAATCTTGGTGGTCACCAGAATTTCAAAACAATCTTCATTCTAGGCATTTAATGTTGTGCACTAAACATTTTAAGAAATCATCATTCATTGATAATTTTGGAAAGAGGCTAGTCAAATCTGCAGTACCTGATGAGGAATGTGATAAGGTTAGTTAATCTTTCTTTTGTTATTATCTACATTTTTTTCTTTTGTGTGGCTTTTCTCATACTACAGTGAAAATATTATCTAGTTAACAAACGGTGGTAGCAGATTGAGTGGTGATTTATAAGGGTATGCGACGTAACCTTCCATTACTTCTCAACCATAAAAAAACAAAAGATATAAACTTTTAAAAAAAGTTATCTTTTATTTTAAAAAAAACCTTATCCATACTAGGATTTTCTCCTCTTTGTGGAGGCAGCTTACAAACATAAATTGGATGAGGACAAACAACCCCCGGCACAATTATTTATAGGCCTTGGGTCAATTTAAAATCGGTGGCAGAAAATGTGACTGTAAATTTCGAAAACAAAAGAAAATAAAATTCTGTTTAACTTAGTTGTATAGGTATTTATGCTATGTAGATATCATTGTTAAATGCAATATCGTGGTTGGGCGCGATGTCTTGCCACTATTTTTAGATTTTCAAGTAATTTACTAGTGCAGGGTAAAAAAAATTACAACTCTGTTACCATCATATATTTATTCATATATTAAACAACAAACAATTATTTTTAGAAACATTCTTTATTATGAATATTAATTAAGTCTTTACTCTCATGTTCAACATGCAAAATTACACAATAGTTCTTCTTAAGTAGGAACAGTAATGGAAGTTAAATATACTCTGTTACTTCCTTTGTTTTAATGATCAAATTTTCACTATAAACTATGTAAATTGAATTAAATTATTAAAATATAATGATGATGTTGTGTATAAATGAGAAAATTAAATAATTAATAAACAATGCATAGAGTCAGGTGTCAGCTTTTCATAAAATTCGAGACATTACTCTTATATATTTAGGGACACAAAAGTAACAAAGTTGTAGGAACAATAACATATTTGTACTATTCGCAACAAATTTATGAACTACTATCACAAAAAACAATATTTTTGGCTATGAATTGTTTTAAGAAGTTTAGAAACTTAACGAGATTATAAAACTTAAGGGGAAAAAGCTAAAAAATCTTATTGAGATCAAATTATACCAAAGCAGATAACTTATTTTTCATCTCTAGTGGAGTATGGAACTGGTAATATACCCTTTTGCCTTTATTTACTTTTTAGGTACTGAAACAACTCTTATGAAACTCTCATATTGTTCATATGATATATCATTTTAAACTAATTTGTATGTTTTTCTAGTATCGTGAACAGAATTTAAAAAGACAATTTTTACTTCACCATCATCGTCTACTTCGCTTAATGCTTTACCTAGATAAACACTTACTTTCAGAATTGTAAACTTTAACTAAGACCTAGACTCCTTTTTTGATTTTACTTGGATGAATATTTTCTTTATGAATCAAGTGATTCTCATCATTTTTTTCTTTAGACAAGCAGGGTTGATCTGATGCCTTATCTTTTAATCGTAGCAAAGGATTATCATCATCTGATTCCGAACTCGAACTGTAAATTACATTGTAAAAAAATTTCCTTTTCTGTTCAATCAAATTACTTATATCCGCTAGATTAGTAGAATTACTCCTTTGATTCTTCGACTGTATCCTTTAGTGGACAATAGTTTTTTGGATTCATTCATGAGGAGAAACCAAGCTAGCAGAAACAGCTCAACTCTCGATATTTCAGCGCTCCCACTTCTTCTGTAATACACTAGTAGTACACTTGATGTACTTTCATTATACCATAGAAAGGAACAATTTCTGCTGGAATTTCATTCGCGATTCTTTCAACATCATAATCAGTTCAAGATTGACCTTAACTCTACTACTATCTTTCAGAGACTGATAGAACGAAGACGCTATCAGAATGTCTTTCCCAACAGCAACAAGCTGGTCAGCAGTCCGTTTTAGAAAGCCACCAACACCAACAGCTGCTCCTTTGCCGTGTCCAGACTCGAAAAAATTCCATGTAGGCTTGGTGAGGTTGTACTTTGAGAAAAGTTTGTCCATATTAAGCAGAAGTTTTGATTCTGGCGGTACTTAGTAGCGGGTCATCTGAAAATATGTGTATCACTTTTATCTTAGGGGATTGGTCTTGAATTGAGGAAAGTATAGGATGAAGGTGACTCCAGATTGCCGAAGGGCCGTGAGAGAGGTTACCTGATACTGTACAAAAAGACTTCACCTCTATGTTTCGATTTTCCAAGCTTCGCTTATACAATACGCCAGTATGTAAGGATACCTGGTTACGAGTATCACGAAAGTGGTGTGAATGTATCACTTCATGGAACTTGCAATTGTAATTTTCGCTGAAATTTACGTGTAGTGCTATTTTTTCTTCTGTCAATCCATCTATACAAGATCTGTAGTTTCTATACTGAGTTGAGTCATGTCTTTTATTAAGCGTTTTTTTTATGATATCTCTCTAAATCCTTCTTCTTAGTTTCCGCTACCTCTTCAGGGTTTTATTTGCACTTTTCTTTATAGCGCCGCTGCTTTTCAGCGGCGGTGAGAGCCATAGCGAAGTACTATGTATTATCTAGAACAAATGATGTAATTTATTAGATAGCTATTATATAATATTGATTCCTACTAACATAGAAGCAGAGATACGGATACACAGACGCCAACTATGGATTGTAACAGCTTAGTAATAACAACTCTGTTACCTCTCTACAACTCTGTTACCAGTAGCTAGTAACATAGTTGTGCAGTAACAGAATGGTAAATTTAACTTTAGTGACATTTTTTTTTAGAAATGAAAGTTTATTATGTACAAAGAAAAGCACATTCGATATATCTTACACTAGAGCTACTTCAATAATATAAAACTATACGCAAATATCTGAATACTTACGCGAAAACACCGGTAACAGAGTACACACAGAATAAAACCACGAGCCTCACACCGCAGCCATCGGATAAATGAATCGTGTACTCGCGTCTCAACCGCCGCAAACCGTACTGATAGAACAGTAGATATTTATGATGAAACAATTGCCAAAGAATGGATAGCGCCATCTCTTGGTATTTATCCGGTTTACTATAGTAACAGAATGTAGCTCTAATATTTTGAAGACCTTGGGACAAAATTTAAAATAATCGTACAAGCTTCAACTAATTTATTTAATATGGATGAAGTATGTTTTTAAATGTGTTATGATTGTTTTATTACACTAGCTTTCAAACATAACAATTACATTGAATTGATAAAAAGATATTATGATTTTTGCATGATGCACTGCATATGGGACAGAATTTTTTTGTATGGAAAACAACTATGTTACCAAGAATGACCACTCTGTTACTTGATAAAAGTGGTGATAAATCAATAATAAAATTCATTTTTCTTGAGAATAAGCTTAGTAATTCGCCCCATATTTGACAAATTCAATAATATTATAACAATTTAATTAATATCACCGAGAAGAAAATATTTTTGCTCAGGGACGACTTTATCTGCAACCAATTTTAAATTGACCCCCTTACAAATACTTATTCTGTGCAGCATTCGAACCTGTGACCTTTAGTGCCGCAACTCAATGCTAGCCACTGCTCCGCGAGCTGTCAATGTTGTTTAAATGACATGATTATAATTTAGTTACTTACAGAATATATTTACAAATAAAAGAAATTGTTAAAATAGTGTCTTAAAAATAGGATGGTGGTGGTAATGGTGTTAAAGCAACATTCATTAAAAAAAACAAGTTGTATTTAATGTTTAAATTTATAAGGCTGTTTGAAATTTAGAGATTGGTTGACCAATGCTGGGATACATGATATAAATAATGATTTGATAATCTCTAATTTTCAGATCACATTAGCTGACCTTAATTTGGAACAAAGGAATGTCATTCAACATATTGCAGGTCCATCAACTAATAAACAACCACTGTCTGAAAATATTCAGAAGACTATAACTGTTTCAAATGTATTTGAGCCTGTTGCGGGTCCGTCAAAATTTATACAACCCTTGTGTGAGAATGTAAATTATAAAACCATTCCTGACAAAACTAGTGATATTCCTCAAGTAACTGAGAATATCAACCCTGTTGCTGCTGCAAATCCATCCACGAAAAACAAAAAGGATAAAGATATGTTGATAAAAATGAAATATCATCTGAGAAAAATTAACAGGCTTCAAAAAACTGTAAAGCATCTAAAGAATGAAGCATTTCTCAAAGTATTGAGCAAAAATGATTCCGTAAATGAAATATTAAAATGTAAAATATCCCCCTCTTTTGCATTATTTTTGCAAGGAGAATTGCAAAACTATAAAAAAAAAATCAAAAGGTCGAAGATGGAACGTGGACTCCAAAATAATAGCACTAAGACTCTATAAAAGGTCACCTAGGTGTTACAAATTATTAAGAAGGATGATTTGCTTGCCAACACCTAGTTCATTAAAAGCGTTATTAAGCAAGTTTCACATGAAAGTTGGTATTAATGACCAAATTTTTAATGTTTTGAAAAAAACAATAAAGCAACAGACTCCCTCAGACAATGAGTATATCCTTATGTTTGATGAGATGTCAATAAAAAAGAATTTGTTTTACAACAAAAAGGAGGACATAATTGAGGGTTATCAAGACCAAGCTTAACACTTGTGCAGTTAATGAGGTTTTTAGAGGTGTATTTAAGGGATTTTTTAGATCACTATATTCTTTAAAGTCAATAAAAATATGTGATCTCTCTTGTGCCTCAGATACTCAAAACATTAAAAATTTGGTCATTAATACCAACTTTCATATGAAACTTGCTTAATAACGCTTTTAATGAACTAGGTGTTGGCAGGCAAATCATCCTTCTTAATCATTTGTAACACCTAGGTGACCTTTTATACAGTCTTAGTGCTATTATTTTGGAGTCCATATTCCATCTTCGACCTTTTGATTTTTTTTTATAAATTTGCCATTCTCCTTGCAAAAATAATGCAAAAGAGGGGGATATTTTACATTTTAATATTTCATTTACGGAATCATTTTTGCTCAATACTTTGAGAAATGCTTCATTCTTTAGATGCTTTACAGTTTTTTGAAGCCGGTTTATTTTTTCAGATGATATTTCATTTTTATCAACATATCTTTATCCTTTTTGTTTTTCGTGGATGGATTTGCAGCAGGTAGTGCTAATTAATGACATGAAAATGTTGACTTATTAGTTTTTAATGCAGTCAATAACAATAACATAACGAAAATAATTTCTACAAATGTAATATTATTGGTGGCATCTATAATATAATCAGGTTATTGGAGTTTAGACATAATATTGCAAAGCTATTGCCTTGTTTGTAGAATGTGAAGGTAAATAATGTTTTCTTGTTAGAAAAAAGTGTTTATATTAGATTGTCTAATCTTTTTTATATAAAACCAATGTACCTTTACTTTCCATTTAAAAATGTTAAAAATTAGTTAATTACTCCGTCACTTACGTCCATCAATGTACCAACGGTTTTTCTATGTACCAATGTAGACAAGTATGTAATGTAAATAAAAATTATGTATTTCAAAAACCACTTTTATTTGAAAAATAGTTCCTTTTTTATATTAAAATGATTGCTAATCGTTTCAAAAGTGGTTTATGAATGTAAAGTACTATAATTTACAAATAACCTTGTGCTTTTGTTTTCGTTTTAATTTAGCAATATATATCATTGAAACAAAAAACTACAAGCTATATCTATCTGTACTGTTTAGGAATAAATATACAATAAAATACGAATTACGTAGCAGGCAGTTTAATCGCTCAAAGCAGACTGACAATTCTTTCCCTACCCGCTTATATTATTATATTATCACTCTTTAAATACATCACAGTTCCCTCCACCAATAGTACAGAATTATATAATAAAATGTAAACTAAACTTTATAAATAGGATTCTTATTTCTAGTAGAACGGACACCCCTTGAATGCTCTGTGACAGCCTGGTTGGACGTGGCCTGTACAGAAACAGATTCTGGAAGAGCTGAGTCTGTCAAGACATTACCAACCGCACTAACCGTATCACTCGGCCCAACGCTAACGATCCTCTCCTCCCCTAGTTCTAATTCCGGGGGCAATAGACCGCTACTTGAGGAATCGTTCATAGAATGAGTACATTGTAAGGTATTTTGAACATTTTGTTCTTTCGCTGTATCCCGAGCAGTTCCAGAAGGTGTATAATAATCTATGACGTCATTATCGGTATAAGAAATATCCGTATTTACGTCATCTTGTAATGTACAATTTCCTTTATAAGCTATTAGATGATCAATATGTTTTTTTAAACTTTTACATGATTTTTCAATTTTTACCACATACATTCTAGAGCCAACTTTCTTAACTATTCTTCCAAGTTTCCACACATGCTTGGAACCATTATTATAAAAACACTTAACTAATACTTTATCGTCAATAGCAAAAGAAGTTGTACGACGGCCCCCATACTGCTTACATTGAGAGATCTGTTGAGACAAAACATTTTTTTTTACGGCGGATGTCGATGACAGCAGTAACGATTCAGTAGTGACTGATAACAGGTCGAGCCGACACCGCAAGGAGCGCCCTAACATTAATTGAGCTGGAGAAAAACCGGTAGTGCAATGCCGACTGTTCCTATAATCAAATAAAAATTTATTAATTTTTTTTGAAATAATTTGATTATTTAATCCATTTTCCTCTATAATTAATTTGATTCCTCTTTTTACAGTTTTAACGCTATTTTCTGCTTGCCCATTTGATTGGGGGTGATAAGGCGCGATAGTCAAATGTTGTATTCCATTAGAAACAAAAAAATTATTTATTTCATCAGAACAAAAATTTGTGGCATTATCCGATACAATGGTTTTTACTAATCCAAACCGACTAAATATCTCACATAGCTTAGTAATAATAGCCTCACTATTGGTACTAGTAAGTTGGTAGCATTCTACCCACTTAGAATATGCGTCGACTGCAATTAAAAAGTTTCTACCATATAACGAAAAAATGTCTATATGCAAACGATCCCATACCTGTGCCGGGTAGGGCCAGGAAGCAAGAGGTGTGCGCGGAGGTGCGCATCGAAACTTATTACACACTGAACACGACCCTATTTTTTCCTCAACATGCCTATCTATATGTGGCCACCACATCCGGGCTCTGGCCTGCTCTTTGGTTTTTACCACGCCAAAGTGTGAAGAATGTAGTTCGTTTAATAGCTGCTCGCGGAATATTGACGGTATGATTACTTTGTGGCCCCGCAGGATACAACCATTTTCTAGGGCTAACTCTGACCGACAATTAAAATATGGCTTTAATAAGGGATCTGACACTTTCCGAGGCCATCCGTTACGCATAAACTCTAACACTTTTATTAAAAGATTATCACGGGATGTTTCTTTTTTTATATCTTCCACAGTTATTGGTTTTAAAACTGAGTTATCTATAAAATTAATATACAATGTTTTATCAAGATCCGAGCATTCATTATCAATTTCGTTCTGTAATTGATTTACAGATCGCGATAAGAAATCAGCCACATTGCTGTCACTTCTAACATACTCTAATGTGAAATTATAGGCAGATAAAAAGATCGCATACCGTTGAAGCCGATTAGCCGCCATGTCAGGTATACCCTTTTTGTTTCCGAAAATGGTTAGTAAGGGCTTATGATCCGTCCTTAGGATAAACGGTACCGTTCGGCCATACAAATAGTGGTGGAATTTTTTTATTGCAAATATAATAGCGGTGGCTTCCTTTTGGATTTGAGCGTAATTGCATTCCGCCCGAGTGAGTGAACGCGAGGCATAGGCTACGACGCGTTCCGTGCCGTCAGGCTGACGCTGCGCGAGCACCGCGCCGAGACCGCTCGGACCCGCGTCTGCCGTCACTATAGTCGGCAGCAACGCGTTGTAGTGAGCCAGCACTCGATCAGACGCTAGTTCTTTTTTTATCAATTCGAACGCCTTGTCATGCTCCTTACTCCAGTTCCATTTTTCCCCCTTTTTAAGTAAGGAATGCAAAGGCCTAAGTAATGCAGATGTATTCGGCACAAAACATCTATAATAATTAATCATGCCTAGAACTGACTTTAACTCGCTTACATTTTTAGGTCTACAGCATTTTAATATAGCATCTACTTTCTGTTTTGATTTTCGGAGACCCGTTTTATCGATAATAAAACCTAAATATTCAACAGAGTCTTTAAATAGTTCACATTTCTCTGATTTTAACCGTAACCCTGCATCCTGTAACCTACTTAATACTTGCTCTAGACGTTCCATATGTACTGCTTTTGTGGGGCCCGTAACCAAAATATCATCAAGAAATATACCCGTACCCTCTATACCAGCAAGTAAATTCTCCATAGTTTGTTGAAAAATGCTCGGCGCAGAACACAAACCAAACACTAATCTGGTGTACCTAAATAATCCTTTGTGAGTATTTATACAGGTTAATTCTTTCGTGTCATCTAAAACCAACTGATTGTATGCTCTAGAAAGGTCCAATTTCGAAAATTGTTCTCCCCCGTGAAGTTTAGCAAACAAGTCCTCAATGCGCGGCAACGGATAATTATCCATAAATAAAACTTTATTCAATGTTACTGAAAAGTCGCCACATATTCTAATATCCCCGTCTGATCTTAAAACTGGGACAATGGGCGTGGCCACCCTTGAGTGATTCACTTTTTCTAAGATACCCAAGTCTAGTAAACGATTCAACTCTTTTTCCACTTTAGGTTTTAAAGCTAAAGGTACAGGACGTGGTTTAAAAAATTTTAGCTCGGCGTCGGATTTCAATTTTAAGTGAATTTTAAACTTATTAAATGTTCCTAATTCACTTGAAAATAGCTTGGCATATTTTTCTCTTAATATACTGTCATAATTTGTGTTGATGGTCAGGTTGTTGCAATTCGCTGTACATAACTGTAAATTAAAAGCGCTTATAAAGTCCCGCCCTAATAGTGCTGGTTGCTTATTATTTGTTTGAATAATAAATAACCTAATGTGTTCAATACGTGACTCGTACGTAACGGGTACCGTTATAAAACCTACAGGAGAAATTTTGCTACCATTATAGCAATTTAGTATTACTTTGCTTTTATTTAGGTTATAAATATTCTTAAAATAGTTTTCATAAACTCTAAATGGTAATATCGACACTGCACTACCACTATCAATTTCACAAACCAAGCCAGTCTCACCTATGAAAACCATGTGGCGCATCGGCTCGCCGTTATTACACTTAATAGTAAATAGATCATAAATACCTTGAACGATGTCATCGTCATTCGCCGCGATATAGTTATTAGGTTTAATTAAAGATTTACACATTCTACGAAGATGCCCTTTTTTATGGCACTTCTTACATGAATAACTCGAAAATCGACACTGATCTTTGCTATGATTTGAGTAACCACAAACACTGCACTTGTTTACACCACGGGAATGCATCGCGAACACATCCTGAGGAGATGCGGGAACGCCTAGTTGTGAGGTGACGCTAGTGCTCTGCATAGCGAATCTCGCACACCGCACACTCTGTGCCAGCTCCAGAGCCCTGCTAAAGGTCAAGTCCATGATACTCTCAGCAAATAACTTTTCTCTCTCCTTTACGTTTTCCAAACCCAGGACAAAACGGTCTCTCATTGCCGTCTCCAGCTCAAAAGTGAAGCCGCAGTACTGAGACAGGCTACGCACCCGCGCGGCCCACTCCGCCAAGTCCTCGCCAGGTCGCTGCTCTGCTCGATAAAACTTGTATCTCTCCGCAAATGAACATTTTTTTGTGACAAAATGTACACTTAACTTTTCTAGTAGTACTTTGTACTCTATGTTTTCTAATTCAGTTGGGAAGGCAAGATCTCTTGCCACCCGATACGTATCTTCCACCAGCGCAGTTAGTAACAGGGCCCGTCGTTTCACACCAGACTTATCCCATCCTCGTCGCCAAATTGTACTGTTTAGGAATAAATATACAATAAAATACGAATTACGTAGCAGGCAGTTTAATCGCTCAAAGCAGACTGACAATTCTTTCCCTACCCGCTTATATTATTATATTATCACTCTTTAAATACATCACACTATCTATATGGTATTTTACATTCTTAAGCCATTTTTGAAACGAAACAACCAAGACGACAACTAAAAAAAAATCACGTGTCAAAATTCCCGCGCAAAAAGTTTTAGGGGGCACGACAGAGATGGCGTGCATTATGGGTGCCATTTTCTTTGTTTGAAGTTGACATTCTTCCCGCCTAAGGGTATTAGTGTTCTGTGGTCCTCACATAGTGTAATCAACTATCTTTAGAAGTCAATATTGTATTGAATTTGTTTTAATTCATTATTGTAATAAAATAGTATTGCATCGAGACATTGTTATAGTTATAAAAGAACTTCAGAAGCGCTCTCGAAATTTCCAAAATACTCCTACAGTGTTTGGTAACTTTTAAGTAAGTAATTAAGAGTAATTTAAGTATAAATATAGAAAATGGAAAGCAACATATAGTGAGGGTGAGAATCGGTACGGTAACGTATACGAAAAATCTCAAACGGGCTACGATGTCATCTAGAGACACGAATGTGTTGACTTCCCAAACTTGAACCTGACAAAACTTGAACAGAATACTAACGTGAAATAGCAGCATACCGCTGTGATTTATATGGTAATTATCGAAAACCGAAGACCCTTGTTATTGGTAATAATACAATTCATTTAAATCCTCAGGAGTAGCAACAAAAATGCATCTTCATTCTTGATAGATGTAGGTTTCTGTGAGTCACAGCATCAACTAAACATTAGAAATTATCATTAAAAAACAAGGTATTTCATTAGTCTGCCCTATTCTGACCAAGAAGTAGTACCACTACAATTCTCGATTAAGCACCAAATTGTTCGTGTAACTGTGGTACACACGTACGAACTGAAACTTCTTTACGACATATTATAATTCTTCTTTTATTTTATATTTTACATAAGTAGATTAAATAATAGTTTACTCATTCAGCCTCGGCGAGGAAACGTTACATGAAAACGTTACAAGGTTACTTTACAAGAATATTTTACAAGAAAACTTGATTTTTATTTAAATACCGTACTAAATTTTTCCACTACGTCAATAAAGATGATTCATATCGAAAACTGCGGTTGCCCACTCTCGTGTGAAACGTGTCAACTATGGCAAATATACCCCGGTAAGGTAATCTAGCGAGACCAGCAGAAACTGGTACTTTCAATCAGATGCATTGTTGCTCTAAAACTTAGTAGGTAGTAGAGATCCATTCCTTAGGGGGAAAACGTATCTGCATTTCCATTCTCAATCTAGGATAAATGTAGATGTCTATGGGTCACAGTACTTACCTTCAGGTGGATTTGGTTTTTTTTTTTTATATAGCATAGGCTGACAAACGAGCACACAGTTGTCGTGAAGCGACAATTAAAAAAAAATAGAACCTAACCTAAGTACAACAAAACAACAAAAGTAGAGCCAGAAAACAATATATTTAAATATTTAAAAGGTATTTACAATTTTATAAAAAAAATGAAATGAGGATGATGATGAATGAAGTGAGAGTACAATTAGATTACAAAAAAAATAAAGGTAGGAGAATAGGGGAATATAGAGTTGTAGTGGAGCCTAAAAGTAGAAGCGACACACGTTGCGATTGTAGAGGTAGGTTTCTTAGCAGCGACGGCACGCAGCGCCTGAAGCCAGCACACGCCGGTTGCGCTTGTAGAGGTAGGTTTCTTAGCAGCGACGGCGCGCAGCGCCTGGAGCCAGCACACGCAGCGTCCGGAGCCGGCGCACGTAGCGCCTGGAGAAGGGGCGCTCAACGCTTAGAGCCAGCAGTTGCAGCGCCCAAAGGTAGCGCCGGCGGTAGGTGCACTCGGCGCCTGGAGTAAGCAGTCGTAGCGCCCGGAGTAGTGTGGCCCCCGCGCTTGAAGTAGACTGCCGACGACTTCCGAGGTAGATGGAGGCTTGTAGGATTCCGGAGTGGTGCGGCTCCGCGCTTGAAGAAGGCTTCGCCGAAGACTTCACGTGTAGGTGGAGGCTTGCAGGATCCCGGGGCAGTGTGGCCCCGGGATAAGGCCTTTAGGAGATACTTCCAATTCGCGAACTGAAGCGAGACTGCTTTTCTTCACCGATTGTTCGGCTTTTATACCTTTCTAGAGAGAACGGAAAAATTATTTAAATTAAACGCAAATTTTTTGTAAATGGTCAAGAGAAAAGAGTATTTATGTGGAATTATCGAAATAGGAACAACAGATCGGTAGCAAATTTGAATATAATTACTATGGAAACGAAATAAATAACAATGTCAAAACATGTCAAATTTTGGTTTTAGGTTTATAATAAGAAAACGGCAAGATTTAAGTGGAAAATGAGATATTATTGATATAGGAAAAAAGGTAGCGCAGCTGCCCACACAAAGCCCGAGATTGTAGAGTTACGGAAAACTAGCTAAAAGATCGAAAAAAGGTAGACTCCATTGACACCAATTTAAAAGTGCTGATAATGTGAAAATACGAAGTAGAAATGATTTGTTATTGTGTTCTTATGGTTTAAAATCGTTACAGGATCCTATGGAAATAAAGGTGATGTAAAATATCCAGTTTTGAGGTGAATGCAGAAAATCGAAACAGAATGGAAAAATGAATTTAAAATAATGTAAAATGATATGTAAATAGCATAACACTACACAGTCTACCTGATGGTAAGTGGTTGCTGTGACATCTACATTTATCCTAAATAAAGAATCAAAATGCAGATGCGTCGTCACCCGTGAGGACTAAGATGGAATGCCTCTTTTCCAGTAAAATGGGTCTCTGGTTCTCTACACTCACCATACGAAACACAGGGGTGTCAAGCTGTCATTTTACGCTGGTATTCTGTGAGAGCGTAGTCCTTCCCCGGTCGAGCCTACCCATTAATGCTACAACTATGCTACTAATATAGCTGCAGCATGGCTCTACCACGTTAAAAGTAAGTGCTCATTTGTTACCCTTATTCTAAAAATAACAATAAAAATAATAAAATAGGATTATTCTTAAGTAACTAGATTCAAGTACTTACTAGTACGTACGTACGTAGTAAGTGCTATTGTTAGCTCATCGATGAATGATATAGGAACAGGAATAGAAAATGAAAATACCAAATCATTGTTATGTCTTTGTATTAATAATTCACTTGATGAGAACCTTAAATAAAAAATAATATATGATTCAAATATATACCGACCGTTCGCAGATACCCGGGCATATCGTGGAAATTAATGCGAGTAATTTCATGCTGTGGTATTGTGCCCGCCCTTCTAAAACTTTGTGGCCACGAAAAATTTTGTTCTCATTTGAGAAACTTTCTTCCCCATAGGTCGTCGATTCTTTGAGCTCTACGGCCAGCCCATTCTAGTCGAGTGACCTTGAGCTTCCCCATACGGCAAGTTGTAAAGAAGGACCACCTCTCAGATCCATATGTCATCACTGTCAAAACTCACGGTTGTACAATATTGTTTTCAAGTTTTGAGGTATATCTGACGAGTTCTGTCGTAATCAATAAATTGCTTTAATTATTTCACTTTTATATTAGAAACAAACAATGCCTACGACCGTATGGGTCAATCTCTTTCAAATCCATCCCGTGATTTCCAATAATTGACACACTTAGCAAGCGGCAGATTTCTGTCTGTACTTTCACAACTTTGACGCAGCCATTGGTGTGACCCTTCTATCTGGAAAATATAATAGGGTCTTCTTCTATATGGTAAGATACTAGTAGTACTTGTACAAGGTACACCCCGGAATAGTCAATTTTAGAGTTCTGTACACAAAGGGTAACCAACGTGACCATATTACTAAGTCTCGGGTGGGTGTCCGTCCTTCTGTCTGTCAGCGCACTATATCTCATGATCCGTAATAGGCAGACAGTTGAAATTTTCACAGAATATAAAATAATAAATAAAAAATAATCTGTTGTCGCAATAACAACAAATAAAAATAAAAATAATTTAAAAATTAAAGGCAGCTCCCCTGCTACAAACGCGTTTTACGATGGTACGGAACCCTCCATGCGCGAGTCCGACTAGCACTTGGAAGGGGATCTACGGTTTAGCTGCTGCCAAGCGTGGCAACTATAGCAAACTTCAGGCAATATGTAGGCTAACGATGTAAGATTTTAGCGTGGTGAAGCCACGCTACAGCTACATATACATAGCTAATAGGAGGAGCGGGTCGGCTTAATCGAAGTAGGACTACGCTATTACAAAATACCACCGTGAAACTGCAGAATAATGTTGCTGTGTTCATTTGTGATGAGAACCGGAGACCGTTTTTGCAGGTATCGAGGCATTTGATCTTAGTATTCAGGCGTGGCCACAGTATTTACTTTAAATGTAACAAATTTGATGAATTTGATTGCGTTTAATGTCAACTTTTTAACTCCCGACACTTAAGGCGCTTTAGATCATGTATGATTACGGGAGGACTGAGGCGTTTAACATCCCGATGTACCTTTTAAAAATTAATCCTTTGTCCAATCTGCACAGAACGAGCTTACAGTCTTACATCTTGAAGTCTGGTAATTAAAAAAAAAATTATGGGATCCCGAGCAAATGGTAGCAATCAGACATCATTTTTATTCAAATTACGATATTTTTTACTCTCTATAGCCTAGCGAATCATCCTTGGTAGGAAACGGTGTTATTTTGCAAGGTTTGTGGTCTGTCAAATCAGATATAATGGTTGGGATTACCTTGGACATGTTGATATACTGTAGACTTCCTGGAGCGTCGGTGCTTCACTTTTTGAATATATAATTCTTTTACGCGAGTTTTATGGATCCTTTTGTTTGTTATGTAAGAGAGACCACATTCAAAATCAGGCTTGTGCAAACACTCTTGCATTTTGTAGAGGGATATTACACATGGCGGATTTTAAGAATAGACAAAATCTTCATCGGCGGCTTGTAGAACCTTCGAGTAAAAGTCCGCTTACAGGTATAAAATAATATATGTAATTTTGTCTGTGACTCCTCTGAAATATGGTAGTGGATTGTATTCTTACCTAAACTTTTATAAAAATGTCTCGTCAAAAATCAATAAATAGTCAAAGAAATAGTTACAAGATATGTATTTAATATTGAAAAATAATTTTTAATGGCCCTACACAATCAAGACAATAACACCCTACAGTATAATTAGATATAAAAGCTAAGGTAAAGGGAACAAACAGAAGGAATGAAAGCTATCGGACTTCACTGTATACGCGTACATCTTGTAAATGACAGTTTATATAAATGATGCAGACAAAGATCACCGATTTGTACAGAAAGAAATTATGTGAACGCAATTTCGTTATCTTATTATTGTAAGAATAGCACAATTTGATTGGCGCTTGACGGTGGTTTAATAAAACTCACCAAACAAATAATGTTCTTTCATTAGTTCTAAAGGGCCAAGTATCTTCAGTCTTTTGATTTAAATGAAGAACGTTGACCTCTCTATAACTGTTATGGAACTTGACACCAGTTCCATTTCAACTCTTTTATCGTCCAAACCGCTAAACTAATTCACCGGCTAAGCGAAACATGACTTTGAACATTTTCCATTTATATTCTCGATGGGATATTATTAATTCTTGAATAGTTTTACGCTTTTATTAATCTTTATAAATACATCAAATGCCGGCGCGAAGTGGCCACTCCGAGTGGGCTTGCGGAGGAAGAGGAGGGTTGGTAATGCGATGCACTACTCGCTCTATCCTCCGCGACTCCGGTAGGTCCTCAAAGGAAATGTGGTGGTGGAGCAGCGGGGAGGGATGATATCTGTTTTACTAGACCAGAACCATTGCTGGGGCTGGGAAGGTTGTGTGTTCCCGGGTGAATGTTTTTCCTGATTTCAATGTCTCGACATGTTGCACACATTGGTCCAATCAGGTGGAGATCAAGGCATAGTTTGATGGGAAAAATATGAAAAGAGTTGCTCTATCTTGAGGAGGAACTGCTAAGAGATAGCCGGTCGTGGTGGGGCTGCAGATGCAGATGTGTGCGCAAAACGTTTCCGTCGTCTTGGCTATACACGACGAATATTTAACACCATGGGGTTTTAGTCATTTCAAGTCCAACATAGCCCATCATTGGCTCCGCGTGGCAGGTATGCGATTGCCTTATATAGAAAAAAGGGAAGCCCCCGTTTTTTAAGAACCAAATTAGTAATAAATTGTTAATATTTTTGTTAATGTAAATGGTACAATTTTCATAACTTCATGTTCTCTTTAATCAGTCTGTGGGATTCCAGGGCAGCGGAATGTGTGTCTTGTAAGGCTAAGGAGCATTTTGCCACAAACGCTACGTTTTACTAATTTTGATCATACGAGTAGTACTACTAGACGTCTCGCAGCTGTTACGGTGCTCAAAGTCTCCGGGCTAGGTGTCTTGCATCAACAATATACGCTGTGGTTATACCGCCCTCTATCGGAAACCATATAAACTTCCGGACATTTCCATAACTCTCCTCTCGTGACACTGACGATATGTAATTTTGTTTAGTAGAATAAGTGTGACAAACGAGCACACAGTCCACCTGATGGTAAGTGCATCCTGTAACCCATAGCCATCTACATCTATCCTCGATAAAAAATCATAATTTAAAATTAAAATTATGTACAACCGACTTCAATATATATTATTAAGAATAACTCAAACTATTAGTCAATCATTTATCAAATTTATATGGGACCACAAGAGAAGCACCAACTTTCAATTAAAAAAGAATCATCTAAATCGGTTCACCCAGCGAAAAGTTATGAGGTAACACATATTAAAAACATACAGTCGAATTGAGTACCGTCTCCTTTTTGAAGTCATTAGAAAAATGTAGATGCGTTGTCACGCCTGAGGACTAAGATGGAATGCATTATCTATACAAATAAATAAAATTGAAGTGTCTGTATGTAATATCAAAATACCAGCGTTTTACTAAATACATATGAACGTATATACGGTACTTATAACAAAAACACATTTTTAAAATTTTTGTCTGTCTGTCGGTCTGTCTGTCTGTCTGTCTGTTTGTTCCGGCTAATCTCCGAAACGGCTGGACCGATCTCAACGGGACTTTCACTGGCAGATAGCTGATGTTATAAGGAGTAACTTAGGCTACTTATATTTTAGAAAAAGAATTAGGGTTCCGCGCAACATAATTAAAACCCTAAATTACACGCGTGCGAAGTCGCGGAGATCAGCTTGTCAGTTATATATCTATACAAATAAATAAAATTGAAGTATCTGTTTGTAATGTCAAAATTACAGTTTTTTACTATATGCATATGAAAGTAAATACGGTACTTATAACTAAAATACAATTTTTAAAATTTTTGTCTGTCTGTCTGTCTGTTTGTTCCGGCTAATCTCCGAAACGGCTAAACCGATTTTGACGGGACTTTCACTGGTAGATAGCTGATTTCATAAGGAGTAACTTAGGCTACTTTTATTTTAGAAAAAAATTAGGGTTCCGCGCAAAAACATAAAAGCCTAACACGCGGGCGAAGTCGCGGGGAACAGCTAGTCTATAATATAAAAATGAATCGCTGAATGTGTTGCTAAGCGCAAATCTCGAGAGCAGCTGAACCGATTTCGCTAATTCTTTTTTTATAATATTCCTTGAAGTACTAAGATGGTTCTTACGATGAGGACAATTTAAAATATTGCCTTAAAAAGTCTCAAAACAACACTTTTTTATATTCCCATACAAAAGATTCGTTATAATACTTAAAAGTCAATTTGAACTTTAATACCATACCATAAAGTTTAAGTGTTAGTGGAGGGGTTCCGGAAAGGCAAAACTATTGAGTGACGTTAGTATTGTATAAATATTAATGTCAATATTTGTCAATATTTATACACACTGGCAGATAGCTGATGTTATAGGGTTCCGCGAAAAATAACTCCACGCGGGCGAAGTCGCGGGGAACAGCTAGTTTCCAATAAAAGGAGTATCCGGTTCTACACTCTCATCATACGAAAAAACAACAGCAATGTTATAGGAGATGGATTCTTAAATACTACTATATCACAAGACTACAGCTAAGTAGTTTTATATTAAATATAAAAAACCATGACAACAATCCCTACGTAGAAACTATGAAACATAGACACATACACATAAATAAGATTGACTAAAAGTTTCTGAATTCCAAAAAGTTTATTTGTCACAACGTTTAAAGAAAATATAATTAGCAGTGGCTGGAAAAGTGCAGATCTCCCGCCTTTTATCACATGAGTAAAGAAACAGTACAGTACAGAGGCTAAGGTTCATACAACCGCGCTATGTTAGTTACACTACTACAAACTTGAGGCACGTGTGTGCGTGAGCACTAGCGGCTTGTCATGTGCAGAGAGAAATTGCTTTAAACCGGCTTAGTACTCAAACTCTGGGTTATTTAAAAAAATAATAAGTGTAAATTTTGGTTTTTAAAGAATAATTCGTATCAAATTAAATATAAAAAGGTGTAAATATAGTTTATTAATACCTACGTAGATTTAAATCTTATCTAGGTTGCCGCAAGATATACCGCTGATTTTTTAAATAAAATTAATAACTTATTTCATTTATTAAACCCAAGCACACTGCGATCCTCTAATAAATATAAAAGAGCTTTTCGATGCAATACTCGTAGTTATCAAATTGAATTTTTAGAAGAAATTCTAACATTTTTCAGAAACTTAAAATTAAAAAGAAGTGATAGGCAGAACGACATTACAAATAGCATGAATTGCATTCACAGATTTCAAGTGTCTATAAACCAATTTATAAAACTTCATGAAGAATTAAATGAGAAGAAATAAAATTAGTTTATTGTAAGGAGAAGTCTTATTCAAGATGTTGTCGAAAATTTTTTTGGCAAAGTAAGACAGGCGGGTGATAATGGGCAGGATCGAACATGTTGACAAGTTGGTATTGTCTTTCAATAAGATGTTCATGGCCAATATCTTAAAGAAACCTCAAAATACTAATTGCGTTATGATATTATTTATGAAACCAGACAATTGTCGTATTTTAATACACCACCACCGCAACCTGCCGATGTTACCTGCCCCTGTGTTAACAGTAGCAAAAAATTCTTATCGATTTGATACCAGGAAGGAATAATTTAGTCTTTGTGTTTGGATATTTGTATGCAAAATGTCTCGAACACCAAAAATGTACGTTAGTAGATCTGAACAACCTATAAATATGAGAAAAGGTTCGTTTTTAAGCCATTACAAGGATTTTAATAAAGATAGTGTTTAATCGGGTTTTTTAATAACACTTTCAGGCAATTTTATCGCGTTTGTTGAATTTCTTGAGCAAAAATTTGGCGAATATTTTGAACTCAAAAGAAACACTGTAAATATTGGTAATAAAATATTATAATGTATGCAAGATTGTACATTTGTGTTGCTATGTGAGTGCTTTCCAATAGATTGTTTAAAAAATACTTTACATAAAATTTATAATTTAAAAGCAACAACCAATTGTTGAAGAACAATAATCATAAAAGTAAAATATTTAGAATACGTAGTTTGTAAAAAAATATTCTATCTTAAGTATCTATCTATTGAAAAACGTATAAGCGTTTTGTTCATTTAATTTTATCCTCCTGTATCAACCCCACCAAAATAGGTAAAAATTTTGACAGCTCATTAGAAGCATTGCCTCTGTACAGTTTCTTTATTCATGTGGTTTTACTAGGTTTATCTTTATCTAATTTGTTCCTTACGCTGAGTGAAGTTCGGTCACCGAGGTACTAGATGTAACGGCGCTGTCATCGCAACACTTGATTCGTAATATACCGAGCGGTCTCCATCTGTGCTTTCAACTGCGCTTATTTCTTATCATATTCACATATATATATATATATATATATATATATATATATTGGTGGTTGGTGACCGCTCCGTATATGCATCAAGTGGTGCAATCACAGGTCTGTCACACATGAGAGCGACCGAGTTTTGCATAAAAAAAAAGGAAAAAGCTAGACAGAGATAAACTTGAAGCGTAAAACATTATCTCTTTTAACTCTTTCCCTGTCCCATGAATTTCATCCAAAGCTTTATGATTCAAGAAACCAATAACAAATATTAAATATATGCAGTATTTAAGAATATCATAGTGAAGTTACAACACAATGTTTTCTTATAGCAATAATAAATAATTAAAAAAATCAAAAACCCACTATACTATGAGCTGAAAGCCTAAGTTAAATATCCAAATTAAGGTTAGTACGAGTAGCAAGCGGAACCCATTAATTTTCTTTCAGATTACAATTTGCAATTGGGTCCCGCCTGCTACTAAGCTTAATTTGGGTATTTAACTTAGGCTTTCAGCTCATAGTATAGTCTTTTAAACCAAAGTAGAGTTTACTTTGTAAATATTTTATTTCAATTATGTATTCTATTCTCAATCTTGCTTCGGTCGCATTACTTTTTAATTGTATTTTTTGTAGTCGGATTTATTATTTTTTTTAAATATTTATTTTATTTTAGACTTTTTAGTGTCCCAACACACACATATGAACTAAATTTCATATGATAGCACGATGTCCGACACAAACATGGCCCATTTTACGTTTTTACCATTTTTTCAAAAACTTTAAACCAATTGATTAATTCTAATTAAATTTAAATATATAACTTATATATATTTTTGTAATCGCTTTTTAATTTTCTTTATTTTGATACTTTACTCGATAGATTTGGTTTCCTTTTTTATAAATTAACGTATTAATATTTTTGCACCAGATATCCGCCATTTTGTTTATTTTTTTCAAAAAGCTATCTAAGAATACTTGGGTTTCTAAGGCGAATGAAACGATACCTTAATTATCGAAATCCATTCAGCTGTTTGGATGATACGAGGTAATAAAGAAATTTATAAGCATAAAAGATACGCGCGAAAAACATAACCCTTCCTTAGCAGTCGGGTAAAAATGTAAAGGCGTTGCCGATTATCGTCCCATTAGAAAATCAGAGTGAGAGAATAATAATAATGTCGGCCATACGGAATTTTGGTCACGGCGGCCAGTCTCAATGGAGACTAGTCATTTGCGCTGGACAGGGTTATAGTATCCGAGTGTATTCGCAAACGCAGGTACATTCCCTCACTATCATTGGCTAACGGAACGCTAATCCGACACTACTGGAGAGAGATTAGATACAGAACCGACCGCTTAACCTGCTTTTCAAGGCACGGGGGTGAAACAGCGCCAACTTCTTACTATTGAGAATCTCTTGTAAGAAAAACACAATCACTCATTGTTGGCCCAACCAGGGAAACGAAACCGGGACTTTATGTTCAGAAATCGCGTTTACAGACAATAGATCAACGAGGGAGCTACACATTACATCAAAAACGTGTATAGGATTGATCTAATCAACACACCTGCCAGGTGTGTTGATTAGATCGGCAATAGCAGTAAGTGACGTCAGTCTAGTTTGTATTTAAAAATAATATAAGAGCTTAAAAAAACTTAATACGCATTGATCATGAGCTGTGCTGATCCTGATAAATATTTTGTTTTATCCTGGTTATTCTGATCAGAATACTACGATAAAGGAACTAAATTATTGTTTTGTCACATGTCCTTGATCATCATCATCATCATTACAGCCCTTCACAAGTCCACTGCTGAAAATAGGCCTCCCCCAAAGAACGCCACAAAGCACGGTCTTGAGCCACCTGCATCCATCGACTTCCTGCATATCTTACCAGGTCGTCACTCCATCTAGTGGGGGGATGCCCTACACTTCGCCTGCCGGTACGAGGCTGCCACTCGAGAACCATTCTTCCCCATCGGTTGTCGGTTCTACGAGCTATATGGCCGGCCCATTGCCACTTCAGCTTACTAATCCGCTGGGCTATGTCGGTCACTCTGGTTCTACTGCGGATATCCTCATTTCTGAGTTTATCACGCAGAGAAATACCGAGCATAGCCCTCTCCATAGCACGCTGAGCGACCTTGAGCTTCCATATATGGCCAGCAGTGAAGGATCACGTCTCAGTTCCGTATGTCATCACTGGCAACACGCACTGGGTGTACAGTCTCGTTTTCAAATTTTGAGGTATACCTGACGAGAAGATGTGCTGTAATTTCCCGAACGCTGCCCAACCGAGTTGAATCAGCCGATTGATCTCTGGGTCGAAGTTGGACTTACCTAGTCGGACTATTTGTCCCAGGTAAACATAC
Organism: Parnassius mnemosyne; assembly: GCA_963668995.1. NCBI lineage: Eukaryota > Metazoa > Arthropoda > Insecta > Lepidoptera > Papilionidae > Parnassius > Parnassius mnemosyne. The sequence continues at coordinate 56,899,139 of CAVLGL010000137.1, forward strand.
TCGTCAACAACTTCGAGCTTAGTGTTCCCAACAACTACCGGCATAGGTGTGACATGGATATTAAACATGATCTTTGTTTTGTCCATATTCATCTTAACACCTATCCGTTGGGAAACACTATTGAGATCATTGAGCATAGTGCTTAGGTCCTCCAGCGATTCTGCCATAAGGACTATATCGTCGGCAAATCGAAGGTGAGTGATGTACTCGCCATTGATTTTGATACCGTATCCTTTCCAGTCCAGAAGCTTGAAAACACCTTCCAATGCAGCGGTAAAGAGTTTCGGGGATATGACGTCACCCTGTCTTAAACCTCTCTGCAATTGGATAGGTTTCGTACTCTGGTTCTGTACTCGGATAGCCATCGTAGCCCTACTGTACAAGCACTTCAACACTTCGATATACCGACAGTCAACTTGGCATCGCTGAAGGGACTGCAGCACCGCCCAAATTTCGACGGAATCAAAGGCTTTCTCATAGTCCACATACGCCAGACATAGTGGCAAATTGTACTCCTCGGACTTCTGTACAATTTGCCGAAGGGTATGTATGTGGTCTATGGCGCTAAAGCCTTTTCGGAAACCGGCACATAGACGCGGCTCAGAAGGGAAATCGGTCTACAGTTCTTCAAGAGAGCGTTGTCGCCTTTCTTGAAGAACAAGACCACCGCACTTCTGCTCCACGCCTCCGGTGTAATGCCACAATGGAGGACGGAATTAAAGAGCTTTTGAAGGACCTCAAGTACGGTTTTCCACCCGTTTTCAGAAGCTTCGCTGTAATGCCATCCTTGCCTGGGGCCTTGCCGTTTTTAAGGTGCTGGAGAGCCATTATAATTACGCTCAGACTGACGTCCGGGATATCATCGGGATAATGTCGGATAAGACTCGCTCTTGGATCGCTACTCACACTTGCGTGCGGCTCCAACGATGACGGGTACAGCTGTCCGTAGAATTTTTTAATCTCACTCAAAATCTCAGGTGCCCTGGAAACGATGCTGCCTCATTCTGTCTTCAGCTTTGACAGTTGGCTCTTTCTGGCAGACAGATCTCTGGCAAAGACTTTGGAGCCTTGTTTCTGCTCGATCGCTTCTTCAATACGAGCTGTATTGAAGTTGCGTAAGTCCCGCCGCATGCATTTGCAGATCTGTCTGTTCAGTTGCCTGTATGCTGTCTAATCTGTTGAAGAATGTAGCTTCATCTCCCGTCTAACAGCCATGAGATTAAGAGTGTGATCGGAGAGTTTTTGTGTTCTTCTGCGGCGGGTCTTGCAGAACTTAGCTCCGACCGCATGGACAGTTTCCACGAACTTGTCATTCAAATCGTCCACTTCATTGCAGTCTTCTAGGCACTGAAAACGGTTTTGTAACTCGAGCTGAAAGATTTCGGGACTCTGGATTAAAGCACGAGGGGGACGGAGCGTTGACTTCATTAGACGAGACCTCTCCAAATTAACGTTTAGGTTCAGTGTGCCTCTAACCATTCGGTGATTGCTGCCGGTTTTCACCCTCGCGATTACTGAGACATCACTGAACAGTTGTCGTCTGGTCGTCATAATGAGATCAATCTCATTTTTTGTCGAACCGTCGGGGCTTAACCAGGTCCACTTCCTGTGGGGCCGCTTCTGGAAGAAAGAGTTCATAATAAAGAGTCCCTCTTTCTCCATGAAGTCGGCCAGCTGCTGGCCCCTTGGGTTCCGTTGCCCTATTCCAAATTTCCCCACTTTCAGCTCACCCTTCTCTGTTGTGTCTAGTTAGTTGCATTGAAGTCTCACATTAACACCGTATAGTGGGTTTTGGAGGAATACATGGCTCTAGAGATATCCTCATACATTTCCTCCACCTCCTGATCGGGGTGTGCCGAGGTTGGTGCGTAAACCTGTATGACCTTCAGCGAATACCGTTTGGTGATTCTGAGTATAAGGTACGCAACCCTCGTCGACACACACTCAATATTACAACGTTGTTAACGAGAGACTTGTGGACGATAAATCCGACACCTCCTTGGGACAGATGGTCGCCCTCCCGGTAATAAAGCAAGTTGCCGGATTCGAGGATTACCGTGTCCTCCCCCTCTCTTCGGACTTCAGATAATCCTATAATATGCCAGCGTAACTTGTCTATCTCTTCTTCCAGCTCCACAATCTTCTCGTCAGTCCTCAGGGTGCGTGCGTTGTATGTTGCCTGGTCGATTCCTGGCTACGGTGTCCTTGATACGAGTGATAATTTTCGATTGACTTGAAAATTCCGTCTACAAATTAGTGAAAATTACTTTAAAAGATTCCGTTACATAGATAATTAAGAATGTATTCCAAACTTACACATTTTTGTATTTGTCAACTTGGACGGAGACCTGATGACTTGAAACACAGGATCGTCGCCTAGTTTAGGCATCAGTCTCTCACATTGCTTTGTATCCATTTTTTGTCAAAAATGTCGAAATTCTTAATTTAATGTGGTGAAAAATAAATGGTTATTAATATAATATAACTGTTATTATAGATAGACAGAAACATATCCGTTGAATACACGCGAAACTAACATAAGCGTGTTATAAACTATTTCATAAAAAATAAATTGATGAACGAACTTATACAAACTAAAATCAAAATAATAAGGACATTCTGCAATCAATTTTAAACAAAAATAATGGTAACAGTATCTATGTAGACTATTGTTGATTACACCGCCATCTATCGAAAGTCAAGAGAACTAATTGGGGTTTAGCATTGTTAGCATATTACGACATCTACGGAATGATATGGGGTAGTGGATATTCCTACAGCACCACTACACGGTAACTGCGGTCTTCACCGCCGAGTAAGTGGTAAATGTGCACTTAAAATTGCTATTAAAAGACAGAAACGGTTTGATTCCGGGTTGTTAGCGTACTATGAAATACCGCGCAAGAGAAGCTGAGCTACCACGGCTCTAAATATATTACAATAAAACATAAAATGTGTTAAAATTACTTCTTCATAAATATTATATTAATATTAAACCCCCTGTTTAATTATAGTCTATTTTTATTGCGTTTGTTCATCACACTGCCGGTATCATTTCCTTCCATCAAGATATATTTAGATTACAGATAAACGGCATTCACCGCAACCGCATTCAGGAGAGAATGCGACTCTGCAAAAGGCTGCGTTTTAAGGTATTAATATATTAATTTTATGATTAATAAAAATATATTATATAAGCTTCCACTTTTAATAGCATAGAATGTGACGTTTCCAATGAAAAATGTATCCGGCTCTCTATATCTATACTCAGCATGTGAAACTTGTCTTTCTGTTTTTACACTTGTCATTAGTACACAGTAGTAAAATATCCATTTATTCATTTTAGGAAGGCTTACAGAGTAATATCTTCGTAAAGTTACAAAATGGTGATAATAATTACAAACCTCCATATATTACAACCGGCATTGGTAATACGGTTAAAAATGTAACTTAGATATTAGTATATTTGTCAGTATCCTTATGATATCACATTGATGACATCCCATCTTCAGATTAACTATATAGAAACGGAGTGTCACCGAGGAGCGGTGTCATCATAAGTAAATTTTAATAGTTAGGTTTTATTGTTCATATTCCTTGTGTGATTAAGAACGTCAGCGAAGTTTGTCATATTAGTCATACCAAGTGGGCGGATTGACTAACGTTACTCTATGCCCCGTTGGTCTAGCGGTCGTGAACGTGGTGCTAATCATGAGGTATTGGGTTTGAATCCCGATTCAGGCCAAAATTATTTATTGGATTATTCCGACAAGAAATTATCAGTACACTTTTCTCAATAGGTCCTGCGTCTGATCACAGTCCGGTCATGTCAGATAACCGTCCGATCAGATTATGAGAGTAAGGAATATAGAGTGTACTTATGCTTGCGCATACACTCGGGCTCTGTAATCTTGTCTTGCGAAGAAGGCCAGTCTCCGTTGAGACTGGCCGTCGTGACCGAAATTAGATCTGGAGGATATTGCTATTACTGTTATCAGAAGTGAGCAGCTTTGCTGCAGATGCCCTTCACAGATTCGTTACGCCCGCATAATACACATAAGTGCGTCTATGAGAGGAAATGAGGAGGTTGATTATTGTAGGCCGCCAATACACGATAAACGAAAGTATAAGTTAATTTATTTTCATCATCATCACCATTACAGCCTTTCATAAGTCCATTGCTGAACAAATGCCTCCCCCAAGGAATGCCACAAAGCACGGTCCTGAGCCACCTGCATCTGTCGACTTCCCGCGTGTCTAACCAGGTCGTCACTCCATCTCGTGGGGGGTCGCTCTACACTTCGTCTACCGGTACGAGGCTGCCACTCGAGAAAATTTCTTCCCCGTCGGTTGTCGGTGCTTCAAGCTATATGGCCAGCCCACTGCCACTTCAGCTTACTAATCCGTTGGGATATGTCAGTTACTCTGGTTGTACTGCGGATATCCTCATTTCTAAGTTTATCACGCAGAGAAACTCCGAGCATTGCCCTCTCCATAGCTCGCTGAGCAACCTTGAGCTTCCTCATACGGCCAGCAGTGAAGTACCACGTCTCTGATCCGTAAATCATCACTGGCAACACGCACTGGTTGTACAATTTCGTTTTAAGGTTTTAAGGTATGTCTGACGAGAAGATGTGTCGTAGTTTCCCGAACGCTGCCCAACCGAGTTGAATCCGTCGATTGACCAATCGGTCGAAGTTGGACTTACCTAGTCGGACTATTTGTCCCAGGTAAACATACTTCTCAACAACTTCGAGCTTAGTGCTCCCAACAAATACCGGCATAGGTGTGACATGGACCTTAAACATGATTTTGTTTTGTCCATGTTCATCTTAAGACCTATCCGTTGGGAGACACTATTGAGGTCATTGAGCATGGTGCTTAGTTCCTCCAGAGACTCTGCCATAAGGACTATATCGTCGGCAAATCGAAGGTGAGTGATGTACTCGCCATTGATGTTAATACCGTATCATTTCCAGTCCAGAAGCTTGAAAACGTCTTCTGCAGAAGCGGTGAAGAGTTTCGGGGATATAACATCATCCTGTCTTACACCTCTATGCAGTAAGATAGGTTTCGTATTCTGGTTCTGTACTCGGATAGCCATCGTAGCTCTACTGTACAAGTACGTCAGCACTTCGAAATACCGACAGTCAACTTGGCACCACTGAAGGGACTGCAGCACCGCCCAAATTTTGACGGAATCAAAGGCTTTCTCATAGTTTACATACGCTAGACATATTGGCAAATTGTACTCCTCGGACTTCTGTACAACGTGCCGAAGGGTATGTATTGTGGTGCCAAAAGCCCTTTCGGAAACCGGCTTGTTCGGGAGGCTGGAAGTCGTCAAGTCCGCGCGCGAGACGATTCATAATGACTCTCGAAAACAGCACGTAGACGCGGCTCAGGAGGGAAATCGGTCTGTAGTTCTTCAAGAGTGCGTTGTCGCCTTTCTTGAAGAACAAGACCGCCGTACTTCTGCTCTACGCTTCCGGTGTAATGCCACCATGGAGGACGGAATTCAAGAGCTTCTGAAGGACTTCAAGTACCGGTTTTCCACCCGCTTTCAGAAACTCCGCTGTAATTCCATCCTCGCCTAGTGCCTTGCTGTTTTTAAGGTGCTGGAGAGTCATTCTAATCTCGCTCAGACTAACGTCCGGGATATCATCGGAATAGTGTCGGATAAGACTCGCTCTTGGATCGTTACTCACACTTGCGTGTGGCTCACTCAAAATCTCAGGTGCCCCGGAAACGATGCTGCCGCACTCGGTCCTCAGCTTTTACAGTTGGCTCTTTCTGGCAGCAGACCTCTGGCAAAGACTTTGGAGCCTTGGTTCCGCTCGATCGCTTCTTCAATATAAGCTGTATTGAAGTTGCGTTATTCCCGCCGCATGCATTTGGGGATCTGTCTGTTCAGTTGCCCTTAGTTGCTGTCAAATCTGATGAAGAATGTAGCTTCATTTCCCGTCTAACAGCCATAAGATTAAGAGTGTGATCGGGAGAGTTTTTGTGTTATTCTGCGGCGGGTCTTGCAGAACTTAGCTCCGACCGCATGGACAGTTTCGACGAGCTTATCATTCAAATCGTCCACTTCATTGCAGTCTTCTAGGCACTGAAAACGGATTTTTAACTCGAGCTGAAAGGTTTCGGGATTTTGGAACGAGGCGAGCACGAGGGGGACGGAACGATGACTTCATTAGACGAAAGTTCTCCAACTTAAAGTTTAGGTTCAGTGTGCCTCTTACCAGTCGGTGATCGCTACCAGTTTTCACCCTCGTGATCACGGAGACAACACTGAACAGTTGTCGTCTGGTCGTCATAATGAACTCAATCTCATTTTTTGTCGAACCGTCGGGGCTCGACCAGGTCCACTTCCTGTGGGGCCGCTTCTGGAAGAAAGAGTTCATCATAAAGAGTCCCTCTTTCTCCATGAATTCGGCCAGCTGCTGGCTTCTTGGGTTCCGTTGCCCTATTCCGAATTTCCCTACTTTCAGCTTACAGTTCTCTCTTTTGCCTAGTTTTACAGTGATGTCTCCCATTAACACCGTATATTGGGTTTTGGAGGAATGCATGGCTCTAGAGATATCCTCATACATTTCCTCCACCTCCTCATCGTGGTGTCTTGAGTTTGGTGCGTAAACCTGTATGACCTTCAGCGAATACCGTTTGGTGATTATGAGTATAAGGTACGCAACCCTCGTCGACACACTCTAGATCTTTACAACGTTGTTAACGAGAGACTTGTGGACCATAAATCCAACACCTCCTTGGGACAGATGTTCGCCCTCCCGGTGATAGAGCAAGTTGCCGGAATCGAGTATTACCGTGTCCTCCCCCTCTCTTCGGACTTAAGATAATCCTATAATATGCCAGCGTAACTAGTCTATCTCTTCTTCCAGCTCCACAATCTTCTCGTCAGTCCTCAGGGTGCGTGCGTTGTATGTTGCCAGGTCCAGTCGTCTTAGGTGGCCACCGAAACTCCACCGGAGATTCTTAGCACCCCCTGCCCAGCCGTTACCATGGTCGCCACCGTAGCCAGGAATAGCGGGGCCGCCGGGGACTGGGGGCCGTATCTTTGTTACTGTCATTCATAGGGGGGTATTTGCCATAGTTGCCACGCTTGGCGAGCGGCTTGGCAACCGCAGTATTTTTATTGTATTATTGCTATTATCAGGAAGATGCTGCTGCCCATCTCCCGCCTGTTTCCCTTTTTCTCCTTTTACGACACTCACGGGAAAATATGGGGTAGTGGATATTCTTCACCGCCACTACACGGCATTTATATATTAATTAAGAAATTAAGCTATTTTATTTTACCATATTTAAAATAAAGAAGAATACCATTTAATACAAAATATTTAAATTCTAAGAAACAAAAGCTAAGGAAATTGGCAAAGTAAATGGCCACTGTAATGAAAGTGTCAGTACATTGCAATAAATAAACTGATACAGGGAAAACATTGTGCTCTCGTGATATTTCCGGAAAATTGGAATTATTTTTAAGCCGACTTGAAAAAAATACACCTGTCAGAATTTCTTTTCATTTACAGCTTATCATAAGTCCACTTACGTTCTTATTTCTTACTTATGTAGACTTTTCTCATAATTCTATCTATTCCTTTTAAGGCAGTCTTCACACGTCCACAGCTGAACACAGGCCTCCCGCAAGGAACGCCACAAAGCACGGTCCTGAACCACCTGCATCCATCGACGTCTTGCATGTCTTACCAGGTAGTCACTACATCTAGTGTCAGGCCCTACACTTAGCCTACCTGTACGAGGCTGCCACTCGAGAACATATCTTTCCCATCGGTTGTCGGTTCGTCGAGCTAAATGGCTGGGCCATTGCTACTTCAGATTACTAATCCGTTGGACTATGTCGGTTACTTTGGTTTCACTGCGGATATGCTCATTTTTTATATACATTTGTACATTATATAAGTAAATATATTCGGATCGCTACACACAGGTTCCTTAGTTTTCATAATATATTTTTTTACACATTTGGTAATCATTAATAAAAAAAAATAGGTAAGCATTAACAACTACTAACACCAAATTTTCTAGATTATTTACTTTCCTTCAATAGATATAAGATCTTCTAAAAACAATAGAATTCAATTTGAGAAAAAACAATCTTTTGTCGTAATTTTAGTCGCAATTTCGCAACATCGCGCTGCCTTGCTTGTTCGGGTTTTTTAAGATATTTTTATGCTCGAGGGACAAGATGTTGGATCCTCTAAAGCAAAACGAGAGCAAAATCAAAAACGGTTTAATTCTTTCAATCTTAAAATCTTAACACCACTCTGTTGTAGACATGATACATACTGTAAAATTTTACAACTCACTGTATTCACAAGTATAGGGTGGGCCATCTGTTAGTCCTTTTTTATTTGTAAATAAAACACACATTTAGAGATGAAAAGTTATTTTTGATTGATATGAAAGGTAGTTCTATGTTATTTATGTGTGAAAAACAATATCGTTCATGTCCCCACTACGGCTTCATATACATACCTACATCCGAACATAAATTTTTCGATGACTTTTTCCAATAAAAGCGGATCAATGTCCTCAATTTCAGTTTGGAGTGGTCTTCGGATTGGTCACACACATACGGAATCCCGCTTTGCTCGCAAAATTTCGAACGGAAAAGTACCGTATGTGTGTGACGGGTCATAGATTTTATATGGACTTGTTGCGTTCGGAATTCCGAATCGGAATATTGAAACGGAATCCCAAAACGTAATTCCGTATGTATGTAGCGGGCCTAAGTTGTTGAATTGTTTCCGGATGATTAGCATACACTTTAACTTAAGGTGAGTGTAGAAAATCGGTGACCTTTTTACTGGAAACAAGGCATTCTATCTTAGTATTATGGTTGTATCACGAGTGGTCGAGACAACCGAGGAACACCCACGCTCTCACAGAATACCAGCGTAAAGAAGTAGCTTAATGCTGTTTCCATGGTGAGTGTAAAAAAACCGATCCAGTAAAAAAGAGTCTCTCTTTTCACTTCCACCGCCAAACACAGCAGCATTATGCTGCTATTTCACATTGGATTTCTGTGCCTTTTTGTTCAACTGAGGACTAGACTGTCGATGACATACTCGTATTGATGTGAAAGTTTTCCATATCGAATCATATGCGCCCACACCACCGTCGTTCTCGGTACACTCGAAACACAATAGCTTAAATTCTAGCCATCTTCAATAAAGTAGATTCTCTATTTAGCTGTTGGTATGATTTTATGTTTTCTACGCAATATCTTCGTCAACTTCGAACTAATTTTAAGAATGATTTTAATATTAAATGGGTGATTATTCTCCACGGGTAAATTTGGAGAAAGCATTTATTCCACACGGGTAGCAAAATAGGGGATGAAGTTTTTAATGTAACTCGAAGACATTGAGATTTCAAAAAAATTTAAAGTATAAAATATTTGTACATTCTGAAGTTAGAAGAAATAATGAATGTATATATTCAATTTCTAAAGGTAGAAAAATTGGTAATGAATATTATAATGAAGCTACCTACACGACATTTTAGTTAGTGCCTTAGTCTACTCAAAAGGGTTGAAAAATAAATTTTAATGAGAAGTGAAATCTGCTTTCAAAGTAAGATTAAAACACAATATTATGATCTCATTTCTCAATGCACTATATAATATTTTAGCACCGACTTCAGAATGTAAAATAATTTTATTCTTTTTAGTTCTTTGTGGTGAGTATTTTATTTTTATTAAAAGCTAATATTTATTTCTTGAATAATAATAATAAAAATAATGTTTACTTTACTCAATACTCAATACTCAATATTTATTTGCATTCCATAATGTACAAATTAATAAATTAAATTATCACAATATGGACCCTGTTGGGTATAGCAAATTAGAAAATTAGAACAGAGGAGGGCGCATAGATGTTTTATAATTCATTATTATTATTATATCATTCATTATTATTATATCATTTATTAGTCCATAATTATTCATATTTGTCATTCAGGTATTCATTACTATACTATTATTATTATTATCACTATATTATTATTATCAAAGTATTCTATTTCTACATATTGTTCTCTATCTTGCAAGTATGATTTGAACCATTCCAAAGTAATCCCACGAATACCTATACTATTTAATTTATTAATCAATATGTTATATTGCACCTTATCGTTTGCTTTGCTCATATCTAATAGTATTCCTATTGCATATTCTTTATTGCTTAATATCTTTAAAATATCTTGAATATATTTATATACTGCTAGTGCGGTGGACCGATTTTTACGAAAGCCGTTCTGACATTCACTAAAAATTTTATATTTCTCGCAGAAATTATACACACGTTCGAACATTGCTTTTTCGAAAACTTTTGAGATTGTGGGGAGTAATGCTATGGGGCGATAATTATCGATATTGGTTTTTGAATTTTTTTTGTGGATGGGTGTTATTAATGCCTTTTTTAACATGTCTGGGAAGATGCCCTCTAATTTCTTTGATGTAATAACAGCTTTTTTTAGTAATTTTCCATATTTTTTATAATTTTGGATAAGTATTTTATTATTTGATTTTAATGCCAATACCTTTAGCATTCTTTTGTGTTTACAAGATTTCTTCAACCCTACGGTTAACCAACTTTTTTTATATCTTGGTTTAATTATGATTTTCTTTTTGGGTATACTCTCATTCAGTATATTTATTAGTTTATCATTGAACTTATTGTAATTATAATTTATATTTTTATTAGGTTCCAAAATTTCTGACCAGTTGCATGTCTCTAATTTGGATTTAAAGGTTTGCGTATTATTGAAATTAAATTTTCTTTTTTTTGTATACCATATATTCTGTTTGTTTTGCTTATTTATTTCTATATCTATAATTGTGCTCATGTGGTCGGATAGTCCAAGTTCTTCTTCACTAGTTTTTAGTTTTAGGTTGTAGAAATTTGTAAATATTAAGTCTAAGCATGTTGATATATTTTTAGTTACACGCGTAGGCTTTTTTATATGTTGATTAAAATTAAATTCTAACATTAGATTTAAAAATTGTTTAGTCTTTGTATTTTCTTTTAATATGTCAATATTGAAGTCACCTCCTATAATTATACTGTATTTAGAAAATTTTATATTTATATAGTTTAAGATATATTGTAACCGATTATAAAATGCGTCTTCCTCTCTTCTATTCCAATACACAGTAATAATTAAAATATTTTCTTCTGGTAGCTCCACTGCACACACTTCTAATACATATTCTATTGACATTTTGGCTATTTCTTCTCTTTGTACATATTTTAGAACTTCTCTCAACAAGATACAAACTCCACCGCCAACGCGGGATTTTCTACAGAATGCAGCAGCTATCTTATAAGTTGAAAATTGTATTATCTGTAATTTTTCAAGTGTTAACCAAGATTCTGTAATGAATATTACTTGAAACTGTGGAAACTCTATCAAAAATGCTTCTAGTATGTCTTGTTTATTGAAGATGCTCTGTATATTTTGAAATAATATTTTAAACCGTAATTTTTTTTCTGGTATGTTATGCTGTTTTATATCAGATCGTGATTTGCATATAGGTTTCTTTACAAAACTGTCTTTAATAGACGGACTTTGTATATTTTTGTTTATGGCAGTACTAGCGAAAAAAATGATCATCATTAACAATCTCATCTGTCGAATCACAATGAATATCCTCTTTAGGTAGCCTAATGCCTTTTAATAGCTTCTGTATTTCTTTACTTTGGTAATTTTTGATTTTATATTTATAGTCAAGTCGTAATATTTCTTGAAGTATATTTTGGCACAGATGTCTCAAGTTATTATGTGGCAGGCCCAAATATGAATAACGTAAATCTATATAGTTAACATTCGGCAACTTCGCGCTGTATGATTTAAATATTCTATTTATATCTTCAGTATTATTTTGCCTATTACCCTCAGTTTCACATAATATAATATTTGTGTTTTTAAGCTGGCTTAGATAGTAAAAAAGGTAGGAACTCATTTTTGTTAAGTCACTGTCATTTTTCCCTGTAAGGATCAGTACGTAATCCATATTACTGTAAGTTGAGCAATGGAGTTTAATGCCTTCTAGTATTTTATCCGTCGTAGCTCCTGGTTTTATTTCGCCATATATTTTGTATTTATTTCCTAGTAACTTTGATAATTGTGTGGTTATGCCTCGTCCTTGTTCATCTCCAAATATATATAATCTGTGTGCGTATGTGTATTGTTCTTCTGTCATAGTCTCATTTTTTAATTGACTGTATCTTATCTGTTTTGAGTTTATCCTAATTTCGGAATTTTTACGCACAAAGACTTTTTGTTTACTAGACGGTGTTTCGGTTAGTTTAACTGTGCTTTCATCATTAAGGCTATTCCTTTCTTCCTCTCTAAAGCTAAGCTGAGTACCCTTAAGGCTCCTCCTGTTTTTTTGTTTTGGTGGGATTTTTTGAGCTTCATGTACATATTCCAGTCAAAGTTTTTATTTTTCGCTCATATTCGGCTAGTCGTTTACTTAAGGCAGTATTTTCAGAGTGAAGGTTTTCGATTTCGTTTTCAGCAGCCTTCAGTTTCAAATCTAGGTGTAATATTTTGTTCTTCATTTCCTGCGTATCTTCTTCCAGATTCATTCCTATATTTGGGCAACTTCTGTTCAATTTACTGTCTGTGACAAAGGAAGAATATTCTTCGTCTGATAAACCTTCAAAAGAATTTTCAGTAATTATATTTATATTATACTTTTTTCGTTCTGTCACGTAACAGCTATTTTCATTCTGGTTTGTATCTGATTTAAACAACATCAAACAATTTGTACATTTCCATTTATTTTTATGATTATTTGTCATTAGGTGAAATCTTTTTTCTGTAATATTAGTACATTCAAGGTGATATATTTTTATGCAATTGTTACACTCTAGATAATATCTTGTTTCTATTAAATCTTTACACTTTGAGCATATTAGTGACATCTTGGGTAATTTCTCGGCACTAATAGATATTTATGGACTCGACTTGACGTTTGTATTGATCGTTTCGCAGCAAGAAATCAAGAAGTTAAGCAACACGCAAATAGATGGCGCTCTTTGTATTTAGCGATAGACTATTGAGCTAGGGATTGGGTCCGAAGTTCAAATGATTGATACACGTATTTGTTTGAAGTCGTTATACGAATTTAAAAGTAAATCACTATTCACTGATACACATAGTTTTGTTTGAGATGGCTCTTTGGTACATTTATTTGTTTATAGTTTATCTTGAGTGAAATTGTCTTTTAGTTAATAAAATCTGAGATTATTACGCACTGTTTAAGTTCGATAAAATTTTCACTTAGGTTCAACTGATATAGTCACAAACACTATTTCACTCTCGTCGTAGTATATTCAATTTATTTTTATCACTTTTAAACTATTCTATTGTTTTAAACTATTTTTAAATGAATTATTTAAGGAGCTAATGTTTACTTTAGTGCGCCCTCTGTCTGCCACTTTATTTGCTTTCACAAGTTTACATTGTTATTTAATAATATTGGAGGTATAACCATTTTAATTTGTGAGAGCCTGGTGTTAGTACTAGGAAATATCTGTATGAATAATCTTTTTTTTTATAGGATAAGGGTGAAAAACGAGCACACAGTCCACCTGATGGTAAGTGGTTGCTGCGGCCCATAGACATCTACATCTATCCTCTGTTACAAATCAAAATGTAGATGCGTTGTCACCCGTGAGGACTAAGATGGAATGCCTCATTTCCAGTAAAAAGGGCCTCCGGCCACCTGCACTCACCAAGCGAAACGCAGACGTAAACCTCTACTTCACGCTGGTTTTCTGTGAGATCGTGGTACTACCCCGGTTCGAGCCAGCCCATTCGTTCGACAGCAAAAGCTGCCGTGTGGCTCTACCACTGTTAAATCAAAAACTGTTAATCACCAAATTCTCGTCCCTTAATGTAACATTCACCAACATAACTTTAACTTTAGTACACTTTGTGCGACAATATGATTTATAATTGCAGTTTCTGTAATTAAAGTTACAATAAAGGAGAGAGAATAAAAAAACTATTTAAAAAACTAAAAATTAATTTACACGTGTGTGTGTGTGTGTGTGTGTGTTTGTGTGTATGTGTGTGTGTGTGTGTGTGTGTGTGTGTGTGTGTGTGGGTGTGTGAGTGTGTGTGTGTGTGTGTGTGTGTGAGTGTGTGTGCGTGTGCGTATGTGTGTGTGCGTGTGTGCGCGCGCGTGTGTGTGTGTGTGTTTGTGCGTGCGTCCGTGCGTGCGTGCGTGCGTGCGTGCGTACGTGCGTGCGTGTGTGCGTGCGTGCGTGCGTGCGTGCGTGCATGTGTGCGTGCATTCGTGCGTGCGTGCGTGCGTGCGTGCGTGTGTGTGTATGTGTGTGCGTGGTTGTATAATATTTTACTGAATAACGAAGCGCTACATTTAATTTGCCCTGAATACGTAGCAATAAAGTTTGAACTCGATACTTTATCTGCTAGCATTACGCCACGATTTATAAAGCTATTAACAGAGAAAACAGGCGCAAACAATGCCATACTGCCCGGGATACGAGAACTGTCAAAAGAATAGCTAAAATTTTGTTGTACTACTTTGCACAACAGTTAATATTCTTTGAAATAATGTTCTCACAAAACGTATACTCACTTTCTACGAGTACAATTTTTAAATAATCATCGTAACTTCAAAGTCGAGATCGCTGTAAAATACGCACTTGTTGGAATAGTTACGTATTATATAGAAGCTACTAGTATTTCGTTTCTTAAAGTTGTTGTACATACAGAATGCGCCTCGATTGGCCAACATTTAGGGATATTTCGTATTTACTTAACTGTATTCAGTGACTTTTATAACATAACAGTCAATATTGATATTTCTTTTATTTAAATAATTTTGGGAGTAATTTCTAACACACGCGTACGCGATCAAGCCGGGTTTTATTCCCGCCAGCCATAATTTCATTGTTAATTGAAATTAAAAGTGCTAATATACCATGTGCTTGTTAGTGAAGGAAAACATCGTGAGAAAACCTCTGAGGAATAAAAAATTGGGTTATATTTTTTTAACTTTTACCGATGGTCTTAAAAATGTCCTTGGAAGAACCAGCGAGAAATTCAACGGGACTTTTATTATATAATAAAAACACGGATTGTACAAATAACTTACAAAACTTTTTTAAGAAACAGCTAGGAAGCAACCACCTCATCCCCGTGGGGGGGTTGTTATCAACCATTTATATTATATTAGGCTATCAAAACCCACTTCCGAACATAGGCCTCCCACACAGATTGCATAATAGGGGGTATATTTACCGGCAAATATGGCCTCGGGTTATTATTATATATGTAGGAAGTATAGTGGGTATAGTATAGGGACTGATTTTGTACTTAATAATAATTAATTCGTTTACACGAAATAATTATCCAACAAGTCGAGGATAAACAGTTACGGAATACGACAAGCGCACCGTTCACGTCAGAGCCAAGACTGTCCTAACGGCGGCAGCTCCGTCCGTTTTATACAAGCTAAACGGGCGCCACCGCAGGTGCAATGGTGCAGGTATGCGGAGCACGTGCAATGTTGCACGTGCCGTCATATACTTATATACTTTATGCTATTTTTTAAAAATAATTTGAACCATAGAAATCAAGATATTATAAAAAATGTGACTCGCTTGCACAGAATTTGACAGAATTCTATGATACTTTTCAGGGACTAACTTATATCATTCTAGAACAACTTTATGAGCACATGCAAAGAAAAATCAAAAGTTTATACTCACTTCATATAATGGGTTATAAGATCACTTCATATATTTATGTCATAGATCACTTCACCCCTAGTAAAATTTTATGAACAAGACATTGGCATGAATTTACCATATCAATTACAGTCTTCAAAAATCTACTGCTGGATCGCAGTTATTTATTTTTATTCAGTTGTTATAAGGAAGATGCTGCTGCCAATTTCTTGTTTCACGGGATGATATGGGGAATTGTTTATTCTTACACCGCCCCTTCACGTATGGAGGCATAAAATTAAACCATCTTAAATTTTTTTTAATATGGTTTAACTAATGATTTCTTATATTTACGCGAATAACTACCCGCGTTAAAGAACATATAGCTGACGTGAAGCACCGACGTATCGGGAAGTCTGCAGTTTGTGAACATGTTCAAGTTCGTCCCCGCCATTACATTAGATTTGATAGACCACAAATCTTCGCAAAAGAACACCAAGGATGATTCCTCCCAAGGATGATTCGCGAGGCTATTGAAATTAAAAAAACATCCTAATTTCAATAGAGAAGATGGATGGGTGCTGCCATCTGCTTAGGATCCAATAATTAATAAAATCAAATCCAAACCCAAGTATACCACTGCTAGACTTCAAGATACTGTAAGCTCATTCTGCGTAAATCGAACCAAAAATTTATATTAAAAAACTGAAGGTATTCGGGCTAACTATGACAGCAGGATGTTAAACACCTCAGTCCCCCGTGACCACGGGTGCTGGAAAGCACCCGAAACGTCGGGAATATAAAAATAAGTTAATATACGCGATAAAATCCGTAAAATTAGTTTTTATTTAAAAATGGTTTAATTTTACAAAGATTTACTATTAGGTTCATTAACTGAACTAATTAATATCCGTTTGATAATGGCGTTGCCTCCAGGTAAGCGAGTCTGCACTTCAGCATTCAAGAAGACCTAATTAAAATGTAGCATTATGCAACTGGATAATTACCGTCAAAATTGTTTTCTATACCGTCTAATGAAACCGTTACAAAACGAGATTTTAAGGAAACAATTTTTTTTTTATCTAAGGTTGGCAGTGTTAAAACAAGATTTAATAATATTTAAAGTTTAGCGTTTCCTTGGATTGTGCAAGCAAGGACTAACTTTTAATTAAAATGGTAAGGAAATTAAACGAAGTAAATATAATTTTTTTTTACGCATTATTTAATATAATTTTAAAATATTTTTTCAAGAATTGAATCTTACATCATAGGGCTTGTTTTGGTTGTAGCATACATTACAGGGGATAATTTGTTTTTGTAGGTAAAAAGGTGGTACCTATCAAGACAGACTCCTAGGCTGAAATGGAGTCTTACACTCCAGTAAATACAAGATCATAAGCAGGAAAAGTGGTTGATCATCGGGTTTTAATTGGTGCTATTCAAACATAATTCGATCTTGCCTCCACAAGACTTGTCTAATAAACAAGTCTTTAGTTAGAGTAAGGGTGACAAACGAGCATGCGGTCTACCTAATGGTAAGTAGATGCTGTGTTCCGTTTATATTTACATCTATCCTCGATTAGGAAGCAAAATGAAGGATGCATTGTCACTCCCGCGCTGGAATCCCTCGTTTCTAGTAAAAAGGGTATCTGTTTCTCTTCACTCTACTAACGAAACCAGCAGCATTAACCTAGTATTTTATACTGGTGTTTTAGATTCATTCATGCTACAAACATAATATAGTTGCACCGTGTCTCTACCAAGCAAACGATATTGTACAAACATACAACAAACAATGCAACCAGGAAGTGAATAAATAAGTTAGTAACTTCAACACTACGGTATAAGAAGTGATGCTCTTAAATTAATTATTTCATATTTAAGTAAGAGAACGCAAAAAGTTGTCATTAACAATATGAGCTCTTCCGGATCGATGGTACAAATGGGCGTGCCTCAAGGCTCAATTCTCGGCCCCTTTCTGTTTCTTGTATACATTAATGACTTACCTTACATAGTAGGGCATAACCATGATATAGTATTATTTGCAGATGAAACTTCTTTAATTTTCAAATTAAGTCGACAATTACTAAAATATGACGAAGTAAATAATGCTATATCTAAATTAGTAAATTGGTTCAATGTTAATAATTTGCATTTAAATGGCACTAAAACGAAATGTATGAAATTCGTGACTCCAAATGTCAAACAATTAAATACTAATGTAATTTTAAATGGAGAGAAACTGAGTCTTGTAGATACCACCATTTTTCTTGGAATCACACTAGACGGGAAGTGTCAATGGAGCCCCCATATATCAAAACTATCAAGCTGACTTAGTTCTGCAGCATATGCTGTAAAAAAGATTAGAAGTCTAACCAGTGTTGAAACAGCTAGACTAGTTTACTTCAGCTATTTCCATAGCATAATTTCGTATGGAATTTCGCTATGGGGACACGCAGCTGACACTGAAATTATATTTGTTTTACAGAAGAGGGCCATAAGAGCAATTTATGATTTAAAGCCTTAAGAGTCGCTGCGACAAAAATTTAAGGAAATTAAATTTAATTAAAGGGTATTCAAATCTCAATGATCATCATCATTATCATTACAGCCCTTCACAAGTCCACTGCTGAACATAGGCCTCCCCCAAAGAATGCCACAAAGCACGGTCCTGAGCCACCTGCATCCATCGACTTCCTGCATGTCTTACCAGGTCGTCACTCCATCTCGTGGGGGGACGCCCTACACTTCGCCTACCGGTACGAGGCTGCCACTCGAGAACCTTTCTTCCCCATCGGTTGTCGGTTCTTCGAGCTATATGGCCGGCCCACTGCCACTTCAGCTTACTAATTCGTTGGGCTATGTCGGTTATTCTGGTTCTACTGCGGATATCCTCATTCCTAAATTTATCACGCAGAGAAACTCCGAGCATAGCCCTCTCCATAGCTCGCTGAGCGACATTGAGCTTCCTCATACGGCCAGCAGTGAAGGACCACGTCTCAGTTCCGTAAGTCATCACTGGCAACACGCACTGGTTGTACAATTTCGTTTTAAGGTTTTGAGGTATGTCTGACGAGAAGATGTGTCGTAGCTTCGCGAACGCTGCCCAGCCGAGTTGAATCCGTCGATTGACCTCTCGGTCGAAGTTGGACTTACCTAGTCGGACTATTTGTCCCAGGTAAACATACTCGTCAACAACTTCGAGCTTAGTGCTCCCAACAACTACCGGCATAGGTGTGACATGGACATTAAACATAATCTTTGTTTTGTCCATGTTCATCTTAAGACCTATCCGTTGGGAAACACTATTGAGGTCATTGAGCATAGTGCTTAGGCCCTCCAGCGATTCTGCCATAAGGACTATATCGTCGGCAAATCGAAGGTGAGTGATGTACTCGCCATTGATGTTGATACCGTATCCTTTCCAGTCCAGAAGCTTGAAAACGTCTTCCACTGCAGCGGTGAAGAGTTTCGAGGATATGACGTCACCCTGTCTTACACCTCTCTGCATTTGGATAGGTTTCGTACTCTGGTTCTGTACTCGGATAGCCATCGTAGCCCTACTGTACAAGCACTTCAACACTTCGATATACCGACAGTCAATTTGGCACCGCTGAAGGGACTGCAGCACCGCCCAAATTTCGACGGAATCAAAGGCTTTCTCATAGTCCACATACGCCAGACATAGTGGCAAATTGTACTCTTCGGACTTCTGTACAACTTGCCGAAGGGTATGTATGTGGTCTATGGTGCTAAAGCCCTTTCGGAAACCGGCTTGTTCGGGAGGCTGGAAGTCGTCAAGTCTGCGCGCGAGACGATTCGTAATGACTCTCGAAAACAGCACGTAGACGCGGCTCAGAAGGCAAATCGGTCTGTAGTTCTTCAAGAGAGCGTTGTCACCTTTCTTGAAGAACAAGACCACCGCACTTCTGCTCCACGCCTCCGGTGTAATGCCATCATGGAGGACGGAATTAAAGAGCTTCTGAAGGACTTCAAGTACCGATCTTCCACCCGCTTTCAGAAGCTCCGCTGTAATTTCATCCTCGCCTGGGGCCTTACCGTTTTTAAGGTGCTGGAGAGCCATTCTAATCTCGCTCAGACTGACGTCCGGGATATCTTCGGAATAGTGTCGGATGAGACTCGCTCTTGGATCGTTACTCACACTTGCGTGTGGCTCCAACGCTGACGTGTACAACTGCCCATAGAACCTCTCAATCTCACTCAAAATCTCAGGTGTCCCCGAAACGATGCTGCCACATTCCGTCTTCAGCTTTGACAGTTGGCTCTTTCTGGCAGACAGATCTCGGGCAAAGACTTTGGAGCCTTGGTTCCGCTCTATCGCTTCTTCAATACGACCTGTATTGAAGTTGCGTAAGTCCCGCCGCATGCATTTGGAGATCTGTCTGTTCAGATGCCTGTATGCTGTCAAGTCTGTTGAAGAATGTAGCTTCATCTCCCGTCTAACAGCCATGAGATTAAGAGTGTGATCGGAGAGTTTTTGTGTTCTTCTGCGGCGGGTCTTGCAGAACTTAGCTCCGACCGCATGGACAGTTTCCACGAGCTTGTCATTTATATCGTCCACTTCATTGCAGTCTTCTAGGCACTGAAAACGGTTATGTAACTCGAGCTGAAAGGTTTCGGGGCTTTGGAACAGAGCACGAGGGGGACGGAGCGTTGACTTCATTAGACGAGACCTCTCCAACTTAACGTTTAGGTTCAGTGTGCCTCTAACCATTCGGTGATCGCTACCAGTTTTCACCCTCGCGATCACGGAGACATCACTGAACAGTTGTCGTCTGGTCGTCATAATGAAGTCAATCTCATTTTTTGTCGAACCGTCGGGGCTCGACCAGGTCCACTTCCTGTGGGGCCGCTTCTGGAAGAAAGAGTTCATCATAAAGAGTCCCTCTTTCTCCATGAAGTCGGCCAGCTGCTGGCCCCTTGGGTTCCGTTGCCCTATTCCAAATTTCCCTACTTTCAGCTCACCGTTCTCTCTTGTGCCTAGTTTTGCATTGAAGTCTCCCATTAACACCGTATATTGGGTTTTGGAGGAATGCATGGCTCTAGATATCCTCATACATTTCCTCCACCTCCTCATCGGGGTGTGCCGAGGTTGGTGCGTAAACCTGTATGACCTTCAGCGAATACCGTTTGGTGATTCTGAGTATAAGGTACGCAACCCTCGTCGACACACTCCCGATCTTTACAACGTTGTTAACGAGAGACTTGTGGACGATAAATCCGACACCTCCTTGGGACAGATGGTCGCCCTCCCGGTGATAGAGCAAGTTGCCGGATTCGAGGATTACCGTGTCCTCCCCCTCTCTTCGGACTTCGGATAATCCTGTAATATGCCAGCGCAACTTCTCTATCTCTTCTTCCAGCTCCACGATCTTCTCGTCAGTCCTCAGGGTGCGTGCGTTGTACGTTGCCAGGTCGAGTCGTCTAAGGTGGCAACCGAACCTCCACCGGAGATTCTTAGCACCCCCTGCCCCGCCGTTACCATGGTCGCCACCGTAGCCAGGAATAGCAGGGCCGCCGGGGACTGGGGGCCGTCTGTTTGTTGCTTTTGTCATTGGGGGGTATTTGCCATAGTTGCCACGCTTGGCGAGCGGGTTGGCAACCGCAGTTTTTTTATTATAATTTTGGCTATTATCAGGAAGATGCTGCTGCCCATCTTCTGCCTGTTTCCCTTTGTCGCCTTTTACGACACCCACGGGAGGATATGGGGTAGTGGATATTCTTGACCGCCACTACACGGCACAAATCTCAATACATTTATGAAAATGTAATGTACGTACACGAAAATAAAAGTAATTTTACAAAAATAAGTGATATTCATTCTGTAAATACTAGGAACAGACACAAGCTAGTAGTACCAGTTACTCGACTCCATCGAGTCAGTAATTCATTATTGGGGCGATGTATACGCTTTTACAACAAAATTCCAGAAAATATACAAAGTTTGACCTGCTCAAAGTTCAAAAACTTTATTAAAATTAGTTTGTATAAAAAGAGTTATTATAATATTAAGGAATTTATGGACGATAACAACCCCTGGAAATGAGGTGATCGCTAGCAAGCTATTTCTAATTTATTGTGTTGTTAATTTGTGTAATATCATGATTGTAAGCAGTTATTTTTTTTAATAAGTCCTGCTTGGTTTCTTGCTGGTTCTTCCCAGGACAGAGATTTTTTCCGAACCAATGGTAATCAAACAAAAGAGTGACATTCAATAAGTATGTTTATAATCTATATTGAATAAAAAAGTTTCTTTTTCTGTTTCAGTACATTGTATTCAATGCCTATAATGTATCATATTCAGCTAATGCAGTTATGTAGGAACGTTATTGTAGAATACAATGTGTATCGACCGTACAAAACAAAGCTATGAATGGCTTGTTCATTATAGCCAAATGTACACAGGAATTTGGTACTTATTACTGTGGCAATATAGGTAATAAATGTGTGTGGCATACGTAGACACTGGCGAGCTCTCATATTAAGGATAGTTCGTTTCGGACCGCAGCGGCATTAGACTCTGATTCGTTCTATTTAATATAGAGACTGTCGGTGTAGTTTATAAAGGCAGTATACACAATTTCATATGAAAGGCCTATCGATGGATCCAACTAATTTTCTACACAGGCACTAGGCGTAAAATTAGACTTGTACTAGACAGAAGCCATTAGACTTTTCTAGTTTTTTCTATAGCTGCCTCCTGTGGTACTCATGGAACGTAATGTGGTAATTGATGTTCTTATGTCACCACTATACACGAATGTAATTGCGTTTCGATATAGGGAAACAGTGATAGTGTAAGAGCTGTTAATTCTTACCCTTGAGAGTTTGGTTTATTTACAAGGTGGAATTATATTAAAGGAGTTTCACTTTTGTACTGGTGTATTACGGTCTAAATTGGTATAGAGAGCATTTATAATTAGAGGCTGTGAGGCATCATGATCATAATCTATCTGCTGAACTGTATGTTATTTTTTCACTTGTTTTATTAAAGTAAAAAAATATATTTTCACTTTTAATTTCTGGATCATTTAAAATACCGACCTTGTGACGAGCGGTTTTTCCAAAGGTTTAGAATTACGTAAACGAATCACGATCGTGGTATTGGGCGCAAACATTGTATCCGATTTTACGTTCCAATACTTACTACGTGATGCTTGATTGAGAAATAGTTCGAGTTGTTTGATCTATTATTAACTTTATTGAAAATAATTGGGAAAAGATTTTCGGTTCAATTGATACACGTTTAACATATAGAAGAAAGAAAGTATAGATTTTTTTCATCAGCCTACATGAATGAGTGGCTGGGGATCGTGCTTTGTGGCATAACTTGCAGGTGGCCTATGTTCAGCAGTGCACTTGTAACTGGATGTAATTCTGATGACGATTATGAACCGTACGAGTATAATTGGATAAAATTACACTCTTTAGTCTTAATATTAATGAAAGCTTTGTAAAAGTATATCGAATTCCATTGCTAAAAATAGGCAATCGATTTGTGTTAATCTTGTAAGTGTCAATGACGACATGTCAGTAATCAAAATTCAATATGGCAACAACGAGACTACTATGTATAAGATAAAAATGAATGTAGACGAACTATGCCAAATAAGGTTTCATTAAATAAGTCTCTGAAAATCATCTTAGGTTTCTCTAATCATTTTCTATGTTAAATGACCATTTAGGATCTAAAACGATTTAATAACCATTCTCACTTAAATTTTCAAAACTTATAATAATGCTATGACAAAATTCTTTTGAAATCTTATAATAGGATTTATTAAGGTGAAAAATAATTATTCACTTTTCAGTAAACGGATTGTTTAATTACTTTTTTTTTATAGGATAAGGGTGTCAAACGAGCACACAGTCCACCTGATGGTAAGTGGTTGCTGTGGCCCATAGACATCTGCATCTATCCTCGATTACGAATCAAAATGCAGATGCATTGTCACCCGTGAGGACTAAGATGGAATGCCTCTTTTCCAGTAAAAAGGGTCTCCGGTTCTCTACACTCACCATGCGAAACACAGCAGCATTAAGCTGCTATTTTACGCTGGTATTCTGTGAGAGCGTGGTCCTTCCCCGGTCGAGCCGACCCATTCGTGCTACAACTATACCAGTAATATAGCTGCAGCATGGCTCTACCACGTAAAAATTTATTACTGTTTTAACTATTAAGCTTATTTTTATTTACTTAAGAAACACTATTTATATTTGTACCTGTAATAACAAACGGTTCTTTACTAAATATTTGATGTGTATAGCTCTCTGCTCCACGACGGGAACGAAGGGAGCGTTGACCTGGAAACTTTGCCGTTGTCGGCCGGATATTATGTGGCGTGCAGGACGAGCTGTTCATTTCGGCACTAGTAAACATTCCGTGGGTAATTTCCTCTTTGACTGATATTAAATTTCTTTATCTTGATACCTCGAGCAATTCTTGTATTTTACTTATAATGTTATTTGGTTCTCGGGAACGACTTGAAGGGTTTGGATGAAATTTTGTATTTACTATCCAAGCTTATCGAAACAGGTGTCATCCCTGACAAAAAATTCTTTCTAACACTGTGAGAAGCTTGCTCGTTACGTAAGGAACTCTCTCAATTCCCATAATCGAAACTCTACTTATTATTTAATAATAACTATTCAAAAGTATACACAGAATTCCCGAAGTCATTGTTTAATTTTTATATTATGGAAGTAATGATGCAAACCGTCACGCAGTCAACCTGATGGTAATTGAATACTGTGGTCCATAGATGCATGTAGTTTCACGTGTCACAAGAAATTAGGCAGTTCGTCTACGTCCTCAGAAGTGACAACAGATTGATTCTTTATCAAGAAGGGATGTATTATTTATCAGAAATCTAGATCCGTCCTCGATAAAAAAATAAAAGCACTTTAAGAAGTCTATATTATACTGTCATTAACAAAAAAAAATTCTGATTTGAAAAAATATCTTGTTTATGTTTAGTAAATAGGTGAATGCGGTATTTCGATATGCTTTGCTACAATGGATGAAAAGGAGGTTTTCTTCGTGAACAAGAAACACAGTCAGTCAGCAATATTAGAGCTACGGACGTTCAGTCACTATAGGGGTTCGAGTCGTTACAAGTCCGACATAACACATAGACGTACTTCGGAGTTTGTTGGACTCGCGGTGTCTCCAGCATCTTCGAAAGACAAGCTTCTGAAGCGACTAAATGGAAGAAATTCCTGAAAAAGAGAAGCCGCCAAGACAGTTGATACTGCGGTCTTCCAGTCTCCGTACTAACTCGACGTTCAAGAGATATACCTGGATCTATTTATTACAAAATTTAATAAATAGAGGCAGATATATAGTACAGTTCATTCTTAGCACATAGCGGTTAATTGTAAAATGTCCAATTTTAGATGCTTACAAAAAAGCGAATGTTGTTTTTATATTATTATTATTATTTATTATACATAAATACGTGCTTGTCATGGCATGTCATATACGTTAAGGCATTTCCCTATAAAATAACAAAGTGCAATTAATTATCCTAGTACGTTCCAGTTTTGGGCATGATGGTAAATACTGATGCTATCGAAGATGGCACACCGTCGCAACTGCCAATAGCCTGTTAACTTTTGCCCCAAAAACGCCACATTATATTCCAACTCCTTTTCTGTACCTACGCATTATAAACGACCAAGCAAACTGTTTGTGTCAAACACACACACACACACACACACACACACACACACACACACACACACACACACACACACCCATATATATATACAGGCTGTCCCAGTAATGGTGGATAATCTGATACGTACGTATTCGGGCAGGGAGAAGGTGGCCACGGTTCCCTAAAAAAAAATTCTATCCCGAACGGTTCGCGGTCTACGCCTTGTTTTATAAAATTCCGAAAATTCGTACTTCTGCTCACATTTGTGGTCATCACGTCCGCAGTTTAATGCCTAGATCGGATTTTTTTCTTTTAATGTGTTCCCTAATAATGATGTTTCTAAATTACCCTTAAAAGTTTTCTACTTCTATGGGTATTATTTTACAAGACGGCACTAAACATAAGTTTAAATTTTTTCCTTTATTTAACTGCTAAGTTTGAGCACCTGTGGTGAAAAAAGAACGTATAGGATCTGTGTGGCCAACGATTTAAAAAGTTTGCCTATATCATAAGGATTCTAAAACATTAGCATACTATGTACTTAATGTTATTACTTACTGAGCTATAGCCGTTAATGTGTAAAAGTAAGCAGTTCATTACGAAATTACAAAATTATTGGCAGATAGTTTTTTTTAAACATTGCATGTCTTTATTAGTTAATTACATTTGTCGCCCTTGAAAATTTTATTTTACTACCTGCTTGCCTTGTTTGGACGAATTCTAAGCTGTGTGAGCGAGACAACAAATTATCCACCATTACTGGGACAACCTGGGAAGTTCATAAACGTATCATGGCGTAGCACAAAGAATAATGAGCTACTGTAGTACACTCAGCACTCTGCGAATAGAGCTGGAGTGCACTGAGGAGTATTACAGTTCAAGCTATTGAAATCGAGTTGCTAACAACGCGAAAATATTGTATTTGTTTTCAATATATATATATATATATATATATATATATATATATATATATATATATATATATAGGCATATAATGGAGAGTAAAATCGTGGCTGAAAAATTTATCTATAAGGCAGTCTCAAAGTCAGTTTTAAATTAATTCACCTGAATTGTAATTAGATATGTAATCATCGTTGGAGCCACACGCAAGTGTGAGTAACGATCCAAGAGCGAGTCTCATCCGACACTATTCCGAAGATATCCCGGATGTCAGTCTGAGCGAGATTAGGATGGCTCTCCAGCACCTTAAAAACGGTAAGGCCCCAGGCGAGGATGGAATTACAGCGGAGCTTCTGAAAGCGGGTGGAAGACCGGTACTTGAAGTCCTTCAGAAGCTCCTTAATTCCGTCCTCCATGGTGGCATTACACCGGAGGCGTGGAGCAGAAGTGCGGTGGTCTTGTTCTTCAAGAAAGGTGACAACGCTCTCTTGAAGAACTACAGACCGATTTCCCTTCTGAGCCGCGTCTACGTGCTGTTTTCGAGAGTCATTACGAATCGTCTCGCGCGCAGACTTGACGACTTCCAGCCTCCCGAACAAGCCGGTTTCCGAAAGGGCTTTAGCACCATAGACCACATACATACCCTTCGGCAAGTTGTACAGAAGTCCGAAGAGTACAATTTGCCACTATGTCTGGCGTATGTGGACTATGAGAAAGCCTTTGATTCCGTCGAAATTTGGGCGGTGCTGCAGTCCCTTCAGCGGTGCCAAGTTGACTGTCGGTATATCGAAGTGTTGAAGTGCTTGTACAGTAGGGCTACGATGGCTATCCGAGTACAGAACCAGAGTACGAAACCTATCCAATTGCAGAGAGGTGTAAGACAGGGTGACGTCATATCCCCGAAACTCTTCACCGCTGCATTGGAAGACGTTTTCAAGCTTCTGGACTGGAAAGGATACGGTATCAACATCAATGGCGAGTACATCACTCACCTTCGATTTGCCGACGATATAGTCCTTATGGCAGAATCGCTGGAGGACCTAAGCACTATGCTCAATGACCTCAATAGTGTTTCCCAACGGATAGGTCTTAAGATGAACATGGACAAAACTAAGATCATGTTTAATGTCCATGTCACACCTATGCCGATAGTTGTTGGGAACACTAAGCTCGAAGTTGTTGACGAGTATGTTTACCTGGGACAAATAGTCCGACTGGGTAAGTCCAACTTCGACCGAGAGGTCAATCGACGGATTCAACTCGGCTGGGCAGCGTTCGGGAAGCTACGACACATCTTCTCGTCAGACATACCTCAAAACCTTAAAACGAAATTGTATAACCAGTGCGTGTTGCCAGTGATGACTTACGGAACTGAGACGTGGTCCTTCACTGCTGGCCGTATGAGGAAGCTCAAGGTCGCTCAGCGAGCTATGGAGAGGGCTATGCTCGGAGTTTCTCTGCGTGATAAACTTAGGAATGAGGATATCCGCAGTAGAACCAGAGTGACCGACATAGCCCAACGGATTAGTAAGCTGAAGTGGCAGTGGGCCGGCCATATAGCTCGAAGAACCGACAACCGATGGGGAAGAAAGGTTCTCGAGTGGCAGCCTCGTACCGGTAGGCGAAGTGTAGGGCGTCCCCCCACGAGATGGAGTGACGACCTGGTAAGACATGCAGGAAGTCGATGGATGCAGGTGGCTCAGGACCGTGTTTTGTGGCATTCTTTGGGGGAGGCCTATGTTCAGCAGTGGACTTGTGAAGGGCTGTAATGATGATGATGATGATGATGTAATTAGTATATGTAATGAGCTAAACTCTATTCGCAGAGTGCTTAGTGTACTACACACTTAGCATATATATATAATGGAGAGTAAAATCGTGGCTAAAAAATAAATCTATAAGGCAGTCTCAAAGTCAGTTTTAAATTAATTCACCTGTATTGTAATTAGAAATCAATCGCTCTGACGCCTTTGATGTTGAGTTAAAATGTTAAAATTTAATTGTTGGACCTTTTAATTAAATTAAGAAATATCAAAAGTTTAAGGTAACAAACAATTAGGAAATTCAATTGCAATTTTAAGTGCAGTTTTACCACGTCATTAAAAACAATGCAGTCTATCCAAGTCCACTGCTGAAAATATGCCTGCAATATAAATATCTTTATTTTAAGTTGTTATCAGGCAAAGCTACCTATATCCTGTCTAATTTGCACTAATTACACCAACGAAGTGACATGAGTTACTGGATTCTGTAATATTCACATTATGATAGATTTAACGTGTAAGATGATAAAGTATAACATCGTAAGGAAACCTGCATGTTTGATGAATACCATTTGTTTGAGACCTACTCAGACACATACAAACAATTTTATCAAAATCAGTCCAGTCTTTTAGGAGGAATTAAGTTGTAATCACACACACAGAAGAATTATAAATATAAAGATCTAAAGTCAACACGCACTCGAGTAGTGCAGCTAACTAATTGCTCAGTAACTTTCTCACAAATTAGAGAATGCCTGTGCTAAGAAGAAATGTATATTTTTTTATAGAATAAGGGTGACAAACGAGCATATATTCCACCTAATGATAAGTGGATGGCATAGCCCACTGATGGTAGACCCCACAGATATCTACATTTGTTCTATTGAATGTCTAGTTTCAAGTAAAAATAGTTTCCGGTTTCCTACACTCACCATATGAAAGACAGTATTAAACTGTTATTTTACGCTGGTATTCTGTGAGAGCATGATCCAACCCCGGTATAGCCGACCTATTTTTGCTACATATAAGACGTCTCTCCCTTTTTTCCATCAAGCGTTGGTAGTCTATGTCAAAGGGATACGATTAATAAACTCTCTAAAAGAAGTTGTAAGTTTACAAAGCAAATTGCACACGCGCAGATGAAATCGTTTTGTTGAATTACAAATGAAATTTCTGCGACATGTTTCAGTCTTTTTGTTAGCACGCAAAATATTTATTTAGGAAATAGATATTTCGCTTTATGGTTTGTGACTAACAAATTTTAACAATTTTTTTTATATTACTCCCTCTTTCTCTTACTCCTCTGTCTCTTTCTCTGTGTGAATAGAATCTTTTGTTACAACAACAAAGAATGCTACATAGGCGTTAATATCAGAAACTAGGCCAGTATCCTTTATTTTGTGGTCCACGTACCACGCATTCGAACCAAACAAGTTGCTTCATCGTTCGTCACGCGTACAGCAAAGGAGCGGAATAAGTCTTTCCATCCGACTACAATGTGGGTGTCTACAAGACGAAAATGCTTTTGTTAAGTCAGTGCGCTTACCATATTCGACTGTCAAACAGGCTTAGAATACCTAAAAAAAATGTGTTGTCACCAATTTACTTGTAGGGACTGAATGCAATTTTACGTCTTTCGTAAGCGAAATGGTTATACTGGAATCTATTGGAATCCATAAGGTCTTTCTGATATATACAATAATCGCCTCTTACGATACCTGCAGAATGGGTTAGGTTAATAGATAATCTTATACCACCACCACCAGCGACTTGGAATAATTAGAGCTAGCTTACATGTAATTTGCGGAGAAGTAATAACCTATCGTGATCCTATGGAAACTATATTTACCATCAAGTCCACTATAAGTCCTTTGCCTCTTCAGTTTTAATTTAAAAAAAAAACTTTAATTTTTACTAGTAAAAAGACCATTACAAATATTTCACTATCTTCAATATTCTATGTATTCAGAAGTATAGTATATTATATAAATACATACATATAGTATACGCACATACATATATATATATATATGTAAATACATAAGATATATTTTTAGTAACTTAATCCGAAACTAAGATTCCTAACATAGTTTTGGGCCTAAATTTACAAAAGATATTCCGAACAAATATATAATAAAATAGAATAGATTAGAATTATTCTTTTATTCAACACAGATTACAAATAATTCCTCATTTTTTAAACGAGGATTCTCAATTCGTCGGAATCTTTTTTTTTATGTATGTTCACTGATTACTCGAAGACGCCTGAACCGATTTGGAAAATAATTTTTTTGGTTCAGAAAAACTGAACAATAAATTATATTCATATTGAAGTGGTTTGTACAAAATTTTTAACTTACTACTTGTTAATTTTACTACTATTTTGGATTTTTCATCGGTTTTGGGAAGAACCAGCAAGAAACACATTGTGTTTTTTCCCAGTTATATGATAATACTTAATAAAAGAAACTTAACTGCATTTGGTAAAGCTCTCTGATTCTTATGACTAGTAACAATCATGTAAACCTTTTGCTCACGACCACTTAACACAATCATCATCATTTTGAAAGCACAGGGTAGCTCACTACCCCCATTTTCCGAATGGCCGTACAATTTTTTTTTGATAGAAAAAGGGTGACAAACGAGCAAACAGTCCACTTGTTGGTAAGCGGATGCTGGTAAGACAAATTTTTATTATATCTTAGGACTAAAATGGAACGCCTCGTTTCAAGTTTAACGGATCTTTGATTAGAATAGAATAGAATAGAATAGAATGATTTTTATTCAATATGGATTATTACATAATACTTATTGAAAGTCATTATTTTATTTACCACTGGTTCGGAAAATACCTCTGTCCTGGGAAGAACCAGCAAGAAACCCAGCGGGACTTTTTTTTTAAACATAATTTCACTTAACAATAATTTTTTTTATACAATTTTAAATGAATTTTCATAGAACCAGCATGGTGGCGATCACCTTATTCCCAGGGGTTATTTTCATTCATGTATTCCTTGATATTATAATAACCCTTTTTGTATAGTTTTTCTTTAATAAAACTTTTAAACTTGTTTATTGACAAACTTTGAACATGTTCTGGGATTCTGTTGTAAAAGCGTATACATTGCCCCATAAATGAATTACTAATTCTGTGGAGTCTTGTAAGTGGCATTACAAGCTTATGTTTGTTCCTAGTGTTTAAGGTATGAACATCCTTATTCTTATTAAAGCTATTTATGTTTTTATGTACATACATTACATTTTCATAAATATATTGCGATGCCAAAGTTAATATGTTTATTTCTTTAAATTTTTCTCTAAGGGACTCTTTACAATTTTAGATTATAATTCTCTTACACTCACAATTTAACACAAGGTGTATTTTCATAAAAGTATCTTTTCCGCTACATTCATATTTGTCCTGCATGAACTAAGCGAGTGACAGTCGATAGACAAAAGGTTACTAAATCTTTGAAATATTTTTGCTTATTGTCAAGAAATAGAGAATCTTTATAAAAATATAACCAATTAAGAGTCTAATTCAATAACACGCCTTTTCTTATATCGATAAATATTTTATAGTTGGTTACGCTTTATAATCCGAGAACTTGAACGTGAAAGTATTTCCCGGAGATCAAATTATATATATATATATATACATATATATATATATATATATATATATATATATACATATTATAAAAAAAAATTCCGAGCATGTGCTATTTCCGGAAGTATCTAGCATCAAAATCGTGTCAAAAATACGATATTTTTGTTAAACCTGGCTGCTATTTTACACTGGTATTCTGTAAGAGCGTGGACCTAATCCGGTCGAGACGACCCACTTGTGCTACAAATACAGTAAATTTGAAACAAGGCTCGACTATTTTAAAACCGATCGATACGATAAAACACTTTTATTGCGATCCTTGTTTTGAAAAAATCTGAAATAAATTAATCAAACATTTGTGTAGTCTTTTTAACTATTCTACGTTACCTAATAGTCGTTCGAAGTTTAATCGAGTCAGCAATTTGTAACACAGCGCGCTTCGTTGAATTAATTCTAAAAAGCTTGCTGTATTCCGCTATTTACGGTTATCCTCTAAGCGACATGACCGTAATGGTTAAAGGTGCGGAGTGCAAACTTGAAAGGTCTTAGGTTTGAATCCGGCTTTCTACTACTGTGTTTTCTTTTATAATATCTAAATAATGAGCGCAGCAGATGAGCACCTGATATAAACTTTAAACAAAGGTGCGTTGTCACTACTGAGGGCTAAGATTGAACGCCTGGCTCTTTCTACGGCTGTCAGACCAAAAAAGACACGCAGACATGCACAGGAGAACACGCAATGACTCTAGACGACTGAAATAGGTAAAAGCATGGTACTTATCCAAACTGACACCTAGGCATTTCAGATGAACGTTAATAGCTACTATTAGTAAAACCACCTCCACGTGTGACATTCCTGAATCCACACAAAACGTAAAAAAATATTATTTAAATAAAATCTGACTTCAAACAACCAAAAATAATGAAGTAATTTCTTCATAAAAGCTTCCGAAGTAGGAGCTTTACGTTTTAGCGCCGAGTTCTGAAGCTTTTAAGCGGAAATGCACATTTTAACAGTGGTAGAGCCACGCGGCAGCTTTTGCTGTCGCACGGATAGGCCGGCTCGAACTGGGGTAGTACCACGACCTCACAGAAAAACAGCGTGAAGTAGAGGTTTACCTCTGCGTTTCGCTTGGCGAGTGCAGGTGGCCGGAGGCCCTTTTACTGGAAAAAAGGCAGTCCATCTTAATCCTCACGGGTGACAACGCATCTACATTTTGATTTGTAACAGAGGATAGATGTAGATGTCTATGGGCCGCAGCAACCACTTACCATCAGGTGGACTGTGTGCTCGTTTGTCACCCTTATCCTATAAAAAAAAATTTGACTGTCTCGTTGAAAAAACTAGTGCACTATAATTCTGTCCTGCGCAAATGGCTAGTCACCGTTTAGACGGATCGCCGTGACTGAAATTCGATCTAGATGACATAATGTGGAAATCATTTTAGATAAATATTATTCTAGAAAGATACACATAGTATTCAAGAGTGGAGGCTACTTTCAGGCAAACGTTTTCTAACACGCGGCTTAGCTGGATGAGACTACCTGTGCAAGAAGGTGCTGTGTCTGCAATTTTTACAGTGTAGATATTAGAAATTTATCTTCTTTGATATTCTGCTAAATTCCTTTAAAGCCGTTAGAAGGTTTTGCCGCAAGCCACATACTTGAAGTAGAATTTTATAATACACGAATTCATGGTACCTAGTTTGTTAGTCTCTAGGTCCGTTACAACCTTCTTAAGTCCACTGCTGAACCATAGGCCTCGCCCATAGATTGCCTCATAGGCAGATATATATATATAGGTTTCAAGCTACATTATGATATGTATTGCATGTATCACTTATAGTCACCAGAAACAGCGGAAATTCAAGGTCAGTTATTTGGCTATTAGTCTATGACAACAAAATGTTTACTTAAAAAATTTATTTCTTGAAAAAAAAAAGAAACTTTTTTAGTCAATGCTTTGCACGAGTGATTTCTGGATCTTGATAACAACACCACCTACCGGGTGCAATTGTGAATCTAATCTATCCAGGCACCCACTTGAACCCACACAAAGAATTTCATCAAAATTGTTCGAGCCGTTTTCGAGTTTTAGCGAGGCTAATGGACAGCAACTAAGGAATTTTATTTAAAGAGAAGATAGATTACAAAAATATATGGAAAGTCACTGCCATCTTTAATTTACCACTGGTTTGGAAAATACCTTGGTCCTAGAAACTACCAAGAAGAAACCCAGAGAGACATAGTTTGAATTTTTTGGAAAAAGACAATTACAACAATTAATAAAAACAATGACCTCAATCCCATGGGTTAGGGTTATTATCATGCATACATTTTTCATAATCCTTTGTTAGTGTTATCATATATATTGTTTTATTGTATGAGCAAACATTGAATTGTTTTTTTTGTTGATAAAATTATTTTATTGCAATATATATATATATAGGCAAAAACTTGGGTATATCATTGAATAACTGTTTAAAAAGGCAACAGATAAGTAATTACTGCATGCCTGGAGCATCATTCAGTGATATTATGAATAAAATTTTAACTAGTAAATTTAACCCTAATAGTATATTAATAATTTTTGTTGGGAGAAGAGGCAATATGAACAAGAATCAATTATTAAAATATATTGAATATCTCAATAACATAAATGTGGTTAAAGTTATCTTGTTTACATTGCCTTATATAGAGGGGTGGCCACAGGAAAATAAACTAAGACATAATTTAAATTTAATGATGCATAACTTGACATGTAACAATAACTTAAATTTGACATTTAATTGTAAGAATAATAATGATAAATTTCATTTAATTGATATTAATAATTTAACTAAGAAGTTTTTGACAAGAGATAGGTATTACCTATCAAAGTATAGTTTAAGACTGGTAGCAGATACGCTATCTTATTATTTATATTTTAACTCAGCCAATGATTTGGCTACCTTGACACCTGCTTCTTTTGAGCAACAAAATAATTTTACATTTGATTTGGAACCAGTTCCAAGTAATTTAAATTAGATAATAAGACAATAGAGGTAATCTCTAGCAAAGATAATTTAAATAGCTTAGAATGCAACTTACCAATACATAATTATGCAATTTTACAAAATAAAAATAATAAAAACTGTATCAACCTGGTGCATCAAAATATACAAGGTATGTTAGGCAAAGAATTAGAAATTGAATTATTTTTAAATAGTAACAGTATAAATATTTTATGTATTACAGAACATTGGTTGAAAGAATACAACTCCATATTTAATTTCAGTAATCACCAGGTGGTCAGTTCGTTCAATAGAGATACTAAATTACGTGGTGGCTCCTTAATATTAGCTAATAAGTCCTTATCATGTAAAGAACGTAAAGACATTGTGAGCCTCTCTGTTGAGCGTACTGTAGAAATGGCATGTGTTGAACTTGAGCACCTTATTGTTGTCAGTGTTTACAGACCCCCATGTTCAAGTTATGATACTTTTGAAAAAATTATGGAAGAAGTTTTAGTTAAGCTTAATAAACAAAATAAATCTCTTGTAGTGTGTGGAGACTTTAATATCAATCTCCTGGAAACTTCTTCCATCAGTATTAAATTCTGTTCTTTGTTCAAATCCTATAATCTTAATAATTTATTCTTTGAAGCTACACGTATTGCAGGGTGTAGTGCAACTTGTATTGATAATATTTTTACAGGTGTTGTACCAATCAACAAATCAATAATTCAAAAACCTAGTTCAGATCACTGTGGACAACTGGTTTCGTTACCTTATATGCACAAAAAACAGGTAAATGAGAAAATTGTGTTTGTTCCTATTAATGCAAAACGCCTGGAGAGATTTAGAAGTAATATGTTAAAAATCCTTCCATCCCTTTCTTATAAGAACAATGCAGACTATTTATATAGAGAATTATTTACCTTTATAAACAATGAATTTAATAAAACATTCACTTCTAAAACATTCTCCAGAAACAGTCGCAAGGCATTTAATGAGTGGGCGACAGTAGGAATTTATAAAAGCAGACGAAGGTTATATGACCTTTACCATGAAAGATCGTATAATCTTTCCGATGCTTTTAAAGAATATGTAAAAAATTATTCTAAAATGTTTAAAAGAGTTTGCTCCACAGCCAAATCATTACATATTAGTAACAAAATTAAGGCAGCTAAGAATAAAATTAAAATGACGTGGAGTATAATTAACAGCGAAACCGGTAATGAGAAACCTCGTAATTCAAACTATCAATTAAAAATTAATAATGAATTGACTAAATCAAATCAAGAAGTTGCAGCGGTGTTTGAGAAATATTTCACTGATGTTCCTATCTTGACAACAGAGTCATTGAATGCTTCTCCAACTGTCGCCGAATCATTACTTAAACAGAATGTTAATACCTGTTTAAAAGAATTTAGATTTGAAAAAGTATTACCGCATAATATTGTAAAATACTTCAAAACCATTGATGTAAAGAAAACCGCAGATTTGTGGGGGATTTCCGTTACAGTGATTACGTCCATAATAGATTTAATTGCACCTCATCTTGCTATTATTTTTAATACTTGTATCGATTCTGGTGTGTTTCCTGATTTAATGAAGTATAGTAAAGTAATACCTTTATTTAAATCTGGTAGTACATTGGACCCCGCTAATTATAGACCTATTTCTGTACTACCAACTCTCAGTAAAATTTTTGAAAAAATAATTTTGGATCAATTGTTAATTTTTTTTAATACAAATAAATTACTTCATAAAAATCAATTTGGTTTTACAAGGGGTCGCTCGACGTCTGACGCCGGTGTTGAGCTTATGAAATATATTTTTAATGCCTGGGAGAATTCACAAGATGCCTTAGGTATTTTCTGTGACCTTTCCAAGGCTTTCGATTGTGTTCATCATGATACATTAATCAGGAAACTACAACATTACGGTGTAAAAAATTTGGCGCTTAAACTTATTACTTCATATTTAAGTAACAGAACTCAAAAAGTCGTCATTAATGGTAAATGTTCCTCCGGATCGGTAGTATCAATGGGCGTTCCTCAGGGCTCGATTCTTGGCCCATTCCTGTTCTTAATCTATATTAATGACTTACCTTATCTTGTAGGGGACAATCACGATATAGTATTATTTGCTGACGATACCTCTTTAATTTTCAAACTGAAACGGCAGTCAATTAAATATGACGATGTAAATAATGCTCTATCGAAACTAGTACATTGGTTTAACGCCAACAATTTGCTCTTAAACGGCAATAAGACAAAATGTATTAAATTTACAATACCTAATGTAAAACATTCGAAAACCAATGTGCTCTTAAATGGGGAGGAGTTGAGTCTTGTGGATACCACTGTTTTTCTCGGTATTACTATTGACGCGAAACTTCAATGGGGCCCCCATATATCTAAATTAGCAAGCAGACTTAGTTCTGCAGCATATGCTGTAAGAAAGATTAGAAGTCTCACAGATGTTGAGACAGCTAGGTTAGTGTATTTTAGTTACTTTCATAGCGTAATGTCTTATGGAATTTTGCTATGGGGTAATGCGACTGATATTGAAGCTATATTTGTTTTGCAAAAGAGAGCCGTACGGGCGATTTATAATCTAAATTGTAAAGAGTCCCTTAGAGAAAAATTTAAAGAAATAAACATATTAACTTTGGCATCGCAATATATTTATGAAAATGTAATGTATGTACATAAAAACATAAATAGCTTTAATAAGAATAAGGATGTTCATACCTTAAACACTAGGAACAAACATAAGCTTGTAATGCCACTTACAAGACTCCACAGAATTAGTAATTCATTTATGGGGCAATGTATACGCTTTTACAACAGAATCCCAGAACATGTTCAAAGTTTGTCAATAAACAAGTTTAAAAGTTTTATTAAAGAAAAACTGTACAAAAAGGGTTATTATAATATCAAGGAATACATGAGTGAAAATAACCCCTGGGAATAAGGTGATCGCCACCATGCTGGTTCTATGAAAATTCATTTAAAATTGTATAATCAAAATTATTGTTAAGTGAAATTATGTTTAAAAAAAAAAGTCCCGCTGGGTTTCTTGCTGGTTCTTCCCAGGACAGAGGTATTTTCCGAACCAGTGGTAAATAAAATAATGACTTTCAATAAGTATTATGTAATAATCCATATTGAATAAAAATCATTCTATTCTATTCTATTCTATATATATATATATATATATATATATATATATATATATATATATATATATCATACAGCACTCCTGCACGCGATGTAGAGCTATGAACGCTGGCTACGTTTCCTCGCTAAATAGCTACACTTAGCATTTGGGCCGGGTGCTCGATTACAATATGTGAGTATTGAAGGCAAGAGTGAATAGATTTTTTAACGCTAAGGCAGCGGGATCCCCATCAAGGGTTTGATCACCACTTAACAGCAGGTTGGATTGTACTTAAACACTGATTTATAATAGGTAAAAAAAAGAAAAAAACAGTCCTCTTGTCACCAACGTCGATTACTAGTTCAGTTCAGTTAACTCGAGTAACAAACGAGCACACGGTTGGTCTGTGGCTCATAGATAACTAAATCTAACCTCGATTATGAATCAAAACGCAGATGTGTTGTCACCACTGAAGACTAAGTTGGAATGTCTCGTTTTCAGTAAAAAATGGTATGTGGTTGTCCACACTCATCGTACAAAACACAGCAGTATTAAGCTGCAAATTTACTCCAGTACTCTGTGAGAAAGGAGGCCTGAGACGGCATACAATTTACTATCCTTTTATTTATTTTTTATAGGAGAGGGGGCAAACGAGCATGCGGCTCACCTGATGGTAAGTGACTACCGCCGCCCATGTACAACTGCAGAACCAGAGGAATTGCAGATGCGTTGCCGGCCTTTTA
The DNA here is from genome assembly GCA_963668995.1 of Parnassius mnemosyne. Taxonomy (NCBI): domain Eukaryota; kingdom Metazoa; phylum Arthropoda; class Insecta; order Lepidoptera; family Papilionidae; genus Parnassius; species Parnassius mnemosyne. The sequence goes on from CAVLGL010000137.1 coordinate 56,937,736, forward strand.
AAAAGGACTAGGCTCTTTTCTCGAAGGTTCCTAAGTCGTATCGGTCCGGAAAAATCGCTGATGGTAATCGATTCCACAAGGAAGTTGTGCGAGGGAGAAAACTTCTTCAAAATCGCTCAGTGGTGGACCGTCAATTATCCAGATGGTATGGATGGTATTGCGAGTTTTGTCGCGATATGCGATGGTGAAATTGAGCGGCTGGAATTAGTCTGAACAATTCATCAGAGCACTCCCCGTGATTGATGCAATAAAATACGCAAAGAGATGCACCATCTCTATGCAGCGCCAGTGTATCGAGCCGATCAGAAAGAACTCGGTCTTTGACGATTCGAGCCGCTCTGCGTTGGATGCGGTCAAGTGGAAGGAGCTGGCACTGGGGAGCCCTATCTTACTAACATCTGCTCTTAATCATTTTTCAACATGTAGTCTCCATAAAATCTCTATAAAATCATTGATCCCTAAAATATTGGAGTTTTCTTTTAAGTTTTTATAACAAAAACTTTAACTAAAGGAAAATTCAAACTGAAGGATAAATTACAAGTCCTCTGTGAAATAAATTATATGTTCTTTCAAAGCAATTGTGAAGATTCCTTTTAGTTTATTTTTCATTGCTTCATTTAAATTGAAAAATTAGTATGCAACGTTCTATCGTAATATCTCTAAGCGTTTTCTCTTATTGCGTTATACATTGCACGATGAACTGGGAGTGTTAAAAAGATTATCATAGAAAACCCTCAATGTATATCTAAAAAGTATTTGGACCAGAAATGTAGGCAATTTTATTAGTGACATAGTACGTGGTAAACCCCGAGGAGGCCTCTTCTATTCAGTTATTTGTCTTGAGAGTCTGACAGTTCAATTAAAATATAATATTGGATATTGGCAATATAATTTAAATTATCTTTAGAGAAGAGTACCTAGGTCTGTGGTTGAGCTTGTCTAGTAATGGTTATCAGTAAAAAAATGTTATTTTTTTATAATGAATACTACTATTACAGCATTTTTATTTGAGTGTCTATATATTCCGCGGATCGATCTAACCTTTGCTAACTATTTGTTCGTTAAAATTATGAATATCTTTCGGTCAAGTGATCGAAGTTTACAATATAGTGGCGACGCTGTGACCATTAAAATAGAAAAGAATTATCATTTTTCTTCAAAATAGATTACAAAAATATTTATTGAAAGTCATTTATAGTATGTATGTGGTATATGGTGGTAAGCCTTTTCAGAAACCGGCTTTTTTGGGAGGCTGAAAGTCATCGAGTCTACGTGCGAGTCAATTTGTAATGACTGTCGAAAATAGCACGTAGACCCACGCGGCTTAGAAGGGAAAACGGTCTGTAGTTCTTTAAAAAAGCGTTGTCGCCTTTCTTGAATAAAAAGACCACCGCACTTTTGCTTTCGGTAGAGTATAGTGCCAACATCGATGGCAGAATTATAGAGCCTCTGAAGGATTTCAACTGCCGGTTTTCCATCCGCTTTCAGAAGCTCTGCTATAGTTCCATCCTCGCCCGGGGACTTGCCATTTTTAAGGTACTGGAGAGCCATTTTAATCTCGTTCAGACCGACTTCCGGAATATCTTCAGAATAATGTCAGATAAGACTTGCTCTCGGTTCGTTACATAAAAGCTATATAAAACCCTCAATCTCACTCAAAATCTCAGGTATCCTGGAAACGATGCTGCCACAATTGGTATTCAGCTTCGACAGTTGGCTTTTTTTGGCAGATAGGTTTCTGGCAATGACTTTGGAGCGCTGAATTTGTTCGATCGATTCTTCAATACAAGCTGTATTGAAGTTGCGTAAGTCTCGCCGCATGCACCTGGAGATTCTTTTTATAGGAGAGGGGACAAACGAGCATACGGCTCACCTAATAATAAGTGACTACCGCCGCCCATGACCAACTGCAACACCAAGGGAATTGCAGGTGTATTGCCGGCCTTTTAAAAATGAGTAAGCTCTTTTCTTGAAGGTCCTTAAGTCGGAAGTACCACGAAACTGTACGCCACTCAATATATCGACGCTGAGGATTCCGATACTGACTGAGGCAACAAGCGGCGTGCCATGAAACTGAAAAGATACGACAAAGGGGTAAACGCGCAAACCTGTGTCTTCTTGGAGATTGAACTGGATTAAGATTTAGTCGCCCCCAATCCTAGACTTTGTTCAGCAAAGACTCGACTTCAGACACAAATTTGTTCCGATACTCGGCGATGTTTTCGCAAAAAATATTGGCACATCCGGTGTATAGAGCATCACCAGTGCTGCCATCTGCATAGCAATGAATGCTGCCGGTTTGCAACACATCATTGATATGTAAAAGAAACAGCGTTAGTGATAGCATGCAGCCTTGCAGAATACCAGCATTAATAGGCTTGTTGTCGGAGAATGCACCACCTACAACAACCTTGATGCTCCGATCTGCAAGAAAGCTGGTAATTCAATTGCACAATTTCTCAGGAAGCCCATAGGAAGAGAGATTTGAAAGAAGCGCTTCGTGCCAAACCCAATCGAAGGTGTTTGCAATGTCCAAACTTAGGGATAATGCCTTCTCCTTGGACTCTTCTATAATGATAAGCGTATTGGTGGTCACTAATCAGCTAGTGACCCTTAAGGTACTGCATGAGCTGGCAGTTTATATTGGATTCCATTATTTTGGAGATCAAGGAGGTAATAGCGATAGGTTTGTAGTTGGACGGTTCTAAGCGGTTACCTTATTTAGGGATCGGGTGGACAAAAGCCGTCTTCCATGATTTCGGGACTACGCCTAGGGAGTAGGAGTATCGGAAAAGACGGGTTAGAACCGGTGCCAACTCCGGAGCTCACAGCCTCAGCACAATTGGTGAGATTCCGTCAGGTCCACTCAACTTGTGGATGTCCAGGGAGAGGAGTGCTTAGCGAACCGAGCGCTGTGAGAACCGCACATTCGGCATGGAGCACTCACACCGCGAAATGGTCGGCGGTTTGTTCCCCCCATCATCGAGAGTCAAGTTGGACGCAAAAAGGGAGCTTTAAAGTTTGGCTTTCTCTTTTGCGGCTTGCGCCAGTGAGTCATCCTCCCTTTGCAGAGATGGTAGTGATGGCTTATAGAAATTACCTTGGACAGCCTTGGCGAGAGACCAGAATGCCCGAACCAGGGTTCCCGAAGGAAAGCGAACTAGTTTTTCGCCAATTCTGCTTATGTGCTCTGACTTTGCCTTGAAAATTACTCTTTTGAAGGACCTGGAGGCAGAATTATACTTTTTTTCAAGGGCACTGGTGTACATCCGGGGAAGTTGATGTTTCAGCCCAGGCCTGTAGCGCAATGTTATTTTAAAGGAACGACTAAACCATGGCCAAGATCTGCCTCCGATGGGCACCACAGAGAAAGGAATAGGTAGTTCTATACCCTGAATACCATCAGCAACAGAATTAGCAGCAACGGTGGGATCGTCTGGCGAGAAGCAAACCTGCCCCCAAGGGTAGAATGCAAACATATACCTCATCCGGCGGCAGCCTGCAGAAAGCAAGTGCAATTTCAGCGTGAGTGGCACCAAACTCCGGACTAGACAATGGTCCGAGGAGCCAAGAGGGGCATCTACGGAGACCTGATATCTGTCCGGATGAGAGGACAGCAGAAGGTCCAACCGGGAAGGTGCATTATCCTCCGCATCTGGAATCCGCGTGGGCTTAGTAACTAGTTGTGTAAGACCATATGCCAAGGCAAAACCATGAACTGATCTCCCCGCATGATCGGTTAAACGTGAACCGAGCCTTTCGGCGTGGTGGGCATTACAATCACCAAGGATCACGATCTCTGTGAATGGTACCTGTTGTAGCAAAGAATCTGTTGCCATTTGGATGTGGTCGATGAGTCGGCCTGTTTCGGCATTACCGCTATAGGACCTATAGAGGCACCCCGTCGATTATGTTGTAGAAATTCATGGATAGCGTGGCAGGGGTCGCCTTGGTCTTGTTGCTCAGTTTTCCCCGAGCAGTTACTGTTTAAAGCGGAAGTTTTCTCCTCAAGGAATACACAGGGCATAATTGCTTTGGAGATAAAAATGGGTATGTAGAGCGGATTGTACAGGCGTTGGATATAAAACCGAGTTATAAATATACTTAATAACACTATGAGACCTAAAAGATGAATAACGATGATAAAAGCACTTCAATTGAGTTATAAATATTATATATAACACTCAAGATAGTACTTATAAGAGTTTTTAATCTATCCTGTATTACTATTAATAGAGTAAAGTCCATACAAGACCTTTAATAATCACACGAATTATTAACTATTTTGTCCTGCGTGTTTAATAAAAAATTAATTCTAATTACAAATTAATCCTTAAATGTTTCGATCGTAAAACGGTTTATAAAGTACTCTTGTAACCAAAGTAAGTGAAAAACTCCATAGTTCGTTGATTGTAGATATTAAAGCTCTAAAATAGTTATCACTATCGCCGTTCTATTTCTAAAACCATTATAATGGATTTAGTAGATGTCTAAGGCTTTTGTAAAAAGTCGCCATTATCGTTGTCGTATTTGATGACTTACGTATGTCTATAAAACAATTATTTTTCTTATGTTAGAGAGCATACTTTTCACTATAAATCACGCCCTCGTAAATTGACCACAAGTTTCAATAACTCAAACTAAAAGAAACTGAAATTAACCTTAAAATTTCAATGAACTTGACTAAGATAAATTACTGCAAATTCTACAGGTTTCGCGAGCGCATGAAAAACTCGGCTTAATCAATGCATATTTTGACAGAAAACTGATGCTCACACTATTATTCTACGTAAACAAGTGAAATTAAATAATTTAACTGTTGTAGCAAGGTCGGTTTCAGCATTACCGCAATGGAACCTATAGAGGCACCTCGTCGATTATGTTGTAGACATTCACGGATAGCGTGGCAGGGGTCGCCTTGGTCTTGTTGCACATATATCACAATCAATTTTGAGATAATATTTTGTCTTATAATAATTATAATGTAGGTATATCATGTTAAAAATATTTTAAAGGTGCTTTAAAATTTAGTTACGAGTAATAGTCGCGTCGCAATCACGTCCAAATTTTATAAAGGTGGCACAAGAACTTCTTGTTATCTATTAGCTCCAAAAATCAAATTTCACGCACCTTTGTGTCGCTTTCAAACTCACCATCCCACTATTGTACCGCTGCTGTAGCACTGAAACCCATATAAAGTGGGCCCTTTTCAGTGGTATAGAAGCGATTGAGAAGTTCTATATCGCTACTGTAGCTCTTACATAAGGAAGTAAAGCCATTACATAAACCCTGTACTGTAGCGCTTTGTTACACCACTTGTGTGCTACTCGGGCTTTCTATTGGTCGCTTCTGGAACAAAGTTCATCATAAAAAATCCCTCTTTCTCCATGAATTCGGCCAGCTGTTGGTCCTTTGACTTCCGTTGCCCTATTCCAAATTTCCCTATCTTCAGGTCACCGTTCTCTCTTGTGCCTAGTGTTACGTTGAAGTCTCCCATTAACACCGTATAGTGGGTTATGAAGGAATGCATGGCTCTATATATATCCTCATACATTTCTTCCACCTCCTCATCGGGATTTTGCCGTGGTTGGTGCTTGAACCTCTATGACCTCTAACGAATACCGTTTGGTGATTCTAAGTATAAGGTACGCAACGCTCGTCAACACACTCCCAATCTTAATGACGTTGTTAACGAGAGACTTGTGGACGATAAATCCGAGTTCTTGAAACGGATGGTCGCCCTCCCGGTGATAGAACAAGTTGCCGGATTACCGTGTCCTCCGCTCTCTTCGCATCTTGAATTATCCTATAATATACCAGCGTAATATGTCTATTTCTTCTTACAGCTCCAGGATCTTATCATCAGTCCTCAGGGTGTGTGAGTTGTATGTTGCCAGGTCTGCTTCCCATGTTCTGCCTCAGTTTCTTTCTATCGCCTCTTGCGACACCCACGGGAATATATGGGGTAGTGGGTATTCTTGCCTGTCACCATACGGGTACTACCAAATATCTCTTTTTCTTCCAGTTGATGAATCATCTTGACCAGTGACCTTAATCGGTGCTGTTCTGGTCCCCGGAAAGGTAGGTACATGGAAACAGGAGCTTTCGCCTTAATATATGCAGTTACCTTTGACCTTAGTACACTATCGAGGTGAATCATTTACTACCCAGAATAAATACAATACAAACTCTACAAACCCTTTGCCATTTCTGAAAGTCTAGAGTCAATTGGTTTGAATAAATCGGTTACCTAGCGAGCCTGTATATAAGCATGTGTTACATAATGCAATACTAAGTACCTACAAATTACAAATAAAAAGAAAAAAAGGTCTTGGTGTCAAAATAATGACTATATAAAGTCTTACCATTATCAACTATAACACACGTATAAAGGAGACATCTGTTATGGCATTCTAGAAACAAAAATATATTGCAGTAACGCTGAATAAAAGTAAATCAGCTTTAACTAAAAAGATGGCGAGTTTTCATGAAATGTTTATTAAAAAGCAAGTCTTTAATAATATTTTTTAGCTTATTACTAATTTATATTAAAACATATTTTTTACAGAATATGGGTGACAAACGAGCACACATTCCACCCGATAGTAAGTGGATGCTGTGGCCCATTCGTGCTACAACCATAATATAGACGCAGCGTGGCTCTATCACGTGTAATGTATTAAATTAATGTTTTTATTAGGGATTTTAAAGGGATATTGTTTCGAGTATTTTATTTTACTGCTGTACAAACACGTAGGATTCTAAGTGAAATAAATAGTTAAACAGCGTCATCTGTGAATTTTAATGTCAACTTCTGAAAGCGCTCAAAGCAATACTTTGCAGCAAATTCCTAGTATACTCTATTACCGGTAGGTGGCGCTTAGTTTTATTTGTGACAAGAAGCTTCGCTTTTTGCTTTCGACACAGTATTTATCGTTAAACGTCTCCATACATCCATTGCACTCTATAAAAACACACTGTTGAACATAGGCATTCAAGGATTGTCTCATAGAGAAGGTTTTGCCATAGTTGGCACGCTTGGCAGGCGCGTTTGCAATCAAAGTAATTTTATTATTTTGAGTGGTTACCAAGGCGACGCTGCTGTTCATTTCCTATATTCCTATTTCCTAATTGAGTAAAGTGACGGTGTAAGTAACTTTCACTAAGAATAAGGTTAAAAACGAGCACACAGTCCACTCGGTGGTAAGTGGTAGCTGTGGCCCATAAACATCTGCATCTCTACTCAATAAAAAATTTAAGGCGACACCGCGAAAAAATGCACCTCCTTTCATCGAATAGTATAGGAATATGACACGACTAACGAAACTGGAATTTTGATATAGGTAAATTCATGTCTTTATCTTGAGTTTGCTTGCTCAAAAACACGATTGTAAAATTTTGACTCGATCATAATTATTTGCGAAAACACCTCTAAAACATCACTATAGTTGAAATTACAACGAAATTACTTAATCTATATGCTTGGAAACCACTCGAATACATTCATAACCTCAATATTCGTAATTTAGTTGCTCATTATTTTGATTACTAAAATCAATAATTTTTTAAAAATATTTTAAGATTCTACGCGATTTCTAAGCGGTTTTAGTCGTAGCGGGCGCTACGCAATTTTAGACCTTAAGACGGCGTTTTAGAAGTTTTTATAGAAATTATGTTTTACTCTGGTTAGTCCGGCGATAGCCCGCTTCAACGGTTTTCGATGTGTCGCCTTAAATGCAGATGCGTTGTCAGCCGTGAGGACTAAGATGGAATGCCTCCTTTCCAGTAAAAAGGGTATCCGGTTCTCTACACTCACTGTGAGAGCGTGTTCCTTTCCCGGTCGAGCCGACCCATTCGTGCTACAACTATACTATTAATATAGCTGCAACATGGCTCTACCTTGTATAAAAATGCCATAGTTGCCACGCTTAATGAGCGGGTTGGCAACCGCAGTTTTTTTATTGTTATTTTTTCTGTTAACTTAAAGATGTTGCTGTCCATCTCCTGCCTCAGTTTCCCTTTGTCGCTTCTTACGACACCAAATACCTAGTGCGTATCCTCTTACAACGCCACTACACGTTAATCGTTAAATTAGTCTAACAATTATTATTATGCGTAGTGTTATTCGTAGTTTTTTACATTAATTATATTAATTTAATTAAAAAAAAACCTTTTATATCGTGTATAAGTGATAGAAAAGAATTTTTTTCTATACCAATAATATGCCTTAACCTTATAAGAATATTATAAAAAATACAGAAATAAAGTACACATTTTCATTTTATACTTATATTATTAGTTCTGAATCAAAGATTTCACTCCTTTCAAATAATAATAATAATAATAATTCTTTATTTACAAACTTAACCTAGAATTACAATAATATGCGCGAATTCGTAATCAAGATTGGTGTAGGTATTTGTAATATAAATGTACTTTCCTATTTACCGGTCTCTGTACCGTAGGCACATCCCGATGTTTTCTGCGTGGTAGAGCCACGATGCAGCTATATTATTATAGCTGTAGCACGAAAGGGTCGGTTCAACTAAGTAAGGACAATATTCATACAATACCAGCGTAAAATAGCAGCTTAATACTGCCGTGTTCCCTATAGTGAAAGTAGAGAATCGGAGACACATTTTACTGGAAACGAGGCATCACATCTCCATCTCCATCAGTCTTCAGGGTTAACAACACATCTTCATTTTGATTATTAATCAAAGATAGATTTAGATGTCAATGGACCACAGCATCAAATCATCAATTGGAATGTGCGCGCGTTTATTACAACATTACCGCGTTTCTACAGGGTAATTATTAAACTTGATCATTTAATAACTTTGATCTCTTATTTGTAAAAGGAATCATTCCTTAATAAGCAATCATAATAATGAATACTTCATTAAGTTTTAGGTGGTACGTGGTCCTTCTCCGGTCGAGCCGACCAATTCACGCTACAGCCATAACTTATTTCCTCTCTCTCCTTTCCACCATCGGCCAACCAGACGCTCGCCCAGTCATCACCCTTTCGTTGTCGACTTACCACGTATTCCGAGTAAACGGTATGCATCATCGTTCGTCAAGCATACATCAAAGGAGTGGAATAAGTTGCCAGCATATGTATTTCTATCCGATTACAATGTGGGTGTCTTTAAGGCAACAGTGAATAGGATTTCTTTTGTTAAGTCAGTGCGCTATACCATCTTTAGCTGCATCACCACATAAAATCAGGTGGGATAGCAGTCAAGCGCTGACTTTAATAAAAAAATTCTAACAATGTAGCTGCGTTATAGGTAGAGCCAGGCGGCAGCTTTTGCTGTCGCATGGATGGGCCGGC